>CM029628.1:38134017-38515373 GCA_017311315.1 Dendrocalamus latiflorus
ATGATGACGCCTTCGGGCGTCATTTTCCTTCCTGGAGGTGTTGTTATGGCACTCCACAGCCCTCATGTTTTCTGATCTCTAGGTGAAAACCTTGCCTCGGTGAGGCGGACGGCGTTGGCGACCCTAGTCGTCTCCTTAGAGGCGTCGCCTAGGAGGTCCTTCTTCACGCAAAGTAGACCGAAGTTTGGATGGCGCAGTCGGTTGAGGATAGGGTCTTGGTTGAAAGTAAGGACGGAGAAGAAATTCTAAAGCTTAGTCTTTCTAGCTTTTTTCTTAGTCCTTAAGCTCTCTTTCTTGTTGTTGTTTGCTCCTCAGTTATGATGCTTTGAGCCTAAGAGCTCGTGTAACCTTTGGCTGTGTATATCCCTCGTGGATATAGAGACCGGATTTTATATCCTTTATCTAAAAAAAAAGTCTGAACTTTTCTTGTGTTTAGTCTGAACTTCCAGTCGTGCTTCAGCTCCTGAAGACACTGTCTTTGTTGCTGAATTCTGTTTAGTTGTGCCAGTCCCGGGTCCTGCGGATCATGGGCATGTGTAGCCATCAATCCGCAGGTTGGTTAGCTAGTTGCATAAAAAACGGATCGGCCGTTGCCATCCGAGTGTGTTTCTGTGTTCTCCAGAGTTCAGTTTTCGTGAGTACTGTAGCACATCCGAAAACATCGAAAAATAACAAAAAGAGCAGAGCAGAGCAGAGTTGTTCGGTTGTGCCCCATATTGAGTTTTTCCTATTCGTTCCTTGCTCCGGCAGGCGAACCACTGTGTGGTGTTAACATCCACTGAATCCGCGTGTGTTTAGAGATCTTTGGGGCCAATATTTGGTATCAGAGCATAGGTAATTTTCATGCCAAGGATCATGTTGTTTTCGAATGTAAGGTCGAGCTCGGCAGATAGGAGTGCGTCAAAGGTACCAGTGCGCGAGGGAAGCATTTCCTTGCAGTATCCCGTGCTTACGAGGAGCAACTACATGATGTGGGCCGTGAAGATACCGTTCTTTAGATTTTCTATTTCTCTAAATTCTGAACATCCTTAAGTAAGCATTTTGGCATGAACTTTGACAACTAAGTATTTGGTGAATTATTTAGGATCAATGCTTGTTATGTGGGTAGATCATAACCCCAACTTTATCTCCCTCCGTGGTCTCTACCCTGATTTATTTCTTCCACAATTGCTTAAACATTGGACATTCCCTATTTAGTCTTTCAGAAGTGACCAGACAAAAGGGAAAAAAGAGCAAACCCTATTTAGTCTTTAAAACCCCATCTAATTACCTTCAACTCTTTACCCATACGCACAATTTTTCTTATTTCTCTTCAGGAAAACCAATCTACTCTCTCGCTTTCTCCTACCTCCATCAAATCTCTCTCCCTCTCTATGTGAGGTTGGCACAGGCCCTTGGCCGGCGGCATGGGTTGGGCGCAGGACGGCCACCACCGGCGTAGTGGTGGCCGACGGCGTGGGCTGGGTGCAGGACGGCCGCCGGCGGTGGTGCAGGCCAATGGAGGCAACAGCGGCCCGTAGCGGTGAGGCGTAGGCCAGTGGCGGCGTGGTGGTTCGGAAGCGGCACATGGCGAGGAGCTGGCGTGGCGGGCCTAGGGCAGCGTTCTGCCTAAGCGGCGGTTTGACGAGGGTAGCGCACGGGGGCCCAGTGGTGACGTAGATCGGGAGGTGCGCGGGTGTGGTGCACAGGCCAGGCATGGTGTGGCGTAGGCGGCGGAAAGCGGCGCAGCATGGGCGGCAGCGTGGCATGGCGGTGCGGCGTGGATGGTGGCCATGAGGTGCGGGCGTGGCGCAAATGGCCATGAGGCACGATGCGACAGCGTGGCATGGCGGCCGACAGTGGCCGGTTCCCACGGCCACGTGATTCGGTTGGCTGGGGCACAACCGAATCACGTGTTCGCGCGGTGTTTCGTTGGGCCTTGCAGTGGGACATGGTTCACACGGTCGAACGGTGATTCGCTTAGCTGAACGGCGATTTGTACGATGGAGGCTTAACGAACACGAATTCTTCTGGGCAATCTTACTTCCATCTGTCTTTTCACAAATTTATCTTAGCTATGATTTGATCCATTTCCGTTCTATCTTGTAGGTTCGCACGCAACCTTTGAGAGAGCGTTCGCGAAGTTGCGCACCTATAATCCCTCGTGCAGCGAGTCCGCCGAACGTGCTCAAGGCAAGTATCTCACGGCCGTAGCCTCTCTGTTCCACATTCCACATCTTCCATGATTACTTGTTACCATTGTCATTGAGTATCATTATCATATCATTAAAGTTGTCTGGCTATTATTATGTCACTAAAGTCACATGACTATTATTATATCACTAAAGTCATCTGGCTATTATTATATTACTAAAATTACCTGGCTATTATCATATCACTAAAGTCACCTGGCTATTATCAAAAAACTAAACTTATCTGGTTATTATCATATCACTAAAGTTACATAACTATTATCATATCACTAAAGTCACCTGGCTATTATCAAATCACTAAAGTTACCTGGCTATTATCACTATTTATATTTTCTTATTTACACTTATTAAGTTAGAAGTGAGCCGATCCATGTTCAAACATTTATTTCAGTTTTCCGCTGGTTCTCTAATAAAGTACTCTTAAAGTTTTAATTCTTTACGATTTCTACTGTTCTTTTTATTATTTATTTTAGCGATGATATTCCATAGTAATATCTTATATTGGTATGTGATGTGCTACAATATAGTAGAGTGGCGAGGGGAACGCAGGGTGAATGGAATGTGAATGGAGTGGTGTGGGGAAAAATAAATACGTCGGGCGTGGGAGCGGGACTCTGAGATTCGTGCGTCCTGACTTCAGATCAAACGGTCCCGATCTATACCATCGTATGGCATCCGAACGGATACCGTTCTTTAGATTTTCTATTTCTAAAAACCCTGGACATCCTCGAGTAAGCATTTTGGCCTGAACTTTGACAACTACATATTTGGTGAATTATTTAGGATCAATGCTTGGTATGTGGGTATATCATAACCCCAACTTTATCTCCCTCAGTGGTCTCCACCCTGATTTATTTCTTCCCCAATTGCTTAAACATTGGACATTGCCCTTCCATAAACCATTGACCAGCACCGACAGACGACAAATGGAAAGATCGACCAGATCAACAATGATCCCATTTTATGTAAATGCAACTATGGCAGGTAGAAATGGACCAGGTAGGTACAAGGACGACCAACTAAGCTTCCTCTTGAAACAAGATGGGAGCAGACCTACCCCCTTTATATTGCCCCCCCCCCCCCCCCCCCCCCCCCAAAAGATAGACTCGGAATAATGCGCAGCTAGTAAATGAAGGCGTTCGCCGTTTCTGTACCAACGACACATCGCATCAAGGCAGGCATCAATCACATGAAATCAACACAGATCAACTCCGTACACCATCAGCCATAGGGAAAGAAATCGTAGCTAAGCTTAAGCTTTTTCCAGTGCCCTTTTTCTCACCGATGACACAGATCTATTGGGTATTCTTTTCCCTTGCACGCAATGGGGCAGTATTTATGGTATATAGTGCTCCAGACCGATGTTCACCCAGATAACGGAACCCATGCATTTCAGACCCAGACACATGGATGGAAAATGTTTTTTTTAACACTAGAATGGGAAAAGGTGAAGGGTGGCTGCGACACGCCAAGCATTTGCCATCTCTACCGATGCTACGACAAACGCCATGTTCGTTGCATCGCCGTACTACGGCACGCCATGTGATCGGCCAACCTTTGCTTGGCAGAGCCACAAAACAAACATGATACGGTGAAAAAAACTAGTAGCAACAATGCATCAAATAAAAGCTAGTACACCAAGTTTCTCGCTAGATCTACAATCTAAACAAGAGACAAGAGGAGGCGAAATCAGGCGACGAACCGCTTGATGTGTCTTGTTGAGCATCGGTTCTTCAGGTCGGAAAGAAAAAACGTCGGGGGTTGCGGCGGCCAATGGCGCCGCGCCACCTGTCTGGCAGATGTGGCCGTCAGTCCTTTATCTGCAGCCAGCGGCCGAGCTGCGTCGGGTTGACGACGCCGGGGATGTGGGCCCCGTTATTCATCAGCAGCCAGGACACCTCGGCGTACCTCCTCCCCAGCTCGGGCTCGGCCAGCGAAGCCGGACCGGCATGGCGGCTCGGCTCGATCCGGCGGCCGAGCAGCGTGCCGTGGGTGAGGAACTCGTGGGCCAGGTTCCCGGCTAGGAGCTTGTTGTTGCCGGCGCGAGCCGGCTTCCCCGGCTCGGCTTTAGCCGGCACGGGGCCCCGCTGCGACTGCAGCTCCCGCTCCTTGCGCTTGCCGAGTGCGACACGCGCCGCCTCCAGCTTCTCGCTGAGCGACATATCGACGGCTCCCCTTCGCCACTCGCCACGTCAGCAGCGAGCGGAGCCGTCAAAAAGGGGAGACAGACAGACAGAGGAGGAAAAAACGGGACAAGAAAAAAAACGACGGGAGATTTATGACAGCGGGGCCCACCAGGGGCAGAATCGTAATTTCACAGGTCAGGGACCGTGGAAAGCAGAGAGAGGAGGAAAACGATGGGAGGAAGGAGAGAGCGCAGAGGAGACGAGACTGGGAGGTGGTAGAGTAGAACAACTCTCCCTGGGCTATGGGGGAAGGGGGGAGGCGGGAGGAAGGCTCTTATTTATATTGGAGAGCGGTAGAGAGAGCCTCTCGATTCCGCCTAAATAACGCGAATGCCACCGTGCGTTTCGCGAGACAGAGCGGAGGCGCAGGGGCAGCTTCGTTTTTGCGGGGAAGTTACAAGGGTAATCAAGTAACTACGCTGTGGTGCGCTGTGTGCTTCTGCGCCGAGGGGTGGGGGGTAGCCGGGGAATACACGCGGGATCATGGCGCTGGTTCTTCTCCTGGGACCACCCGTCAGTGGTACGGTGGTGGGAATTTCGGTGCAGGTGTTTTTGAGTGTTTGGGCCGTCTGGTGCTTGGGCCCGGACAAGCATTTTCTTTTCTTTTCCAGGCATGCGGTGAGGACCCATTTATCCCGACTTCCTGGTTCAGCTTCTGGTAGTCGAAATGTGGTTTCTTAATTTTAGTTTTTTTATTCGTATCGTTATAACAGTATTTTACTTATTTATTATTATTTTTTAATTGAATAACTCAGAAAAAAGTTAATAAATTGCTACAATACAATTTCAACCAAAGGCTATCAGTTAAAAACCAGAAACTATTAAAAAAAAGAATGAACAGCCCCTATGGTACAAACGAAACACTATTTGGAGGTCAAAATGCTAGATAATTTTTCATAAATCTGTATATGAGAATTTTCCCTTTTCATTGAAATTTTTTTTAGGTTTGGGCGGATGGTAATAAGGTTCTGTTCGAGGAGTTTCAATTTTATTTTAAAGCCACCAAAAACTTAGACTTCTCATACATGTACCTTTTGTTTTCTTTTTGAGACCTTCCACCATCTTCTCTGACGAATTGACAATGGAGAAAAGTTAAACTCCCCAAGCACACCCTAAGTAAATTGGTTTAAGATTATACTAGAGTTTTTTTTTCTTTTTGAAATCAAGATTAGACTCAAGCTTGGTTCTACACAACCAACCAAGAAAGTAGAAGTGGCGGCTATGAAGCCATGGCAAGAAGCTTTCGTTCACACCTAAAATTGTTAACCCAGCTTTGTCCTAATGCATGGTTGGGCCAAGCCAATTCAGGGTGGGCCTTCTACATCCCTTGCATAGTCCAGAAATTATGGCCCTCTTCAGCCTCCAGAAACGCCCAAAATTTCAGAGACTAGATACTGTACCAACGATACGAAGCATGCCATCAAAACTAGAAAAAGCGAAATGCTACAGCTCAAGGTAGGGTTGATACAAATCTAGATGTCAGAAAAATAAAAAAAACGTGCATGAAAAAAAGGCAAAAAAGTGGATCCATGCATAGATCTAAATAATCCCTCTTTCTTTTGCTGGTGTACGTTACGATTTTCCTCGCCACACGTCGTGTCATTCCTTTCGAAACTTTCGGTTGATGCAAAGAAAGCGACGGGAAGAAAAGTCACCACAGAACTTAAAATGGTTTTTGGACAAGTGAAATTGTATCATAATTCCTTATATGAGCGCGATGTGGAATGATACTATGGTGATAACGATATAAGAATTATTCTAAAGAGATATTATAATATAGCTCACACAAGGGTTAGCAACTATCTAAGTTTTATTATGTGATAAGTGATTATTAGTTGAATTAACAAGTATTATATACATTGGTTATGACTCACATACAAAATCATACAAGTAATAGATCATGATATCAAGAAAAATAAATATAGCCAGGAGCTCTAACATTTACTTAAGAAAAAAGATTGGCATCCGGATTCACGTCCAGATGGATGGGGCGTTCGTTGACGCTCCATCAACCGAGCATCCGGTAACCATGATGTTTACTGGTTCGGTGTTGCATTGTTGTGCCTCCCTTTTTAAGACTTTTGTGTACTTTGACTTAAGTTGACATTTTTATTCTCCTGTTGGATTTATTATTTTAATCAACGCGAAGCAAAAAAAAACATCGTCGTGACAGAGATATTCCAAAGGTCCGTTGTCTATCTCTTTTAATTTTTCCATTAGTACTTGGGTATTTCCTACGAGGCCTCCACGAGAGTTATGTTACAGTTATCCGAAGAATTAAGCACGCAAAAAATATATTAGACTAGCTCCTACTTAAGCACGAAAAAAAGAGACTAGCTAGCTCCTAAGGGCAAGTACAATAGAAGAGGTGGCTGCCACCTCTAGGACTAGCCACATAAGCAAAAAGACTACATGTGGCTCATGTGGAGGTAGCTAATACAATGAGTAGAGTAGAGGTTACCTCTACTAAAGCACTCAAATATTTAATACTTACATAAATATATCAGGGGTCACCTCTTGCATGAGGGGTAGTTTATCTCTCTCTCCTCGTATAATGTGCTAGAGGTCATCTCTTGCATGAGGGGCAGCTTGCTTCTCTCTCTTCTTTTCTCTCTCTTCCACTTAGGATTGTGCTGATGTGGATTTCACTAGAGGCAACCTAGTCAGCACCATTGTACTTGCTCGCACGCAAATCTCAACGTTGTTTGAGTTGCTCAAATGGGCAATTGATATTCATACGGAACGAATTTGTTAGCTGAAGGATTTACTAAGGTATATTTATCTTGGACCTTTGGAATGCAAACTTCCGCCACAAAAAGACGAAAGAGGCGGCCATATGTGAAGCTTCCATTGACATCATAGGCTTAATAATGGTGCTACCATTGTGTGAGTTATGCTTATTTTGAATATCCTAAACCATGTCTTCGTTGTTAACCAAGTGTGACAAGAGATTATTGCTCACGCTAGGCATGCTGTTGTGCGGGAAACTTACGTAAGTTAGGCATGCAATTCATTGATTGTAGCTCAGTTAATTGCTAATTCAACTCGACTTCGGCTTCTGACTTCTAGCTTATTTTTCACTATTCATAAGTTTCGTCTTTTTCTGAACTTTTGGCTTTTTGTTGAGCTTTTTTGCCGGTTCTTTTTTTCCCCGTATTTGTTTGTATTATACGTAATGGGCTAACATATTTTTTATATTTTTATATTTTTTTAAATTTAATTATGCTAAATAAGCCTCTGTCAGCTACAGTACTTTTTTCAGCCAGCTACAATGTTTTCAGCCATAAGCCATGAGGCTTGCAGCCGAACCGATCACCACCAATGTCTTCTTATTAGGTATTGGGATGGGTAGCCAACTAACTAATTCATTGATTTTAGCTCAGTTCAGCTAGATCTCAAAATTTTGATTGTGTGTAGTCTATATGCGTGTGCCGCTCAAAAGAACTATGTCACTCCTCAAGTTACAGGCAGAAATTCTAATTTAGAATGCAGATAAGGGCTAAAGCTTATCTAATCTATATATGTACAAAATATCATATCGCGGTATCACCGTATCCGTATCGTCGTACCCATATCGTGCATCGGGGTATTCTAGGTTAGCCCCCCTTGCTTCATTTCTGAATCCGCCACTGGTTTGTTGAGTGCATATGTAATTGCCATGTAAATAGTAGAGATAGCTTTTGAGTTGGTAACAAGGAAAAAAGGGAGAAATTACTCGGCTTGGGCACTGAAGGTAAAGGTGTACATGCATGCGAACAAAGAGTATAGTAAAATGTGGAGGAGTAGAATGTCAACCCGCGCAAGGATTAGATGGCGTCTGCAGCTATCTATCAAGGGATGTCGGAGGAGACTCTGCTCGTGTTGGCCGAAAAGGAGACGGCCAAAGAGGCATGGGAGAAGAAGTTGAAGACTACGTACATGAGAGTAGATTGCGTGAAGGAGGTGAAGTTGCAAACCCTCAAATCTATGTTCCAGGTGTTCCGCACGAAGGCGACGGAAACGGTTGATGATTTGGCCATCCATCTGACTATGACCGTGAACAAAATACGGGCACTCGGGGAGAAGATAGAAGAATCATACGCAGTACAGAAGTTCCTGCGGGCAGTACCTCAAAGATTTCTGGCGATTGCATCCACTATTGAGCAATTCGGAGGTTTCAAAACAATAACAGTTGAGGAGGTGATTGGGAGGTTGAAAGCTCACGAGGAATGACTGGCTGGGTATGGTGAGACCAACGAGGAGCACGTCCTACTGACGCGCGCTTCGTGGAAGGCGTAGGAGGCAAAGAAGGACAGACCTCGTCCAGTTCTCCGAAAGGAAAAGGAAAGAGCGGTGGTCGTGGCCGCGGTGGCGGAGCAGCAAAGAGCAGTCGTGATAACAACAAGCTGGGAGATGCAAAACGAAACTTCTCTTGTGCACTTTGAAGATTTGCCAATACGCAGTTGTGGCGTAAAGCTGGGAGCAGCTATATGGTAAACTTGTGTGTGTGTGGTGTGTGTGTTTGTTTTGAGATCATATGGTGAACTTGTGTTGGTTAGTTATGTGTGTTGTGATTTAAAGCTGACAGTGTGTTTGTTTTGAGATCATATGGTGAACTTGTGTTGGTTAGTTATGTGTGTTGTGATTTAAAGCTGACAGCAGCTACATGCCTACATCTCCTTTTCTTTCTGTTGATTTTTGCGTCACACCTATGCACGTTGGCCTGACTCTACAGCAATAAGATATGCAAATGTGCTTCTTTCAGTTTATTTTACATGTACATTGGAGGAATGTACGCAGTATGCTCCAACGGCGGGGAAAAATATGATCTTAAAATCGAAATACAGAGCCTTGTTTCCCTCTGCTTTTTTTCCTCCCTTTTTTTTTTGATGATAATGTACCGCCTTCTTTTCTTTTTTCAGGCATCCGGTGTGTGAGTCTACGGTACAAGCGAAACACTGATGGAGATCAAAATGGTTGATGTTTTCATACATTTGTGCATGAGAAATACGCCTTTCCATTGAATTGTGTTTAGTTTAGGGTAGGCCCTGATTGTAAGGTCCAGTTTGGGGAGTTTCAAGTTCAGTTCAAAGCCACCGAAAACTTAAAACTTCTCAAACATGTACCTTTTGCTTTTCTTTATAAGACTTTCTACCATCTTCTCTGACGAATTGACTACGGAGAAAAGCTAAATTAAAGACCCCAAGCGTGCCCTAAGTAAATTGGTTTTAGGATTAATTAGACGCAAGCTTTTTTTTTTGAACTGAATTAGACGCAAGCTTGGTTCTACACAACCAGCCAAGAAAGTAGAAGTGGAGGCTATATGAAGCGTTGGGCAGAAAGCATTCGTTCACACATAAAATTGCTAGCCCAGCTTTGCCCTAAGCCATACTTGGGCCGAGACAAGTCAGCTGGGCCTTGTACACGTCGTGTATAGTTCAGAACTACGGCCCTCTCTCCAGCAACGCCCAAAATTCCAGAGACTAATTAGTGTACCAACGCTGCAAAGCAAGGCATCAAAACAAGAAAAAAGGTACAGCTCAACATAGGGTTAATACAAATCTAGATGTCAGAAAAACAAAAAATGCATGAAAAACCAGCAAAACAAACAGAGAGGGTGCCGCTCGATTAGGCTGAAATAAGCTAACTTATGGTTGAAATTGTATTGAAGCTGGTTAAAATTACACTGTACTTGATGGTGACTTATTTGGTGTAACTAAATTTAAAAATAAAAAATATTAGTCCATCATGATAATGCAAACAAATACGAAAAAAAGAATAGGCAAAAACTAAAAAAAACTAAAAAAATCAGAAAAGGATGAAATTTAAAAATAGTAAAAAATAAAATTAGAAACTCAATCCCAAATGAGCCGGGGCGATCTCTCTTTGTTTTGCTGATGTAGGTTATAATTTTCGTTACCACACGTCTTGTCTTCTCTTTCGAAAAACTTTCGGTTGATCCCCTTCTGAGACCTTTGAGGACTGAAGTTGACATTCTATAATCCTGTTGATTTTATCAAGATTATCGACATGAAGAAAAAAACAACGTGCTATAGAGATTCCAGTGGTCCGTTGCTTGTCTTTTCTAGTAGGTTTTCCATTAGTATTCTTGTTTTTTTTGAAAGCCAACAAAAGCTGAATGATATAGTAGAAAAAAATAGATTTAATCAATTTATAGGAAGCACATACGGCGCTTGTGGTGGAATAAAAAGTGGTAAAAGGTTTACTCTTTGCAAGGAATTAAGAGGCGATAAGGTGAATTAGACATTGCATGCTACACGACATTATTTGCCCTTTCAATTAAATCCTTTAAATATTTTGCTCCAACAAACTCTCGGAGTTTGGCCTCGTCCTTAATTAGTGTTAAGATATCACGTTGTGTCGAAAGCTTATTTGGAAGACATGTCTGTTTCTTTTCTTCCACCATTGCCCAAGGACAAGGATAATGAGTGTGTTCGTAACCTTTGTGAAGCCGACCAGGGACTCGAGCCGCTTGAGCCACCAGTATTCAATTGTCGTCGATTGGCCCCAGTTTGTTGGGCCAAGCATGGCAGGTGCAACCATTTTGCTAATTGAGTCCATATCTGCTAGATTGCCAGGCAGTTGATGAAGAGTTGCATTGTAGTTTCAAGATTTCTATTGCACATTTGATGGAAGTAGTTGTTTGGCCATCCTCGAGACTGAAGTCTTTGGGCTGTCCAGATTTTGTCCTGCAACACCAACCAAGCGAATAACTTACAGCGTGAGGGCGCCCAAGCTTTCCAAATGATGGCTTGGTATAGGGTTCGAATTGATCCTAGAAACTATGCTCGATAAGTCGAGTACGCTGAATAAGCGCCATTGGTAGTTAGTTTCTATTGGATCTCATTCTCAATCTCTGGATTGATGTCAATCTATTGCATCCTGCCCCATAGGCTCACATATTCAACTAACAGGTCGGTGGTGAGATTATGTTAGATGTCTCATATCCAATTCATATTTTGGATGGCATTTGCAACTGACCTAATTTTTCACTGTGAATATTTGTATAATTTTGGAGCCAGATAACATGGCGTGACTCCATCAATCTAAGGACAGGTCCAGAATTTTGTTGTGTGGCCATTTCCTATATATACCTTAGTGGCCACTGCAAAGAGCTCTTTGTCCCTATTATCACAGGGCATTGGAAGCCCTACCCATGGTTTTTGCGGCGATTTTCATTCATACCAAAGTCATTTGAGTCTCAATGTGGCTACAAATTCCTCTAGGTTCAACACTCCCAATCCTCCTAGCTCTATCGGGCGGCAAACTTTGTTCCATTTAACTTTGCATTTCCCTTCATATGTGTCTGCAGTTGCTACCCAAAGGAAGTTTTGTCTGACCTTGTCAAAATCCTTAAGGAATATTTTGACGGTTTGAGTGCAGTGAGCAGGTATGTCGGGAGTGAGCTGAGAATAGACTTTGAGAGTGTGAGTTGTCCTCCTAGAGATAGGTACTTCAGCTACCAACCCGTCAGTGGTGGACCCAGAATAAAAATTTAGGAGGGGGCTAGTGGCCGATGCTCATCTTCGGCACACTGGGGTCATTCATCGGCCGGCTTTTCTAAGCCACGAGCTTGCACCTGGTTTTCTCCTCCTTCAGCCTCCGCTGGCTCTCCCAATTATTTACAAAAGTTACATATGCTGTTCTTCCATAATGCTATTGCTCAATCTCAATGCTAATGGCGTGATCTGTTCCCGTTTTCATCGAGCAGTGACTAGCTTACCCTGTGCACCACTGCCGACCTATTCAACCTCTTGCTCCCATGGATCTTGCCATACACCCCCTTGGTCCTGAAGCATAGCAAGACGTCGAGGCCGTTGTAAAAGCCAACAGAGTTGAATCCAAGGCTTAGATTAAGCAAACCAATAGATATGCCATTTAATATTCCAAATTTGATGACTGCCTTGGGATCAAAATCCTTGCTCTCGAAAAGTTTCATCTGAAGAGCTACATGGAGCGAACAAAATGTCACCAGGAGATGCTAGCTTGTCAGCATAGTAGCTGAAAGAAATCAGAAAAGTTTTGTCAATTTTGCATTGTCATATCTAGTGAAAGTTCAAGTTCACTTGGGCGCCCAATACTCATCTTTCATACAAACTAGTCTACACTTCGCTCAAGCAATTCCAAGAACACCTGGTGTGCAGACTCATTTATATTCCTTCAAACTCGCATCAACGTCTCCGTTAATAACAAAAGGATCACGGCTACGACCACTTCTCACGGTGCTTCAACTTCCGATTTCCTCGGTACTCGAATGCTCCGACTACACTCGGCTACGTCCAACTTTTAACCATAATATGCACTCGGATGCTTTCGACTGCTACAGTGTTCTTCGGACTACGACTTACGACCACGGCTGCCTTTCGTCATGATGCCTTACAACCACGGCTGTCGTACGACCATAGTGTCTTCGACCACATTGCCGCGACCACGTCCGAGCACCAATCGGGTTCTCAAACTTCTGACTGTTGCTTCGACCATGGCGCATCATCTCGATGCTACGACCACGGCTTCTCACGTACTCAGAGTTTCGACTGCCTTCGTACTCGTAGAGTCGTTGTCTTCGAGTGTGGCTTCAGGCACGGCTTGAACCACTGCTTTGTGGCTTCGGCCACTGCTCTGACCATTGGCTCTGACCACTTACAATTCATCAAGATTAATTCTAACATCCCCCTTAATCTTAATATTTTGACTCATCGATATGGATCACTCGTATCTTCTTGTCACACGCAGTGGGCTCGACTTCTAGCTTCACACAGCGGCCTAGTGGTCTCACACCACTGTTGAATCATGTCTTCATCTTACAGCAGGATGGCTTCACACCACCATCTTTGACTTCACATCGAAACTTCACACAGCGGCTTCGCACCACAGTTATTGTTGGTCTCACACCAACTTCCCCTCACAGCAATATCGCACTGCCATTGGCACCGACATCACACCGACTCTTCCTCACATAAATTAAATACTTCAAATATCAGAACATATCATGCTATTATTAACTGAATAAATGAATGAATTAAATAATATCATCCAACTATCGTGAGAAATAAATTGTTTAAGGCTCCACACGAGCATGCAACCATCCCCCATGCAAAAATATAACTTATTCCATCCACAAAATAAATGACATTTAAAATCTAAGTGCATTCTGTGCATTAGACTGAGTCCACCAAGAAGTCAAAGACTTCAGCTGCTATTTTCTTAGGGGTGAGATGCTCTTTTTGGGAAATCATGGTGGCGGCTATTTTAATATCAAGGGGGTACGGCTGCAAGAGTGGAGTCCACCTCCATCGGTGCAGGTATCTACTGTGAGTCCTTCCCCGCAGCGAAGGCAAAGTGAGTTTCAGGATGTCCTTTGCTATCCTTCTTTCTTTTGGCCTAAAAAGCATCGACGACGTGCTGTGGTTCTGTACAGATCCACGACCAGTGCTCCCACTTGCCACACTTGTAGTAGGTTTGGCCTTGTTCATCATAGGCCTTGTCGTTTCACTTTGTCTTGGTGTCATTCTTTTCTTGTGGAGCATTTGGCTTGCTTTTCTAGGCTGCAGCCTTACCTTTCCTTCCCCATTTTTCATTATAAGATTACGCACCTTGAAGCTCCCAACGTTGGCCTCATGGCCAGCGGAGCTCCTAGGTGGCTAGGTGATGAAATTCTTGCGAATAACGTCATTCTGACTCTTTGCAACCTACATAGCATCAATCAATTCAGCATAGTTCTTTTGACATCTTGATGATAGTTGCGCATAGACTGCATTGCACTGGGGTGGAAGGTGGAGAGCGTCTTCTCAATCTTCTGCTCATCTGTGACTTGCCTATCATAGAGTTGATGATTGGTACAGATTCAGTGTAGAACAGAATTATACTCCCCAACCGTCTTGAAATCAGCAAATCTCAGTCGGATTCATTTATGCTCTGCCTGACTAAGAATGGTGTACTTTAGCCTCTTGATCCGCTTCTTTAGCGTAGTCCACCAGGCTAGCACGCTCTTTTATGCCATGTACTCATTCTTCAGTGTGAGGCAGAGGTGATGCCTGAGAAGG
Organism: Dendrocalamus latiflorus; assembly: GCA_017311315.1. Taxonomy (NCBI): domain Eukaryota; kingdom Viridiplantae; phylum Streptophyta; class Magnoliopsida; order Poales; family Poaceae; genus Dendrocalamus; species Dendrocalamus latiflorus. The sequence continues at coordinate 38,148,439 of CM029628.1, forward strand.
TGAAGTGCCTGATCATTTTTCTCAAGGGTGAATTTTGGCATCCTTTGATGCACCCCAATGGCAAAACGAAGTTTTTTGGCTCTAAGTACAATCTCGACGTTGGAAGCCCAAGTTAAATAGTTTTGACTGTGCTAGGCCAGCTCCTCAAACTTTCGTTTCGTGATGCCTGTCATCTACATGTGCATGCAAGAAAATATAAAAATTTACTACAGGTAAAATTCATGAAATAAATTGGATAATGGTACAAAATACTCTCGTAATGTTCTAGAATTTTCTACATAGTTTTCTATAAATTTACTACTAATTTCAGTAATCAAAGTAATTTAAGCAATTAAGATTAATCAAAATAATAAATAAATATAAAAAAGCATAGGAAACAATAACAATAGTGCTAAACATGCTTCAAATGATTGAAAATTTGAATTCCAAGGTCCTTTTATGCCAGAATATGGATTTTCGATGAATTCTGCAATTTCTAATGATGTATCTGCTAATTTTTAGTTCTAAGAAAATTTTTGTGTAATTTTAGAAAAAAAACCAGGGGCCTATCCGAAAATTTGGAGCCTCTGTGGGCTGGATTTCTTTGGGACCGGCCCATTCGCCTGATGAGTTGGGCAACTAGGGTTTCCTACCCTAGCTGCTGGGGGGCACCTGTGTGGCTGCGTCGGCCGCGTGCGAGCGGCGCTGAGTGGGGTTGGCCGTGTGGCTGCACGCAGAACGGAGGCCCATACAGGGCTAGCGTCATCGTGTGCCTCGTGCAGGAGGCGAGCAGGGTTGACAGCAGTGCGCGACGCGTGAGGTGGCCCGTATGGGGAGCGGCGTGGCGGCGCGGCTTCGAGGTGATGGCGCGGGCGTAGCGGCGCGTCTTCGAGACTGCGGCATGGGTGTGGCTACTTGGCCAGTGGCAACATGCGGGATCAGGGCCTCGTGTGGCCGCGTCGGCCGTGTGTGGGCGGCGTCATGCGAGGCTGAGCGTCGGCAGTGCGCGCTAGTGGGCTCCGTATGCCTTTTTTTCGTTTCTTGCTCTTTGCACGTTGCAATCTACAATCCCTCTTTCGATCAATCATCCGATCGGCATTATACCGACGACTATAAGTCGGCTCACGATGATTAGAGGAATTTTGCACCATGAAAATCGTAAAACCAATTTGGAATGCGAAAATTGTACGGAATAAAAGCAATCTAGAAAGCGATTCAATCTACAAAAAACGGTGTCACTGTTCATCGATGAGTGTCTTCTCAATCCGTGTAAAGGAGGCCTAGAGGTAGGCCGTAGAGCATAGTTGTGCTGATAATATGTTATGCAACCAACACTAGCGAGTCTAGTATGATGATCACCGTCGTAGTGGAAGAAGAATTGCATATATATATATATACACACACACGCACACAAATACAAAAAGTAAAATGACATAGAGATGAAAAATTCCGTTCTCTTTCTTTACTTCTATTCTCATCCACGAGAACGTACAATTATTAACCCTGCAGGATTGGATGGGGCGCCCACCCCATGGGCTGGCTGCTGGCCAGGCCCACGGTTCCCAACACATACAACCGGTCCGGCACACGGCAGCCGGCAGGGAGGGCATTGCTCCCGGTTGAAAACCTCCGGAGTATGACTGCAGTACTGTACAACGTCCCCAATTTTAGTACATTTCTATACGACACATCCCAGTATGCAACAACGTTGAACAAGTACAGAAAAGTGATAGATGCATACACTACAGTAGTAGCGATATATTCACCGAATCTAGTAATCACTAGCTTCAAGTATCAGGAATCTGCTCTCCGTGTCTGCACTTCGATCGCCATCAGCCTGAAGCCCCTAAGGAAATCTCGGTACCACTTTGCAGACATCCTAGGGATCCTCTCTTGCGTGTTGAAATCCACGTGATACAGCCCGAATCTTACGCTGAAACCAAACGCCCACTCGAAGTTGTCCATGAGACTCCACACGAAGTAGCCACGTACGTTTGCTCCCCTCCTGTGTAAGCATGCCAACAAGTAGATGTTTGTGTGAGGGAAAAAAGGCATTTATTTCTGATTCATAGCTTACGATTTCGTGTGCCAGATGAGTATAACATACTTTTGAGGATAATTTCAAAACAAAAATCTTTTGACTTTTGAGGATATTTGTAGATGGTAATATACTGAAAAACGCTATTTGTAGGACAGGTTTATGGTTTAGTTATGCTCTGAGGTGTCCTCGGTAAGCGTACGTAATGTGCATGAAGAATGAAATGCATTTTGAGCATCCGATGTAAATAGATTGTAGATAGTTTCGCATCACCTGATTGCTGAAGAGAGATATGTGAGATAACCCTGCAGGTAGTTGACTCTTTCGACGTCATTGATCAGGTCTTCCATACTGGTATCGCTCTTTTGCGAGTAACCTGAAAACAAATACAGAGAACACATGATCATTGAGAACGGAGAAAATTAGGAGACCTGTGAATATCTCGATCTTCAGGAAGTCTACTGCAAGGCATTCCGATGTCCTAGCCAATTGCCACTCACCGTTCTCAGTAATATAGATAGGCGTGTTTTTGTATCTCTGATTGGCATACATGACAGCCGACTCCATGCCATCTGGAACATCAAAGTAACCGTCGAATGCAGTCTACAAAGGTTGATCATATCAGCATGTAATGTAAAATTTTATCATATATGGTATATCACACAGCCATACGAATGTATAAGATCAAGAGGTCAATGCCAGAAGCAGTTCTTACAGGTTCTCCAATTGGTACTCCGTCTCTTTCACCTGAAGCGAAGACCAGTGCATTCCCCTCGTAAGTACCAAGGTTGCACGGAGAATATATGCAATCCTTGGCGTAAATTGTTGTATAATGATTTATCCCGATGAAATCCACCTTGTTTTGAAGTAACCTCTTCTCTTCTGGGGTGAACTTTGGCAAATTTGATGATAAGATCTCTCGCATTTCTCTAGGATAATTGCCAAAGAATATAGGATCCAAAAACCTGAAAGAAACATCCAAAAAAGGTAGTACCAAATTACTACTTGTAAAAAGGCATTTCAATGTTAGCATGTTCTTTATAGTGGAAAAATCTTATGTGACTGTGGATCTAATCATGCAAGTATCATATACCAATTTAGCATACGCACATGTTATCGTTCTGACCACCATGCCCAATTGGCTAAAGTTTATACGTACGTCTGAACCATTTTAATACTGCATGTTGCATCTACGCGGGGGGTTGGGTGGGCTTGCACATGTTATGTTCTGACCACCATGCCCAAATTGGCTAAAGTTGATACGTACGTCTGAACCATTTTAATACTCTACGCCCGGGGGGGGGGGGGGGGGGGGGCGGGCATACCATCCTAGCTCGAAAGACAATGCACGTCGCGCCGCCAAAATATCCTCCGTGGTATTCGTCACTGGCTCATACCATTTCATTGCAACCACGATTCCGATCAAGCCGCCTTGCTTTGCCTAATGCACATGCAAGCGCCAAAATGGCCAAGACAAAGGCATCTCTGCATTTCAGATCCACCGGAATAATAGCACAGTGCCAAGAAAGCTAGTCACCGATAAGAGTAATTAAGTTGCGTGGGCACCTGATAATTCGTCTTGTAGTTGTGGACGGCAGCGGCATGGGACATCAAGATGTTATGTGCAGCAACGTATGGTTCCCGATGAGAGTTCCCGCTGTTGCAATTCCCAAACGGTGCAGAGCAGCGGTTCGGAGGGTACCCGCCCAGCATGTACTGCAACTTGGTGAACAGGTTCGGCTCGTTGAATGTAGTCCAGAACTTGACCCGATCGCCGAACACCTTGAAGCAGACGTCTGAGTAGTACTCAAACTCCTCCCTGAATAAGGTTTCTCGCATGTCAAACACAACAAAAAACTTTTTTCAGCTAAAACTTCCTATTTCTATTAGCAGAAACCAAAACCACAGAGTTGCAAAGAAAGGTGAAAAAACAGAAAGAAACACAACGAAAACTGTGGCAAAACATTAGCAGAAGAGCTATGCGTACCGTATTGCAGCGCCCAACCAACTGCCGTACCGGGTTTCCAATTCGTGCGGCACATCGAAATGATGCAGTGTCACAAATGGCTGTATTCCTGATAAAAAAAATTGCACAACACTTGAGCTTTCTCTTTGTTGAATACTGGAGCAAAGAAATTAACTTCAGGGTCAGAGGTGCTCTGTGATATGTGGAAGAGCTACCTTTCTGCAGGAGCGCGTCAATCAGGCGGTTATAGAACGCTATTCCAACTGAATTAACATCTCCAAGCCGGCCTCCTACGATGACTCAACATCTAATTAGGGAACTGAACTGTGACTAAAGCAAAACTCAGCACATGTATAGCTCGACATACTTGGTAGGATTCTCGCCCATGAAATTGAGAATCTGTAGGAGTTGACACCCAAGCTATGCATGATCTCCACATCTTCCTGTTTAGAACAGTGGCAGCATTACATAGGCCTAATTAAGACGTATCATGCATCACATGGCAATTATTAGTGGTTTTCTGTTTGATACTCCATTCGTCTTTTAATGGATATCAACACGGTTTCGAATACAAGTGCTTAACCATTTTTTGTAATTATATGTAATGGTATCAAAGTAATTTTGATGACAGATCTACTTATATCATTTCATATGATAAATTCAAATATTTTTATATATATTAGTGATCAAAGTTTTAAAATACAAAGTACGTGCATTCTAGAATGACAAGTAAAAAAAGAACGAGGGAGTAATTCTGTACCATATACCGATGGTAGTGATCATCCGCTAAATCCCCATTCCGTCCATCCTTGATCTGTCCAGCTGTGACGAATCAAAAGTTTTTGAGATAAAACAGGGGATTTAACTTTTTAAAATAAATGATCACGTATGCATGCGAACTGTTCCCACTTTAGGTAGACAGCAGCGCTCTCAGATAAGTGCAAGGATAAAGCCGACGAGCTTGAGGAGAATACTATATGCAATTATGCAGGGAGGGAAAAGGAAAAACGCATTCCCATAACCACTCGCAGACGCAGAATTATTCGCGGAAAATGGAAGCAGTGAGACATCACTGTATCATAATAACATGGACCTATCAAAGATTCGAGAGGCTACGATGCTTCGTTCTCTCCAAGTTAAACGCGAGGAAAAGACGATGCGTTTGCGGCCACTGCATCAATGACAATGAAATGGATGCCGACCTCCGTTCTAAAAAGAAAAAGAAAGAACGAAAGGTAAAGAAATGGATGCCGGGAGTTCAGCCTCTGAATCTCACTACACCGAATCTTTCAAGGTTTTCCCAGAATACTGAATCTTTCAAGGTAGGTTAACTGTGTTTATTTAGACACCGAGGTTCACTGTAATAGGAAATGGCTTATGTCTCAAGAGTTTTCTAACAGTAAAGTAGTCCAGATGCATGATTGGAATCCACGGTGTCCTTCCGTAAACAAGCAAATCTTGGCAAATTAACCGCATCATCCGGTCCAACTTTGATGAAGCTGAAGTGCTAGTTATGGGCATCTCTCATAGCACGGAGCAGGGGCGAAGGAAGCACTCAAGTTTCAGCTCTATCCTAACTAGCTCCTAAGCAGTACGATCAGAGAAAGACAACGAATCAGCAGGGGCCGCGGTCGTGTGGTGTGGAGAAATCGCTTACGCTGTGTGTGGGTGAAGACATCCCAATTGTTGAGACCCTTGTTGTCCTCCAGGTACGCGCCCTCGATCTGGCAGCAGAAACCTTGTTGTCAGGACATGCACCACCGTTTCCACCCCTCCCCCCGAACTGTGTCGGAAACGAAGCCAAGCTCCACCCACCTGGTAGTAGGGATGAAAACGGATCGGATACGGACGGATATTGCTCATCCCGTATCCTTTTCCATATTTTTTGTCGGAGTTGGAGTCGGATACGGATAGTACCGGATACGAATACGAATGCGGATATTCTCGGTCACGAATACGGATCGAATACATGCCGCTCCGGATACGGTTAGTCTCGGTCACGAATATTTAGTCGGATAATGCGCGGAAGCAAATTTTGCATGATGACAGAGACAAATTAAACAACTAGTAAATTCTAACTAGCAAAGTAGTAATTAGCAAGTAAATTGTAGAGGCTAGTTAAACAAATAGCAGTCTAGTAGCTAACTAGCTACATGCAACATAGTTCAAAAGTACGAATTGCTTATAAAGTAGTCTAGTACATCACTAGTTCATTTAAGTTCATTACATTTACATCACATGATAAGTCCGCAACATAGATCTTGTCTAGCAAAAAGCCAACAGCAAGCCAGCGAGCCATCTCTAACCATGTTTCAGTGGAGCTCAACCTCGGTCATTATCTCGTCCTACAATAAAATATCAATTGGAATCCAAAATTATTAAATGAAGAATAGAAACCAAAAATTAATACTTGTATAGTTCGGTTCTACTCACTGTCCTGTCAGTATGTCATTGACTCATTGGAAGTAAATAACCATCAAACTAGAGAAGCAGTAATAGTGTATATATGTGTAGGATTATCAAACCTTCTCATTTATGTTTGTGGTAGCACATTCTTTATCATCTAGCTCCAAATCCAACTCATCAATAAGTGATGATATCTTCTCCTTGCAATCTAAAATTCAAAAATAACATGAGGTTAATAAACAAAAGTTGTAAGCCGTGCAATTGGTGAACTAAATGACTTATTATTTACCTTTCCTAGATGAAGATATCCAATCTTTTGTACATATTAGAGCCTCAACCATCTCGGGCTCTAATCGACTACGAAATGCATCAATAACACGGCCACCAGCACTAAAAGCCGACTCTGAAGCAACAGATGACACTTGAATAGCTAGCACATCACGAGCTAGTCGTGAGAGAACAGGAAATTTCCCTTGGTGTGTGTTCCACCATGACAATATGTCAAACTGTGCACCCTTACCCGTAGGATCAACCCATCGAATTGGTTTCTCTTGCATGTATACCTCAAGTTCATTTATACTACCATGTGCTGTAGCGACATCCTCATACAAGAACTGTTCAATGTCATCAAGGCCCAAGTCAGGATCGCCAAGTGGCTGAGAAGGTCCTTGAGGAGGGTCAGACTTCGAAGCTTCAGATGTATTGGACATGTAAGCTTGAAATAATTTGGTCACAACATCCATAAAGCGACTAACTTCATGGGCAGCCCTCTCATGATAAATCCTCCCCATGAAATACTCCACAAGCTTTTTCTTATATCTAGGATCAAGAAAGCATGCCACAGCGAGAGCTATGTTGGACTTGTCCCAATACTTATCATATTTGGCTTTCATAGCCTCTGCCATAGACGAAATAGTAACATCAGCACTTTCACACCAATCTGCAAGTGCTAACTTAATTTCACAAAATTTCCACCAAAACAAGTTTGCTGTTGGATATTGATTTCCAGAAAATAGCTTGGTAGCATCATGAAATTTCTGCAAACACTTGCATAATGATTCTGCCATATCCCATTCTTCATTTGATGGAGCACACTTATTGTACTTACCCTCATTCAAGTACAATAGCCTATCAAAAGCCCTCCTATAATAAATTGCTTGTGACAACATTTCATATGTTGAGTTCCACCTTGTAGGCACATCCAATGGAAGACCAGATGTATTATCTAAGTCACATTCTATTGCACACTTTTGAAATTCCTCCCATTGCAATGGAGAATTCTTCACAATAACAACAGTAGCTCTAATATTTTGGACTGAAGATGCAATAACTTTCAAGCCATCTTGGGCAACAAGGTTTAGTATGTGACATAGACATCTCACATGAAAAAAGGCAACAAGGTCATATAGCCTTTTCTTTTCATCTCCAAACATTTCTAATATCTCTTTCCTAGTGGTTATGCGAGACTTGAATGAAAAACCAGGACGTAGAGACTTGATGAAATCAATGAAGTACTCATGCTCTACCATACAAAATGGATATTCGTGCATAACCATTGCCACATAGAACTTCTTGAGGCTAGCTTCAACATCATACCTGAATATCTGAACAGTTGCACTATCTTCATCACCCTCATATTGGAGTTGTTGCTGGCCTTGCTTTACGGCATGCTTTAGCAAATGATTCCATAAAGCCTTCGTGCCCCTTGAGGTCTCACATCGAGCTTTATGAGGACATTTATGACACTGTGCCCAAAGTTGTTTCTCCTTTCCACCCTTTGGTGTGTCAACAGTCACTGTATATTTAGTAAAGTGGTCCCAAACCTTCGAGGTGCACCTCTTCTGCTTCTTCTCAGCATGCTCAACTTCTCCGGTGCAAGTCACTTCATCCATATCAACAACCACATGTTCTTCACCTCCCGTGGCTGTGGTTGTCAATGCACGGTCGTTCAGTGGAGATGGTGTTGGTGCTGAGTGGCCCGTACCAACTGCTGTGGAAGTGCCAGCAGGGGATGCTCCTGTGCTTGCACAAATGCTCGCACTTCCACTTGCAGCAGCCATCTCAAATTATCAATATCCTACAACCAAATCAGAAGAAGGTTGGACATGTAAACTTGGAATAATTTGGCTTTCCTAAAATTATCATAGTTCTAGTAATATTGCTCATTCAAAAAAAAACATCAAGGAAGTATATCAAAAGCATGGTCTATTAGTTTGATGCTAAGGCAGTGCATGCACTGTTTTGAAAAAAATTGAACATATTACCTTCTCAGGTGCAGTTTTGAAAAACCTGGTCGACAAAGCTAAGAGCAACTTGACATTCCCGTATTAGAGTATCCTCAATTCCTCATCTATAGAAGCATTCAACATTTGCTATGTAAAACCATAAAAAGTTGTACACAGTATATACCACAGTCCACAAGGCACAAGCATTAAAGAAGCTAAGATTTACATGCACAGCAGCACAGGCTATCTCTCTGTTTATTGCACCACAAGCCTTCACCGGGGCAGAGACAACATGAAAAAATGCAGAAAGAAGCATAGAAGCTAGTTAATTTACGAGGCCACCAGTATTTTTTTGGTGTAGATTGACACAGTTGCACCTCAAGTCCTCAACAGTTCATCAGGGATGCCTCAACCATACAGTGATGTGCAAATAAATGGTTTCATAAGTAGTGAAGGGGCATATATACACGCAATGCAAACGGGCACTATAACAGATTTCAATGAGATTGGATTTCAGAAATACATCAAATTATCAAACAGGGATGGCTCAAACAGGGATGCCTCAACCATACAGACACAGTATGCTTTTTTGGTGTAGATTGGATTTCAGAAATTACCAACCGAGCGGCGAGGCGAGGCGGGAGCCGACGGCGGCAGCGTTTCGGGGTCTCGGGGACGAAGAGGCAGGCGACCAGGCGGGAGGCGGCGACGACTTCTATGCGGTGGGGGAGGACCGAAGGAGAGGCGGCCAGGCGGGAGGCGACGACAGCGGCGAGGCGAGGCGGGAGCCGACGGCGGCGGCGTTCCGGGGACGGAGAGGGAGAGGCAGGCGAAGGGCGGCGGAGACGAGGATTAGCCGAGATCTGATATCTCGATCTCGATCTGAACTTCTGAAGTCTAGCTGCTTCGCCGCTCGGTTAACCGGTTACGTGGGCTGGGCTGTGGCGCGTAGATGGATTGGGCCGATTGCCTTATCCGGATAGTTACCAGATTATAATCCGGTAACTATCCGGAAAAATTTCCGGATAATTCCGTATCCGTCGGATAATATATTTTCCGAATCCGTATCCGTATCCGACAAAAAATATCCGAATCCGTATCCGTATCCGACAAAAATTTCGGATATCCGAGAATCTGCTCCGAATTATATCCGAATTAAAACGGACGGACGGTCGGTCGGGAAATATCCGCTCCGTTTTCACCCCTACCTGGTAGGCAGACGTCGCGGTGCCGAAGAGGAACCCGGGCGGGAACTCGCCCCGGTCGAGCCCGCACGCGGCCGGCGCGAGGATCGCCAGCACGGCAATGCTCGTCGCGGCGGCGGCGGCGGCCATGTCGCTCCTCCCTGCCCGACGGCTAGGGCTGTAAACGAGCCGAGCTCGAGCGAGCTTGGCCTTCCAGGCTCGAGCTCGGTAGAAGCTCGAGCCGAGCTCGAGCCGAGCTCGAGTTGGGGTCCGAGCTTGGATCTGGGCTCGAGCTCGGCTCGGCCTAAGCTCGAGTAGGCTCGAGCTCGGCTCGTTGAAGCTCGTTACAATTAAAATAATTTATTATGCACTATTTTTCAATAATAAGAAAAGCTCGAGCTCGAATTCGGCTCGAGTAAGCTCGCTAACGGTTAAAATAATTCAAATATACATCAATTTTCAATAATAAGAAAAGCTCGAGCTCGAATTCGGCTCGAGTAAGCTCGGTAAGAATTAATATGTATTACTATTTAAGCTCGAATCGGGGCTCGCGAACTATTCGAGCTCGGCTCGGCAAAGCTCGCGAGCTCGAGATCAAGCTCGAGTTCGGCTCGTTTAAAGTTCGAACCGAGTTCGAATCGAGCTTAGAACGAGCCGAACTCGAATAGCTCGCGAGCTTCGAGCTTTTTTTACAGCCCTACCGACGGCCTCACTCAAGGCGCCAAGGGCACCGCGCGCCTCTTAACTAAGCAGCCTCTTCCGTTACGAGCTCCTCAGTGCTCTCGCACTTCACTTATTTAATAGCGGCTTGCCCCGGCCGGATGACTCAGCGCGCATCTCCGTACACGCCCACGCGAGGGCTCGTGGCGATTCGCTCGATAGAGACCGCGCCGCTTGGCCGGAGCGACCAGGAAACGCAGCACTAGCGTGTCGGTGACAATGTTTCTCAGCTGTTTCCTTATTTATATTAAATAAATAAAATTTTATATAAACAAAGAGAGACGTTGATAAGAGATAATATTATGTCTTTTATGCAAAAAAACGACTTAAGCCTGTAAATCAATGCAAATAGTGAGAGAGTGTAAAGTAGAAAATTATAGTAAAAATATTACAAAATATTTAGAGAAATGATTTAATATTGAAAAAGGTTATCTCTAATGCTGTCTTTAGGTGAGATAAAAACATTAGAAATAAGATTAAGAGACACACTATTGTACATAACCTTAGTTTGAGTAAAATTCTCATGGCGCTCATGAAAAGGATGTGATCTGGGAGGCTGGGGAGAGAAGGAAAACACATCAGCAACCGAAAAGGGTGTGGATGTATTGGGGTGAGAAACGGTAACGGATAATCCATGTTATCCGAAATTTATATCCGAGAGAAACGCGAATATGGTAAGCAAAATCCGTATTTGAAAATATTCGTATTTGTATTCGACAATATTCATATCCATATTTGAGAATGTTTGTATTCGCATTCGTATTTGAGAACATTCGTATTCATATTCAAAACTATTCTCGTTTCCTATGCCGACCGAGATTTGTATTCGATCATATTACATAAATTTGTTCTATCGAGATTTGTTACAGAAGTTATAGGAAGATATTCATATTTGACCGAATTAAGTACATATTCGATTTGAATTCGTATTCGTCACGATATTTGATTCGTATTCATATTCAAGAATATTAAAATTCATATTTATTTAAAAAATATAGATTCGTATTCGTATTTAAGGTTGTTGGATCGTATCCATTTTCATCTCTAGCGTACATGAGAAGACAGTCTAGTTGGAAAAACGATTATCCTACCAAAGGTGGTGTCTTGGCGAACTCAACTTTACCCAAATCGAGCCATCGATGACTCCCATCTCCTCCTCCACCACCTCCTCCAATACACCGTCTGCACAAGAAACTAACGAAATCAACCATGGACAGGTTCATTTGGGCGGTTGAACACGGCGCCGGCCGATCCGTCCACCGATTGGTGGCCGTGGATTCACCAGCCAGCCGAGGAACGCAGGATGCAGCTGAGCGCGACGTGTGCGATGTGCGGGGTTTCTCTGGCTCGTCTCACCAAACGCGCTCCAAAGCCGTGGCCGCGCCAAGCTTCCCAACCAACCGTTGTCGCGGTCGTCTAGCCCGAACGGTTCATGGCCAAGTCGCAAGTGCCACACACGGATCGCGGTCTTGATGTCAAGTCGTGATTCATGGTCTGGAGCGATCGTTAGCTCTGCGCAGGGAACAGCTGAGATTTGTTCCTGGCCTAGTAGTACATGGGATTGGGAAGAGACAGGAGAATCCGGTGATGGACGGTGCACGAGCACGACTTATTTGCCCCTGTCAGTTCAAAGTTCTTCTTAACAATCAGTTCAAAGATTATGTGGCCACGGAGTTTTTGGCTGATTTAATGGTATTGCAAGCAGTAATTACAAAAATAGCACCCGCGGTAAAGAAATAGTAGATTTGGTAGAAAACCCACACGACCATCGCGCGGAGACTCCTTCCGGCCGACACGTGCCTTGACTGCACAACTATCGTGCAGTGGAGGCAAATCTGCATAGCCGTCGTGCGATGGTGGCCAGTCCCATACGGCCACCGTGCAGTGGCCAATTAGCCAGAGCCATTAGATGTGTTACGTTAATTTATGATTAGCGAATTCATTTAAGTGTACTGTTTGTAGCAATTTTTATATATAATAAATGAGTTCAAAAAATTATAAAATTTGTTGTGGAGCCTCCAAAATAGTGTACTTGATTGTGTATTTTTTTAATTTTATTCATTCTAAATTTTACGTAAAAATTCATATAATTCAGATTTTTTTCATCTGATGTTCTCTCTGAGTATAGATATATCATGGAAGGCTTTCACAGGGTTCTGCCCAACACCCACGCATGAATAGACATGTGTTGATAGAATGGACAATCCTAGGTTCTGGATCCTCCTCTGAACTCTGGTTAGGGGCACAATCTGAATGACGCTCGTTGTTGCCATCTTGTCTAATTCTATCCTCTTCAAGGTCTGTCTCCTCTAACATACGTCTCCTCTGCAATATTTGTTTGTCTTTCGGTTGTTATATGAGCATGGCTGGTAGGTGGAGAGTATGCCACTATCGATGGATTCAGATCATTTGCACAGGTACTAGAATTTGGAAAAACATCATGTGGGTGCAATGTACCGGAGAATTAAGCGTACTTTGCTCCAAATTAACACATGATGCTGACTGACTCCTCTCCAGTCGACTAATTGATCCTGGTATGTTACTTGCACCATAAATTTGGCTCAGCCTGACTTGGGTTGGTGTCAGGTCCACGTACATCTCTACTATCTGCCAAGTTGTTCGTGATTGCGTCTTTTGAAATATCATCTGCCATCCTCTATCTTCGTATAGGGGAATTAGCTGAAGACGATGAGGTCCAGGAGCTCCAATATCAAATCGAGCTTGGATACTCATTGTGAATTGATCCTGGACATATCCAAGTCCTCGATAAATCTCATTCTTGAGGTCTTCGAACGCGGTAGTATCATATGCCAGAAAGGTGATTTTGTTAGGAATATTGTACTCAGCACTTGTAGCTCCATATTGGATTTCCCCCTCGACATATGCAAGCACAATTATCAATTTATCATTGTTTTCAGCTGCACCTACAAAAAGAAAGAAAATAGTTACAAAATTTCAATTCAATTCAGCTATTCAAGATTTTGTTAGGAATAGTGCATGCTGTCTCGTTAACAAAAAAAAGATAACTAATGTAGAGATCAATTAACTTCCACATTCCATTGATCGTGTGTGCATTAAATAAAATTGCCAATTTGATTTTTATACAAATTCCTAAGTAAAATCATTAAATAAATATATTTCAAAATAAAAAACAAAAATTAGTAATTGAATTTGTATAGAAATTCCAACCAAAAATACCAAATTCAAAATAAAAAATTAGCAACTTAATTTCTATATGGATTCCAAAATAAAATGCCTAATTAACTGTAATTTAGAACAAAAATTAAAGAAAAATTAGCAATTAGATTTGTATACGAATTCCAAGCAAAAATAATTAAATTTCAAAAAAAATAAAATTTGCAATTTGATTTCTGAACTATTTCCAAAGTATAATCCATAAATAACTAAAATTCATAATAAATTAAATAAAATAACAATTTGATTTATATACGAACTCCAATTAAAAAACTAGAATTTTGAATAAAAATAAAATTTATAACAAGACAACACGAATGGTGTTGAAGTAGATCACGAAAGAGCACAATGACATAAATATGTCCAACAAGAATGCATTGACCCATAGGAAATGAAGAGTCGAGGTTGTGACAGCGGAGACGATGACAATGTCGTGTTGTTCAACTTAGACGTTTGATGAGGATAATATTATACTACTCACCGGAGCTGTTGAAGAGAAAGGTCAAAGTCAAAGGAGCCAAGACGGACCCGCGGCAACGAGTGGTGAGCATTAGCGTTGTTGAAGAAATCAGTGGCCAAAGAAGCTCGATGATAAGGAAGCCCTGACAGGGAAGAAATGAAGCTTTGCATTCAAGACAAGCTATGGACGATATGAGGCCATCAGGGTAGCTAGGAACATGCCATTGCTAGTGAGGGGCACCAAATCATCGATGATGGTGAGAACATTCTCCATATTGTTAGATCACAACTAAAGCAGACACGCCAATATCAGTGCAGATATGAGATCACCGCAGTTAGTGAAGAAGCTAAAACGTTGAGTTGGCCAACGTTGAAGAAAAGGAGCGGCCGACACGAGAGAAGAGGATATTGAGCATGTATAACATCATGTATATGTATATATATATGTATGTATGTATATATATGTATATGTATGTATATATGTATATGCATGTATGTGTGTATGCATGCATCCATACGAATAGAACCACGGACATACAAAAGCAAAGGAGCAAAAAGCTCGGAGTAGAGATGAGGCAGTCATGGAGACAAGCTCGGGACTACCAGGGAGAGCGTAACAGGTGTCTCTAGCAGGGATCGATGACGGTTGCACATGTATATATATTGATGTCACAACGGTTAGTATTAAGCAATAATTGGAGAGAAGTAGAAAATAACTATGTAGTAGAGTATTGCATTAGAATGGGTTTTTTTTCAAGCTTCTATAGTCATTTCTAATATTTATTATGCCTTAAAAATCTGAATAGCCTATAAAATACATAAATATATTCTCAAGCATCTAAATTATATCATTCGATACTACAAACTTTGAAATAAATCTAGCCACGTAAATGCGCGGGCCATCTTGCTTGTTTTATTTTATTTTTTATTCTGAATTTCAATTATTTCTGGATTGTACTTGACATGGCCTCTTTCTTTTAATCTAGATTATTATATTTTGGACCCAACACAAGCAATGGTATAAATCTTTCTCTTTTTTCACTGATTAACGTGAGAATTTTTAGTTCTTGAGAGCGAACGTAGTGACTTCTTTTTTTATCACTTTAATGATATAATAGATGAACCACTACTCCTAATAAATCTTATCAAAAGGTGTTACAGATGGTCTCATAGACGTAACCTTGATCATTATATTTCATAATTTTATAAGACGTTAATAAAATTATGATATTGTAAAATTAATCTCAGTGACAAATCTAGTGGTATATTTTTTTATTACCAACCTAGACAGTTTTAAACATATTGTTGGCCAAATTTTAGAAAGTCTAACCACATAGATTCTAAAATTTTATTTTAAAAAGAATGAAGGCAATGCATAAAAATGACAAATTGTTTAGAATAAAACTCCCTCCGTTTTTTATATGACGTCTTAGAATGCGTGTAATCAACATTTTAAAATTTTGGCCCGTTAATCACACAAATGACAAATTTGTCTGAATTTCTCACGTGGAAATGATACCATTAGATTTGTCATAAAAATACTTTCATAGCATTATATTTTTAATAATTTTTACTAACATATAATTAGGAAAAAGTTCAAATATGTGTATTAAAGACTGTATCGCTGTGCAAAATGACAAATAAAAAGAACAGTGGTACAAATTTTGGTCCGTTAATCACACAAATGACAAATTTGTCTGAATTATTATTTTTAATAATTTGTACAGCATGCATCTATATAATAGTTGTTTTTACATCTTACATAAAATCGGGTTCACGAACGAATGCCATGTACACAAATTGGGTATAAGTGGCTATCAGGAGTAATGATTCCAGTAACATCACTACATTAAAACAGCATGTTCATCGTAATTTGTAGCTTTGAAGTTTCAAATGAAAGCTTTCTCTATTGAGCTTCATGTAGACCCTGGAGGAATTCCTTGTACCACTGCGCGGATAGCTTTGGAGTCCTTTCCTGCGTTTTGAAATCTACGTAGTATAGTCCAAAACGCACTGTGTATCCAAAGAGCCACTCAAAATTGTCAACGAGAGACCAGGCGAAGTAGCCACGAACATCAGCTCCATTCCTAGCAGAGAAGGCGTGCACCGTATGTTAATCATGAACAGTTAAATATCAGCAAAGATGTGACTTTTGGGTAATCTGAAGATATGTATTTTGCCGGAGAGTTTTTACAATCCTTAGAAGATACTCCGAGGTATGGGAACCTCACAACTAAATTATATAAAAAAATTTAGTATCTTCTGGTAACTTTTTAAGGATGGTAAAAACTCTTAATTTGACTGCAAGGTATATGCATGAGACTGACCTGATAACGTCGGCAACTTTTGTGAGATAGCCGTGCAGATACTCTATCCTGTCCTTGTCATCGAGCCAATCCTCCACATTGGCGTAACCATCTCCACCTTGTGCATATCCTGAAGCATTTCCAGAGCAACATAATTTTCTTAGAAACCGGAAACAGAAAACGAACAATAATGCTAGTTGAATAACTATTCTGCGCTTCTGTACCGTTTTCAGTGACGAACATTGGCAGGTTGTTGTACCTCTTCATGATGTAGGTGATCATCTTCTCTATCCCGTCAGGAACCACGAAGAACGTGGGCATCGCAGTCTGCACGTACATCACGCAGAATCAATCAATGCGATCGAGCATTTCAGTACAAGTTCCACGGCATTTCAAGCATTCGTTACCGTAACGAACTTACCGGAGCTCCGATGGGAAGCCCGTTTCTTTCTCCAGTGACGGCCACCAGTGCGTGCTGGTTCGCCTGACCCGATGGACACCCCGAAAACATGCAGTCCTTGGCGTACAGGGTCGTGTAATGGTTAACCCCGATGAAGTCCAGCTTGTAACGCAGCTTCCTTCGATCTTCCGGTGAGAAACTCGGCAACCTCCCGCCCAGGAGCTGGCGCATCTCCGGAGGGTAATCGCCGTATACTAATGGATCAATAAACCTGCATAAATGAGAGCAAGTTAAGTCCTCTGTAAAGTAATATCACACATGGAAACCAATGTAAATTGAGTACTACTTTGATAACTATTGGGTAGTTTCTTACCATGGAGCCTCAAATGACAATGCTCGTTCGGTCGCCAGCCGGTCCTCGGGGACATCCCTCAGCGGCTCATACCAAATGGTGTTCATCACAATGCCAATCAAGCCATTCTGCTTGCTCTGCATGTAGAGCAACCAAATGGTGTGTCAGCGAATAAGAAATAGTTGGCTTCAGCTTGCAAGTTGCATAACCAAAGTCAGTGTCATCCTGGCCAGATGATGGTTAATCACCTGGTACTTCCTCTTGTATATTTCGACAGCAGTGGCATGGGAGAGTATCACATTGTGCGTGGCGACGTAGGGCTCAGTGTCAGAGTTGCCGCTAACGCAGGAGCCAAATGGCTGCGAGCAGCGGCTCGGGGGGTAGGTGCCGAGCATGTAGCCCTTTCGCACCGCGACGTTTGGCTCGTTGAAGGTGCTCCAGTACTTCACGCGGTCACCGAATGCGTTGAAGCATATGTCTGCGAAGTACCCAAAATCATACCTGCATACAAAAGGAAGAACGAACTTTTTACTAAGTTTAGGAGTCAGTAAGAACATGGAGAAACTGTAACCAGCCTTGGACAAACTTGGATATAACATGAATTAAGGGTCGATTGAATCTTTTTTGAGAAAGCAGGCGTACTGTATCTCGGCATTGAGCCAAGCTCCGTATCTGTCTTCAAGCTCTTGTGGAATGTCATAGTGGCTCAGCGTGACAAATGGCTGTATTCCTGCTTCAGCAAAAAGTGTTGAGATGCTAAGTATAGAAAAATCTCTGATGTCTGAGAAAGTGCAGAACTCTATATGCAAGAAATACCTTTAAGCATGAGTGAATCGATAAGTTTGTTGTAGAAATCAATGCCTGATGGGTTGACTCCGCCGAATCTCCCCTCTGTCCTCAGCAAACGCACCATCTTTTTGTTAAGCGTAAGATGAGGTGATAGAGATTTTATCATTTGGAAAAACTATGCAAAGAACTCACTTGGAAGAATTCTGGCCCATGATATCGAGAATCTATAGGCGTTTATGCCGAGAGAGTGCATCAGCTCAACGTCGTCCTGTCAACAAGCAAGATTAGGGCCGTTTAAGTTTATGCAGAGACAATTCTCAGTACACTTTTTTTTAAAAAGAAAAAGAAAAACAAGGAATTTTGAGTACTCTGAGTGTAATTTGCACCTCGTAGCGGTGATAGTGATCGTCCGCGATGTCTCCGTTGCTTCCATCTTTGATCCTTCCTGAAATATGTTCGCAAGTAAAGACGGTTGATTATTTTCTTTTGGGCGAAGATTGATGATTGTTTGTTGGCTGCAACTGCACCTAGCAGCAGAAGTTGGATGCACGGGACGCGTAAGGACGGAACCACGAGGAACGTCCGGCATGGGTCAAAAAATGTTGATGGTTCTTTATGACCGAGGTTAATAGTTTTTAGTCCTAATATGAATATCTATACGAATGAATCGAATGTCGATAAGCTGATTAGTTACTTCAAAAAAGCTATTTTGATAAACCGTTTTAAAAAGATAACAAAAAAGCAATCTCATTTATTGTTTGGAAGAGATTATAAACGATAAGCTGGAAAGAACCTGTGACACCCCGACCCATGTTGGACCATGTGTGTGCGCACATAAATTTCTAGGTTAGTCCCACCTTGCTAGCTTACCTTGAGAAACACTTACATATAAACTTAGGAGTTCCAAAGGTAGCACCCCCGGTTAACCGTTTTGCGCGAAGTGAGGACGAAAGTGCAAGCGGGTTGCTACGTGTGCGTGACATATCCAGAATGTGGTTAGGTCTAAACCGGTTTAGACCCTAGGGCGTTACAGAACTGCTCTAATAGGTCCCAGCCGAGTCCCCATAGGCTGTCCGATCCCCATCTGACGGATCGAAGCGCGGAGCACTCCTCTTCGCGTGGGCGGCGCATGGGCCGAACCTTCTACGGCCGACACCTTTGCAGAGCGACGTGGGCCAGCTTTAGGAGTATTACGCCCCGCTCATTTCGGCTTGAGCGCTGACTTATTTTTCACTATTTATAAATTTTGTTTTTTGAACTTTTGGTTTTTTTGAGCTTTTTTGCCGGTTCTTTTTTCCGTATTCGTTTACGTTGTTCGTGATGAGCTAACACATTTTTTTCTATTTTTTAATTTTTTTAAATTTAATTACGCCAAATAAGCTATTTTTAGCTACAGTGTAATTTCAGTCATAAGCCACTATTTTTCAGCCCAACCGAGCGAGCCTGTACATTTACACATGTATATACAGTGTCGGTGCTTGAAATTATTATACGCATTTGGTATGTATTTTTGTAAGTGCCGTGAATTGATACCGTAGAACATCACGTACAAACACGAGTTCATCCATAACATGATGACGAGACTCGAGAGCCTACGGTTGAGAACTTACCTGCGACATGAGTGAACACATCCCAGTTGCTAAGGCTTTTGTTGTCTTCTAGGTATGCACCTTCAATCTACAGGGAAGAAACACTGTGATTAGTACGGTACGCCGACTTTTGCAAACGCAGTCTCAACTGTTTCACCATGTACCAAGCAGGCGCCAGGAAAAAAAAGAGATCCAATATATACTCTGAGCTAAGAACATTCTTGGACTACGTATTGGATTAAACCAAAGCCCAAATAAGAAAGTTCACGGTAGGCTGTGTTCTTCACTTATTTCTCATCTGAATACCGGAAGAGGGTAACACTAATTCAGGAGTCAGGACCATATGTACTTTACATCTCACATATAGGCCAAGACGTGCTGCTAGAGAGATCAGCGAGGGACCTGATACGAGGAAGTGGCGGTGCCGAAGAGGAAAGACGGCGGGAAGTCGCTCCTTTGGATTGCAGAAACCCATGGGAGCAGCAAGAGGAGAGAAGAAGCGAGCAAGAGCCAAGTCTTCTTGCCTGCCATTCTGTGGACCAGCGATGCTCTGATCTTGCACTTTCCCCCCTCCTCAAGTCTGGCTATGTACAGCGTCGTCACAGGCAAAGAACAACAAAAAAGGTTAAACAAAAGGAGGCCTTTTTCATATGGACATCTCCGTCTGTTTCGACTTTATGCCTTTTTCATGTGGTCATCTCCATCTGTTTCAACTTTATGGAGCTATATATAGAGGGAGGCGGTTTACCTTGAGCACAACAGTTTGCAGCTTGGTTTGGCAGGAATGGCGCGCGGAGTGCCCCACACGTAAAGCTAGCCCTCGCGCGCGAGCGGGGTGGACAATGCGAACCAGGAGAGTAGAACTGGACATGCATATATGCATCAAGTGGGGCGAAAATGCAAGCAATGCAATCGTACTAGATAGTCATGTGTTTTCACTTTGCATCAAGTGGAGCAAAAATGCAAGCAATGCCATCGTACTAGAAAGCAATGCCAAAGGCGCCGTTGGCTGTGTATCATCAGATTATCGCAAGAAATCGACTGTATTCCAATGTTTTGGTTGTCCAGTTTTAGATAACTATGCACCGGTTCGTACGTGCGTGGATGCAGGATTTTTCCCATCTAGAAGTCACACGCATGTTTGAAATTTATCGGAATGCAGGTAGAGAACTACAGCAAGCAATTTATTAGCCATGGTTTTCTCTGTCTAATGCATTGTTACTTGCACATCTCGTCAAGATTGGTTTAGGAAGATTTTCACCTAGGCTATACCGTTTCCAAGTTTCTCGCATCAAATTGTTTGCGTATTGAATGTGAATGGAAAAGGGCCCTGAACGACTGAATTAAGGATCACCTCGTGGAAATCTGGAGCCAGGACGAGGAAACATGGACTCTAGAATTGTCCATGGTGCAGTCAGGTCAGGTTTGGTGTAGTCAGGTCAGGTTCTTTTCGGCCTAATCTTTGCATATTTACCTTGCGACAAACAGATGATACGATGTTGACAGATTCACCGTCCATTTGAAAATCGGTGCACGGAACTTTTTCTTTGACAAAAAACCAAGGTTCGCGAAACAAAGAGCTGCTAACTCTCTCCTCTTTTTAGAATTTTGGTTTCTTCAAAAGTTAATATAAATAAGATAATTTTTAAAATAAACTTTTAAACAAAAATTTAAAATTAAAACCACATACATCATATATATATAGCTAAAAACTATCGACCGTACGGAGAAAAACAAGGCGAACATCTCTGGAAGACGGGAGGGAGCCCAGAGGACGTAGCGCCGAGTAGCCGTGCGCGCGTGCTTGTGCTTGCTAATTAAGATAGGACCGAGAGATCATGTCCACGTCAAGTACCTTCTTAGTTTAATCTACACGTGAAACACCTACCGACATCGACCTATCCGACGTGTGTTTTCTTAAGATTCATATGTTCCGACGTGTTTCCTGTCTGTCTTATCGAAAAACACACGTACGATGGTAGGAGGATTCTGCAGCCGAAGTTGAGTGTCGATCTTCTGGCTGTTCTTTTCTTGTTACTGGTATTCTTGCTGGCTTGTTCCGAGTCTTTTCGTACCAATCTTGCACCCATGAGTCAGATACGTATGTAACAAGAAAAAGAAAAGACCACTCACGACTGTATCACAATATTACGCAATATATGTCACAAATACTCCCTCTACTCACGTCACCATTTTTGCCCAAAAACCCTTCAATTTTTTAAAACTATGTATAGATTCTTGTTTTTTTTCAAAAAAAAAAAAAACTCATACCACGTCAGTGTTTCAACGAAAAGACCCTCAACTTTCCCGAAATTATGTATGAGTTCTCAATTTTTTCAAACAAGCACTCATTTTACGGCATAAAGCCATATGCTTTACTCGGAATTACGTATGGGCTCTTGATTTTTCAGAAAAGCCCTACTTTTTCGGGATTAAGCCTACGAATTTTTTACTTTTTCTTCGGTCCATGTCGTAGCTAACTGTAATGCCTCTATTTCTGGAGGCGCTTGTAATCTCCGCAACTGCTCAGGATTGTTTAGTTGTGGAGCACTATACATGAATAAGCATAAGTTTAACACATGTTTACAACAAAAGAACTAAACTTTAATATAGAAGTACAGCTTAACAGCTATGTTTGGACGCAGTGGGCGTGCAAGTCCAAAGTTATCTTATAACACAAAAGAAGTTCCCCACAGGTGTACTTGAGCGAGGCTAAGGCCTAAAACTACTGGTCGTCGATGAAGTAGGACTCTTCCGGTTCTTCATCAACAGCTTGTTTATCGTTGTTCCATTTTTTTTTGTTTGTTGTTTAGTAAGTAATGAGTATAATCGTACCCAGCAAGTTACAAGAGTAAAACCTAATTTATCTATTTGACAGGATTGTAAATGGA
Organism: Dendrocalamus latiflorus; assembly: GCA_017311315.1. Taxonomy (NCBI): domain Eukaryota; kingdom Viridiplantae; phylum Streptophyta; class Magnoliopsida; order Poales; family Poaceae; genus Dendrocalamus; species Dendrocalamus latiflorus. The sequence continues at coordinate 38,170,938 of CM029628.1, forward strand.
TGGGAATATATTGGTTGTATTAATAGGAGTGTGGATGCAATTTTATTTCTAAACATTTGCAAACAAGGAATAATAAAACTACAACTTCTTAAGAGTAAGGGGTTTCAACACTTGATTACTCAGATTAAAACATAATAAAATCTATTTATACTTTACTATTGGAATCACTCATTAAACACATCTTCATTAACCAGAAGCATGGCGTATTCAATACCATTTATTTTACTGTAACACCCCGCCCACCCTCTAGGCCAGAATGTTACCACCTCCGCATACTCTTACCATTTCGACAACACTAGGAGAATTTAAGCCAACACTAAGATTGTTCATATTGCTGCGTTCGGATACAACATTGTATTTTTAGCGATTACTCTAGCCTAGTAAAGGCTAGATAAACTGACAAGAGGTGATATAAAGAGTGCTGCTGGTTCGTGCCAATTATTCATGTGCTATTCCCGCCCATACATGTCGTCCTCAACGGTCACCTAAAAACATCAATGAAGCAAGGGTGAGTCCACCAACTCAGCAAGTACATAACAGAACGATAGGCACTACCAACATAAGTAAGCATTTAAACATAGTCCACATATATCATCTTGTTCGTGTCATCATTCTCATAGCCAACCATTGCTATGCTATCAATGCAATGCTTCATTACTTTACATGCTCATATGCTCACCACTTTGCAAGTACCGGTACTGCCGAGTGAACACCCGTCGATGTTCACCCATCGTGGGCCCACCCTCTTAGGCACGGGACCCCTCCACTCCCGTGGAGGCCTACCGAAGCAGGTCTTACTCAAGAGCACTCCGGATTAGTCCGCTAGCTTTACTCATAGCTAGGGACTTTCTCACCGCCCTCACTCTTGAGTGCTCCTCATGCAAATGCATATGCCCATGATCATAATCATGCTCATTATTAACATTATTAGCAGATAAGCATCATTGCCTACCGCACTCCATCATCTTTGCCATCATTTACCGTGCAACCTTATGTCATGTAAACATCCTATTTCCACATAGATATCATGTAATCAACGCATTTCCACATAAATATCATCATATCAGGTAAACATCGTATATTCATAAACCTTGGTCTACCGCTCTACCATGTACTTGCCTGTTAGCCAAACGGAGCGGAACGACGTACGGACGACGTCGACTCAGGACCTCCACCTGTGCAAGCGATTAATTCGACTTAACATGTTGAAACGAAACCAGAGATTAAATAGGCGACGACTGCCTACACGTAAATCCTGAGCTTGGCGTAAAAACGCACGGGTTTTCAGGGATCTGTCGCGCAGGCCCCAGAAACCCCTCTTTTTTTTCCTTTCCTTATTTCCTTTTTTTTCTTGCTCGGCCGAATGGCCTCGCTCCTCCTGCACTTCATGCCACTCTCTGTTCTCCCCATTTCTTTTGGCCGAAGGGGCCTCCCCTCCACAAGTCTCTCTCTCTCCACTCTATCTGGCCAGAGGGCCTCCTCCTCCCCTCACCGGCCTCGCCTGGGGCGGTGCGGCAGCGCGTGGCCGGCGCCCTCGCGGGCCCCCCTCCACCGCCGACGGCCCCCTGCCTTCTCCTCCTCGGCCCCTCTATCCCCCTCGCGTGCGGCGCTCGGGCGCAGCTATGGCGGCGCGGCGGCGCATGGCTGGCGCGGCGTCGCCGGCCCCCCTCACCGTCGACAGCCCCTTCGCTGGCCCCCGCCTCCGCCTCCTCCTCTCCCCGTCCCCTCTCTCTCTAGCGCGGCGCTTCTCCGGCGGCTTGAGGGCGCGCGGGCGGGCTCGGCCTGCCGGCCTCGGGCTCGCCATCAGCCGGCTCCTCCGCTGCTCCCTGCAACACCGCCTCCCCTACGCCACCCCTTCGACTTGCCGGCCTCAGGCCGCCGACCCCTGCGCGAGCGCAGGTCGGTGCTTGGCCTCGCCCCCTACTGGACTCGAGCTCGCCGGCCACGGTTCTTCACCGGCCGACCACTCTCCTATACGGGGATGGTTCGCTATTTCTCTACCATACGCAAGATTGGGGAGGCACACCTCACTTGGCTCGGGTTCCCGGTGGTTGGGGTTGTCGACGGCGTCGGCTTATTGTCGCCGCCTTCGCTCCCGCCTTCCCCTTGCTGTCATGGCCGGCTGCTCCCTTGCCTCTCCTCTTCGGCTCTTCTCTTCTCTGGGGTGAGCTTGGAGGTTGCGCTTGGATCTTGGGGTGGCTCTCGGCTTGGCAGAAAAGTGGAGCAGGTGGGGTAGCTGTGTTGTCTTGTCTACTTAAGAGGCATGGTTATCCCTCTCACTGTGAAATGTCGCTTCTACCCCTCCCTTTTTGCCTTGGCTGGCTGTGGCCCTAAGGGCTATTTGGTCCAACGGGTATGTTGGCTTTGGAGTTTTTACTGCAGCGGTAAGTCGGTAATAAAGGTAAGGTTAGACTTTGCCGGATGATGAATACCCACGTCGCGAGACGGTGCCAACTGTCCCTAGGCGGTCCGGGAACCTCTGAGAGCGCTAATTATACGGCTCTCTAGACGGTGCCGACCGTCCTGGGATGGTCTGGGAACCTCTGTGCGCGATAATAAATCGATACTCCAAAAGTCGATGGGTCTGACGGCAAAACCTTCTTTATCTCTAATGTTTTCCTTTATGCAAATTTGGGGTATTACATTTACTCTGTAGAGTTACCCATTTTACTCACAAGATTTCTCAAACTCTCAATATCATGCAATAGACACGTTTTAGCTAGTGTATGACTGAGTTGAGAAAACAAGACTTTTCATTGCTCAATTCTTTATATAGTCTTTACCCGGTAGATACCCACTCAAACCCGGGTATCCACTAGCTAGGTATAAACACTTCTACCCGTTCTGAGTGGAATCTACCATTGTTGAAGTATGGTTTTATCATTCTCATACTAACACCCCATCAGATCTACCTCCTATAGATATTCAATCGAGTTGAGCAGCTAATAGATCAGGATTGACAAGTCAACACTTATGGTTGAGCGATTTCCGTGTCCTTTACTCAGTATAAGATTCTAGTCTTTACTTTTTACAATGAAGCAGCCATCCACATCCAAATCCTCAGTGCTCTACGACACTGCCACCCATCTACTCAAGCCTCCTCCCTAGGGTAAGGTCGTGGACTCCAATCAACAAATGGCTTTCCATGATTCATTCTTAACCCTTAGAACTGTTTTGAATAAATCTACCAACCAAATGCCAAGTCACTTAGTAGTACAAATATTTTGAATAAATCATTATATAATTTCTATACAGTAATTAAATATTACTAAGGTTGTCAAGGTGAACATGACCTCAAATTGAACAGGGCATTTTTCAGCGGTAGGACATAACTGATTTACATGTCATTCCAAATATTTATTTTAATTAAATAACATTGCATAAATAACAATAATTCAAATAATGTAATTAAATAATTTAAATTCTAGGGATTCAATATGATAAAAAACTTGTAACTTGCTTTGCTGTTCTATGAACTCTACTAACTTGTACACTTCGATGCCCGGATCTGGTCCTTGCATGGTCGCCTCAGAATACTCAGGAGCTAACGTAAACACACAAAATAACATAAGCTCTGTACTCAAAATTTGGCAGGAGCTTGCGCGGTGTTTTCTTTAAGAAGGTTGTGAAGAAGTCCGACGCCGACTTGTGAGTAGTTTCGTGTCGCCATCTTTGGAGCAGAGAAAAGACAACCACTGGTGGACTGAGGAGATAAAAGTTAATTCGTGGAGCCGGTCCAAGTCGCTCCTTTTTCTCGCATTGCTTCTCTGGCTACCTTAGCTTCAACCCAGTTACCTGCTGCAGCATGTAAGCTTGAAAGCAACACGTACGTAGACGAATTTTGTGGTTCCAACTCAACAAGTTTCTTTGCTGCAATTTTACCTGTTCTTCATCCTTTGCATTATGTCTTGCAGCGTGCAGAATGGAGTTCCATAACATTATGTCTTGCTTGTTTTTCAATCCTTTGAAGGTTTCAAAGGAAGAAGAGATATCCCCACACTTCAAATACATGTCTATGAGGGTACTAGTTGCAGTTTCATAAGAACCAAATACAGATTTAATGATAAGGCCACGTATCTATTTTCCATCAGTAAGAGCTGTTATCTCACAAGAAGCTTTCAGAACACTTGCAAGTGTGGCCTCATCTGAACGGATATCATAACTGGGCATTCTCCAAAATGACAGCAAAGATTGATCACTGTAACCATTTTGAGCATACCCTGAAATGATAGCTGTCCACTCAACCAGGTATTTGTGATCTGGCATCTCTAGTAAGAGTTTGCATGCATCCTCAGGCATTTTGGACTTCAAATACATTCCAATCAGTGAAACACCAAGGGAAGTATCATCATTCAGAAGACCAGATTTGAACGTGTAACAATGAACTTGTCTGCAAATAACTGAACTTAGAAGCCCATTACAACCAGAAAGAATGCTTGAAAATGTAAAGCTGGAGGGCTTTAAACCATCTTTTAGAGCTTCCTGAAACAACCGTATGGCTTCATCTTCTCTATTCTTCTGCACAAGACCTGTAATTAGAGCATTTCTTGGGACTATACTACTTGCATCTACCTGTGCAAAAATCTTCCTAGAAGATTCCACATCTCCATGATTTGAATAAATCAATCAGAGAGCTACCAACAGCATGATTTGAGAAGATACTATACTTGATGGCCAGGCAATGGATCTGCTTTCCAGTCTCAGTAGCTCGAATATTGGAACAAGCATTAATTGCAGTAGCAAAAGACATCTCGTCTGGTGTTATACCATCCAACTTCATCCTTTTGAGCATACGTACTGCTTCGTCCTCCTCTTCATTATGTGCAAGTCCAACTATGAGGGCATTCCAGGACACGCTATCCTTGTAAGGAATTAGACTAAATAGTGTCTTTGAATCTTCAAATTGCTCCAAATTTTGAGTGCATATCCAATGTTGCATTAGCAACGAACAAGCTTGCATCCATGCAAGTCCAAATCACCGAGCTAGTCCAATCAAACAAGGCCCAGAGTGAGGCGATTGCCACTCAAGGGGAGTCGATTAAGGAGTTGCAAGCACAAGGAGTAGCGATTTACCGGTCCATGGAGGAAATCAAGCCAGAGGTGTTGGAGCTGCAACGGTGGAAGCCGGAGGTGGAGAAGGCAATTGACGAGCTATGCTTCGAGGTCGGTGAGTTGCGCGATCAAATCCAATAGATCGCCCGCCATCCGATGCTCACCATGTGCCCGGTGGATCTGCCTGGCATCCTGCCCAAGCCGGAAGCGCCACTGCCAACGCCCTTCTTCCCGATTGAGCCCCGGCCGGAGGAGGAGCCCGGGGTTTGCTATGGCGTGGGTGATCAGAGCCTAATGGCCACCGCGAAGAACTGCAACATCGGAGGATGATGTAACAACCCACATCGTTATTTAACCCTAATTAGCGAATTAGGACGTTAAGTAGGATTAATTACATAAATGATAATCTAAAAATACGAGGGAATTTAAAATTTTCTACGTAACCGTATAAATTGAAAACAACGAATGATAAACTAGTACCTTGTTTTCATAATTTTATGAACGAGGATGAATATCAAACTGTATGGACTGAAATGAGAAACAAAAATTTAATTGCACGACAAATAGAAACTTCCAAGTCAATTAATACACACACACACACACACACACACACACACACACATATATATATATATATACATACATACATACATACATACATATAGGAAAATTACGTAATGCACCATGGTGCCTAGGCACCAACATCCGATACACGTGTATGATTGATAATTTTTTTGAGTTTGGGTATGAAAATATTTTATACCCTTGATATATTTATGGTAAGTTAGTTTTGAACTTAGTTCAAACTAGTTTGAACTACTTTTGAGTTCAATGCAACTACAGTGAGTATATACCATAAAAATAGTTCAAACTAATTAAATTGAAGTTGAATTTAAATTTTTTCGGAGTTTGATATCTCAAATATACTTTTTTATGGGTATATGAAGATACCCACATCAAACGTTGCGAATCTCGAAGCAAATCAACAGGTATTGATATTGGTGCCTAGGCACCATGGTGCATGAAACACTCTATACATACATATATATATATACATATATATATATACATATATATATATACATATATATATAAAACAGTCCGTAGTACAACAGTAGTTAATTACAATCTGCGTAGGGTAAAATCAATAACATACATTGATCGATAATGAGAACTCATATCAAGTCCAATAAAAATATTACAAATTACATTACATGATAGCGACAATCTGAATTACAACAAATATACAATTCCATGTCTCAACCAAATAACCATCTCAAGGACCAAATTAGTATTAGGGATTAAATTAATTGAATGGAATATCGCCCAAACCAATAACAATTGTAATTCATTAGCACGGAGCAAACAGAGAACTTTATTACAATTGGAACACATTGCATACATACAGATTACATTCGAGAATTAGAGAATAAAAATTACAATATTTAGTATATCAATATTAAGAGAAAGCCGAATTACAATCCAGACCATTTCATACATTAGCAGATATCGTCGAGCTGCCACCACATCGTTGTTCCACTTGTGAACAAATCATTAATTATAATGCCGAAAAAGACCAAACAAAAGAACGAATAAAATAAACAAAAGAAAGAAGAAAGAATTGACGTCAGAGCCCTAGCGATTAACTTCGGGCGGGGTAATCCGTTCACGGAGATACCTGACCGTCCCAGGATCAGTCGGCACCTCTCACAACTGTAGACTCATCATAAGGTGTATACAAACCTGTTTTTATTTTAGAAGCCAGTAAATGTAACCAACAGTCCATAACCCCATTTTTCCAAGCCCAAAACACAATAGAGGGTTATATGCCACAGTTTGCACCGAGACAGCGCAACCATTCCAGAAGCCACCACTCAGCCCGACCAGAGTCACAGCCAACAGAGAAAAGTGAGCAGCGAGCTAGGGCACGGCATCACAACCATTTTCCCCAAACTCTCCAACCATTCCAAAACCACAGAGCCATTCACGGAATAGAGCCGACAGCAAGGAGGCGGCCAAGGCGAGTTGACCAGTAGTACGGCGGCGACGGCCGGAGCCAGACCGCAAGCCGTGAACCCATCAACCTTAGAAGGCCACGATCAAGCAACATCCCCATCATCAAGAAGGCAACAACCACCAGCCGACCCTACTCCTTTTCCACCACAAAGCAACCGACCACCAGTGAAGGTAAGCCACAAAATACCTCAACCCTAATAGCCACCTCTCGGTAGTAAGCCCTGCATAGCTAAAGTCAAGAGGTACCAATAGTTGTTACAAACATCATTAGAACAACAAAGATTCAACATAGAGGGTAATCACGGGAAGTAGTAGAAGAACCATCTCCATGCCTACTGGCATACCGACAAATCTTCATCAATCAAAGCAAATAGCAACCAAATCACAGCAAACCAACCATAGATCGGGAGGGATGGAAGAGCTAGGCGCCAGATCTGGGCCCTAGGCCTCGGATCTGGCCGTGGTCGCCGCGAGGTGTAGAGCGGCAAGGCGGGGACGGTTGGACCGCATGGCGCGGTGCCTCCGGCGGCGCATGAGGGCGGCGCGATGGGGAGCCGGCGTGAGGGAGAGCGGCACCGAGGGGAGGCGCTGGGAGGCGGCGCTTGGAGTCGGCATGAGGGGGAGCCAAACCGGAGGGGAAAGAAGGCGCAGAGAACCGAGGGGCGGAGGCGCCAAGAACCCAGGCGGCGGCAGTGTGAAGCGAATCGGGAGGAGGCGTGAGGCGCTGAGAAAAGGGGAAACGGGGGAGGAGATGAGCAAGCTTTGGCCGAAGGCAGTAAGAAGATGGGGCCGGGCAGGATAAATGCTAGTGTTACTAAAATTTGGGATTCTCATAAATGAATTGCATATATTATAAACTATGTAAATGAATATTAGCTATATCAATGTAATAGAAATTCTTTCAGGAATTGAACGAAAATCTAGAAACCTTACGATCACATTTTGTAGAATTCGCTTAATTAATTAGGCCCTGTTATCTCCTCGACGCCATAGATTAAATCATAGAAGCCCAGTATATTTCTCAAGCTCTTATAATAAATGTAATACAGTTAATGGATTATAACTGGTATTAAGGGATTGTATGGACTTAAATACTCAGATAGTTTGGTTAATTCTATCTAAACAGTAGAAAACTATTAATCAGTATTTACAGTGATTAGAATAAATGAATTGCCATCTGTAGAATAAAAACGTAGCGTGTACCGATTTAACTGATACATTGCTAGTTAAGTCATTTGGGATTGTAACTAAAATACCTAATTAGCCTGGATAGTGTTAAATCATAGAATTTTCCTAGTAAACATTATTGGATCCTAAAAATAAACTAAATGATGCCGTAGGCTGGAAATTGCACGCATGCGGAGCAAATGATCATAATATCATTTAGATCATTCTATTACGCATTTAAATGCCCAGCTAAATTTTGTTAGTCGAATATAAACCGTAGAAATCCACTAATAACTATTCTGAATTATTAGAATAAATTAGTAGCCGTTAGAGGATTTAGAACTGGTCATGACGACTAGAATAAACTATACCGAATTAAAATAGTAAGCCATGATTTAAAATTTGTGGCCGCCGATTAAACTAGTGCAAAGTAATTTAAATAGCATAAGGCGTAACAATTCGCAGCTAGTTAAAATAAAATATGGAAATCGTACGGAGACGCTTTAGTATAATTTAGTTAATATTAACTTAGGAGTTAATTTTATTGGTGTAGATATCTTAACTAATCACACGTGTACTAGTTACGAGAGGACCGGTACCAAGAATAAAGAATTTATTTAAATAACCCTAAGACCTAAAATGAATTAGAGGTGATTGCATGCGCGAGAGCAACTAGAATTAATCGTCGCCAATAATGGTACGTGTATATATATTGTATCATATCGCAAGGATAGATAGTTAGAAATCAACAAAAGATGGAGTTTAACTTTTAAGTAAATAACCCAGCTCATGCTAATAAAATAACGTTAGGTGACGAGGATAGAATACGAGTTAATTAGGGCTAACCACGATCAGGTTAAGTTGAGCTAAGTCCTACCTTAGGAGCACAAGCACGTCTACACCTCGTCATTTATTATGTTTTCATAAATTAAGCCATAGTCGACGTATTTTAATTGCAAACGCAGATCCAAGCTACGGGAGTGACTTCATCTGATCCCACGTGAATCCGAGTATATGGTTAAAGTTCAGGCAAGCATTCCTTTGATCAAAGCTTCAGAGTATATTTTGTAAAACAAGTATTTCGTATTACTCTAATATCACCCTGCATGAAAGAAATAAAAGATATTTAATTCGAGCAATGGACAGAAGAGACATGAGAAAAGAAATAGATGGCAACTGATGGAGCAGTTGGCCATCTAGGTTAATTAAGAGGGTGGGCAGAGGTTGCCAGGGCAAGGGATAAAGGGGCAGGAGTGGAACCTCTGCATAGGAATAGAATGTAAGGAATCACAAACTTCATCCGTGTGAACAGACCGTACCACACCGTATCAACCAACATCCCGTATTGACGGAGAGACTAGTAGCTCTATCAAGGTATTATATTCTCCACATGGGTAAGTATTTTATTAAGCCGTTGGGAGAACCCACACGATCCGGGCCAGCACTTGGGTGCCAGGTGGGGGACCCCGTGGAGGAACCCACAAGATCCGGGCCAGCAGCTGGGTGCCGGGTGGGGACCTCCAGCACTGCAGGAACCCACATGATCCGGGCCGGTAATTGGGTGCCGGGTGGGGGATGCAAGGCGCATATATTAGCGCGGGTGGAGGTTGGGGTAGGGCAGGGAGCCCACCAACCAACAGCTACGTCGAGGTCGATGGGCGCCAGGCGAGGGTGAGAAACCACCCTGGGCCGTCGGCTAAGAGTAGTTGGGTGGAGATATAATCTACTGAGATAGATGCAAACGTACTGTACTCTGATCTGGGCGTCGCATCTAAGGAATTGCGGAGTTCCGGGAAGCCAACAGGGTCAGAGTGGTGATGGGTAAAGTGATACAAGCTTGCGCAATGCTATCCAAATCATGAATTCATGCCTGTCTCCGGGAAAGGAGAATTACGAAAACTTATGGGGGTTTTTGCTGTTCATGCGTATGTTCAGTAGTTTTCTAAATTAATAATATGGATTTCTTTCAAAACCAACAAACTTTATTTTCTGTAAGTCATGGAAATGCCATTGAGGAAAAAGAGTATAGAAATGAGCAAGAGATTGAGGATAGGAATTGATGTTCCTAAAAGTGCAAATGATAAGCATTCTGTGCATTTTTGGTAATAACGCTTGCTGAGTACTTTTGTACTCACCCTTGCTATTATCTCCCCCTTTGCTTAGGAGCATGTCAGTTCAGAGGATGGCTAAGATCAGAAGGAAGCTACCTGGATGGAATACTGTGGACTCGGAATACAGTGGGTATAAGGTGGACACTCCGTGTCGAGTTGTTCTTAAATAAAAAGTAGTTAGAATAGTTTCTGTTCTAAAGATTGTATCATTCAAGCCTTTCGGGCATTGTAATAAACTGTAACCCTGCGTGGCGATATTTTTGTAATATCGTGTTTTGTCTCTAATTATTGTTCTGCTGCATCACTCTGATGGCTTGTTATTCGTTATAGCGATGTTCTATCAGCTAAAACGAATAATAATCCGTTGACTAGCATTATTACCCCATGGTAATAACGCGGGTCGTCACAAATGACAAATGGGGAGACCTCTCCCTTGCCTCCTCCGGACAATGGTAAGAACTACCTACAAAACCCTGCCCACTATCGCTTTGAGCATTCTGAGTTTCTTGTTAAAGCCCCAAGGCATCACCATCACCCTCCTAAAGTAGATTTCCCATAGTCCTAAAGTAGATTTCCCATAGTTTGATGGTGAGGGTCTGAGAGCCCGGTAACTGAAATGTGAGAATTATTTCAGAGTGTGTGTTGTCCACCCAGAGTTGAGAATTAGTTTAGCCTCTATATACTTCACGGGTAGTGCCATATTGTGGTTACAGTTGACTAGCGCACACCAGCAACATCATATCTGGGAGACCTTCGCTGCGGATGTTTGTGCTCGATTTGGTAGGGACGACTTTCAGCAACAAGTTAGACAATTAAACCGCGTCCGCCATACTAGCTCAGTCACAGAATATGCAAAGAAGTTTAATGAGATTATGCATCAGTTACTAGCTCACCATTCCTGGGATCCCATGTCTTTTGTTACTCAATTTATTGATGGTCTACGGAGCGATGTGCGCTCTACGGTTGTATTGCACCGGCCTCCAGATCTGGATATTGCCGTCTCTTTGGCTTGCTTGCAGGAGGAGAAGTTGGAGGTGGTAAGGAGAGACGTCCGCCGACTGGAGTCTACTTTGGGTGTCCAAGCACTACCACGAGCGATGTTGCCCCTGCCACTACTACCTAGCAAGGAGATGCCAACAGCGGGGGCACGAGCAGAAGATCGACACGGTGTTGATGCATCTGCGAGGCCTCTCAAGGCACTAATCGGTTGGCTACTCTGTGAGCATATCGCTGTGCCTGTGGTCTATGCCACACATGTGGAGAACGTTGGAGCCGGGAGCACAAGTGTGGTCCAACCGTTCAAATACATGTGGTAGAGGAGCTGTTGGAGATACTACAATACCGGGAGCTTTTGTCAACACAATCTGAATGTGGTGAGAGAGCATCTGGGGGTGATTTGATGGTTATTTCCAAGGAGGCCACCAGCGGAAGAGAGGCACCATGCACAGTTAGATTACATGGGTTAGTATAAGGGCAGGAGGCATTGATCTTGGTGGATTCGAGTAGTTTGCACAGTTTTGTGAGCGAGACCTTCGCTAGCCGACTGACTGGAGCCTAACAGTCCATGAAACCAGTGCAAGTTCGCATTGTAGACGGGGGAATACTCCGCTGCCACCAAGAGTTTCAGCAGTGCAAATGGGAAGTGCAAGGGCATGAATTTCATACCAATCTCAAAGTGCTGTCGCTTGGCTGTTATGAGGTGATAATTGGGATGGATTGGCTAGAGATGCACAGCCCCATGGTAATGCATTGGCGTAAGAAGCACATGACTTTTTGGCATGAGGGGAAGAACATACAACTGCAAGGAGTATAGCCTATACCCTTATCGACTGTGCTACTTCTAATTCAAATGGTGTCGAAAGGGGAGATGTGTCAACTAGAAGAGGCTGGGAAAGTTGAAGAACAAGTACCTGCTGCTGTCCAACCACTGCTGAAAGAGTATGCACACCTCTTTGAGGAACCGCAAGGACTTCCACTGAGAAGGGCGTTTGATCATACCATACCCCTGCTGCCAGGAGCTCAATCGGTGAACTTGAGGCCTTACCGTTATAATCCAGCACAAAAGGATGAGATCAAAAAACAAGTGAAGGAGATGCTAACCCAAGGAGTCATTCAACCGAGTGCAAGTCCCTTTGCATCTCCAGTTTTGTTGGTTCCAAAGAAAGACAAAACTTGGCGCCTTTATGTGGACCATCGCTATTTGAATGCTACTACCATCAAGAACCGGTATCCGTTACCAATCATTGATGAGCTCCTAGATGAATTGGCTAGTTCCAAGTGGTTCACGAGTTTGGATATGTGAGCTGGTTAACACCAAATTTGGATGCAGCCCGAGGACGAGCATAAGACAGCTTTTAAAACTCACAACGAGCACTTTGAGTTTAAAGTGATGTCTTATGGCTTGACAAGTGCTCTGGCTACCTTTCAAGGACTGATGAACACCATGTTAGCTTCCTTGCTGCGTAAAGGAGTCTTAGTCCTCCTTGATGATATTTTGGTATACAGCCGAACCCTAGAGGAGCATATGAAGGTGTTACGTCAGGTCTTTGATATCCTTGCCGACCACAAATTGAAGATCAAGAGAACCAAGTGTACTTTTGCTCAACCTCGTCTCACCTAGTTGGGTCATGTCATTAGTAAGGAGGGGCTAGCCCCAGACAACAAGAACATTGATGCCGTGAAGTCTTGGCCTACTCCAACGAATATCAAGGAGGTAAGAGGTTTCCTAGGCCTTGCAGGGTATTACTGCAAGTTTGTTTGCCATTTTGGTGTGATCAACCAGCCGCTCACCGACTTATTGAAGAAGAACGTCATCTTTCAATGGACAGCAGAGAAGGAAGCTGCATTCCAAGCTCTGAAAATGGTGCTGGTCACAACACCTGTGCTAGCCCTCTCGGACTTTGAGAAAACTTTTGAGATTGAGACTGATGCATCGGAGGAGGGGATCAGGGCTGTTCTGATGCAAGTTGGCCATCTGGTTGCATATCTTAGCAAGGCATTGGAGCCCCAAACTTAGGGATTATCTGTTAGGGTGATCTCAGGCATTTGGCCCAACGGCCAAATGCCAACCCCTTGACCGCGCCCTGATTGGGGGCGCCCAGCCCAATTGGCTGGTGGGCCCCTGTCGCCAGCGCCACATAAATAGAGGTGGGGGCCGGGGCGGCACGTACGACGAGGTTCATCGTGCCGCCACAAACCCCACCGACAAACCCTAGACCGATTGGAAAGGGGGCGCTCCAGCGACGGTTGGGGAAGAAGGTGGCGTCTCCCTGGCGGCGACGTCTCACTGGCGGCGGCGTTCGGTGGCGGCGGTGGTGGAACTTCCCGTCGCTGGAGCACCCCCTTTCCAATCGGTCTAGGGTTTGTCGGTGGGGTTTGTGGCGGCATGGTGAACCTCGTTGTACGTCCCGCCCTGGCCCCCACCTCTATTTATGTGGCGCTGGCGACAGGGGCCCACCAGCCAATTGGGCTGGGCGCCCCCGATCAGGGCGCGGTCAAGGGGTTGGCATTTGGTCGTTGGGCCAAATGCCTGAGATCACCCTAACATTCTCCCCCTTGATCTCAATCTATGCTTTAACTTTAATTACTTTTGACTTTACTCATTTCATCGCAGATTAGTGCATAGAACATGTCTCATTGTCACGGTCAATCGCCGATAGATTTAACAGCTACATACACCTCTTTGTTCTGAAATAGTTACTTTAATCTTTTGGGCCATCTTTTAGTCCAGGAATCATAGGCTTTCCCTTAAACCCATGCCGGCTACATGTTCTCTGAACACGTTGGGTGGTAAGCCTTTTGTAAGCGGATCCGCTAACATCTTTGCGGTACCTATATGCTCAAGACTTATAATTTGATCCCGAACTTTATCTTTCACAACATAGTACTTTATGTCAATGTGTTTGGCAGCACCACTTGACTTATTGTTGTGGGCATACGTTACTGCGGGTTCATTATCGTAGTACAACTTAAGTGGTCTATTGATATCGTCAACCACTTTTAAACCGGGTATGAACTTCTTTAGCCAGTTCACCTGCCCCGTAGCCTCATAACATGCTACAAATTCGGCATACATTGTGGACGATGTAATGACGGTTTGCTTTGAGCTTTTCCACGATATAGCTCCTCCAGCGAGAGTGAACACATATCCGGATGTAGACTTTCTATCATCTCCCGCAAAATCAGAATCTGTATACCCCACTATATGGAGTGAATCTGATCTTCTGTATGTCATCATGAGGCCTTTTGTTCCTTGCAAATAACGCAAGACTTTCTTTATCAATTTCCAATGTTCTATTCCAGGATTGCTCTGGAATCTGCCAAGTAACCCGGTAACAAATGCTAAGTCGGGGCGTGTGCATACTTGAGCATACTGTAAGCTTCCGACAGCTGAAGCATATGGAACCGCTTTCATTTGATCGATCTCATACTGGTTCCTGGGGCATTGAAAATCCTCATATCTGTCGCCTTTGACTATAGGTGCAGGTGAAGGACTACATTTATGCATACCAAATTTCCTTAAGATTTTCTCTATGTATGTCTTTTGCGATAGTCCCAATGTCCCTTTGTTTCTATCCCAGTGAATTTCGATCCCTAGAACGAACGAAGCTTCACCAAGATCTTTCATATCAAAGTTTGAGGACAAAAACTTCTTTGTCTCCAGTAGCAGACTAACATCACTACTAGCTAGTAGGATATCATCCACATACAGGATTAGGAAGATAAACTTCTCATCTTTAAACTTTGCATAAACACAGTTGTCCTCTACATTTTCTTTAAACCCAAATTTTCTTATTGTACTGTCAAACTTCAAGTACCACTGTCTTGAAGCTTGTTTTAACCCATAAATCGATTTCTTTAGGCGGTATCCCATTCTTTCATTTTCTTCCATGACAAAACCTTTCGGTTGTGCCATATAAACATTTTCCTCCAAGTCCCCATTAAGAAATACCGTCTTTACATCCATCTAATGTAACTCTAAATCATAATGTGCTACTAATGCCATTATGATTCTGAAGGAATCTTTACATGAGACTGGAGAAAAGGTCTCATTGTAATCGATCCCTTCTCTTTACGTAAAGCCTTTTGCCACAAGTCGCGCTTTGTATCTTTCTACATTCTCTTGGGAGTCAAGCTTTGTCTTGTAGACCCATTTACAGCCTACTGTTTTGGCTCCTTTAGGAATAATTTCCAAGTCCCAGACTTTATTAGTCTTCATGGACCTCATTTCCTCTTCCATGGCCTCAAGCCATTTTGAGGAATTTTCGCTTCTCATGGCTTCTTCAAATGAGGTGGGATCATCCTCCATTTGAAATTCCTCTGTATGATAAATCTGATAATCATCAGAAATAGCTGATCTTCTTACTCTTTGAGACCTCCTCAGGGCCTCCTCATTTGGTACATTTTCTGTTTGAGGCTGTTGTTGCTCCCCCTCATCTGTGGCAATAGGTTCTATAGGATCCTGAAAAACAGGTTCCTCATTATCACTCATTGCTGCCACAGGAGGAACAATAACAGGTGCTGGCACCACAGTGTCTTGCACCGTCGGTGCAGCGACAGCAGGTAGTGTGAAGAATGACTCTTGAATCATCGGAGTGGGCGCATACACCCGCTTCTCTTCAAGGTCAATCTCTCGAGCTACCATGCTTCCTCTCATCATTTCATCCTCTAAGAAGACAGCGTGTCTTGTTTCTACAAACTTTGTATATCTGTCTGGACAGTAGAAACGAAAACCTTTTGACTTTTCAGGGTAGCCAATGAAATGACAGCTTACTGTTTTGGGATCAAGCTTCCCAAGGTTTGGGTTAAATACTTTAGCCTCAGCAGGACTCCCCCACACACGTAAGTGATTTAGTGAGGGAACTCTTCCTGTCCACAACTCGTACGGTGTTTTGGGCACCGACTTACTAGGCACTCTGTTGAGAATATGAATGGCGGTTTTCAACGCCTCCATCCATAAACTCAATGGCAGTGTGGAATAGCTCATCATGCTTCGCACCATATCCATCAGGGTACGGTTGCGTCTTTCAGCTACTCCATTTTGCTGAGGTTCGCCCGGTGTAGAATACTGGGCCACTATGCCATTTTCCTGTAAAAACCTTGCAAAAGGTCCAGGAACTTGTCCATATGGGGTATGTCGACCGTAGTACTCCCCCCCACGATCAGATCGGACTATCTTAATCTTTAAATCGTGTTGGTTTTCAACTTCAGCCTTAAATATCTTGAATTTATCCAAGACTTCATTTCTTTCTTTGATTGGATAAATATATCCATAACGGGAGTAATCATCTGTGAATGTTATGAACGAGTCATATCCATCCACACTTTTCACAGGAAAAGGACCACAAATGTCTGTGTGAGTAATTTGTAGA
Organism: Dendrocalamus latiflorus; assembly: GCA_017311315.1. Lineage (NCBI taxonomy): Eukaryota > Viridiplantae > Streptophyta > Magnoliopsida > Poales > Poaceae > Dendrocalamus > Dendrocalamus latiflorus. The sequence goes on from CM029628.1 coordinate 38,187,655, forward strand.
ACTCCTGTGCTTCTTTTAGCGTCTTTCTTAATTTTCTTTACATATTTTCCTTTAATGCATTCTCTGCATTGTTCAAATTCGGAGAACTCTAATGGAGGAAGAATTTCATTCTTAACTAGTCTTTCTATTCTCCCCCTCGAAATATGGCCTAAACGACAGTGCCATAATTTCGACGACTCATCTAGAGTTCTCTTTCGTTTCCTGTTTACATTCGTAGACGAGGATTCAATCACTTTCTCGCACGCGACGTTCCCATTATCGCATACTACATTCACATCATCACATAATGATAACAAATAAAGCTCATTTTGTAAGATGGCAAGACCAACACATTCTTTATTAAATATTATTTCACACTTGCCATTTCCAAAATTACAATCATAACCATCATTGTCCAAATTTGAAACACTAATCAAATTCCTCTGTAAAGAGGGAACATAAAGGACATCTCTAAGTAAAAGAGTGAAGCCATTAGCTAGCTCTAATGAAAGATCGCCAACGGCTTCAACTTCAGCTTGAACTCCATTTGCGACTTTAATGCATCTTTCTTTTCTTTGCGTAGTCCTCGTTGAACGGAATCCCTATAAAGAATTAGCAACATGAACAGTTGCTCCTGAGTCAATCTACCAAGTGGATTTCGAATATTGCACATACAGGGATTCATTTATATAGGTAATAATGTTCTCACCTTTCTTTGCCATTATCATCTTTAAGTAATCATGACAGTTCTTCTTGTAGTGTCCTGTCTTCTTGCAGTGAAGACACTGATCTTTGTCTACAGCAAACTTATTCTGTTGAGGCTGATGGACAGAGGCTTTTCCCTTGTTCTTTGAGAAGGAGTTACTGTTGAAGTTCTTTTTCTTGTTATCCTTCACATAGTTGATAGAACCACCATGTGAGGATTTAATTCTTTCCTCCTCTTGCACACACATAGCTATGCACTTTTCCAAGTCCCATTTCTCGGGCTGCATATTGTAGTTGACAACAAAAGTGTCAAACTCTTTCGGCAAGGAAGCAAAAACCAAATGAATAAGGAACTCATCCTTGAGAGCCAAATCCATTGGTTTAAGCTTGGATGCCAAGTTGCTCATCCTTAGTATGTGCTCTCTTATGCCACTGCCATTAGCAGAGTACCTTTCTGTCACAAGCTGCTTAATCAGCTGTGTAGCATAAGTCTTTGAAGAGCCAGTGAACTGACTCTTTATTTTATCAAGGTACTCTGTGACAGTGTTACACTCTGCGATTGAGCTCACAATTGCAGGCTCAATTGTGTTCTTTATCACAGCCATACATTTCTTGTTGGCTGTGGTCCATTTCTTATGCTCAAGGTCATAAGACATCTGTAAGGGAGCATGATCCCTCTATCTTTTCTGCCAAGCAGTATCATCCTCATTTTGATCCCTTACCGGTGCCATAGGCTCAGTGGGACGTGCTGTAGTGAGGACCTAGTCCATCTCAGCCAAGATAAACGCTAAGTTTATCTTTTTCTTCCACTCTCCATAATTATCTCCATTGAGAGTGTGGATCTCTTTGATACAACTCATCAAGTTGTATCCGCCTGAAAAATAGTTCAAATAAAGTGAGAACGTAACAGCAAAATTATATGCCTTATTTTCAACGTTGGTCAAAAATACGACATACAATTAAAACAATTTTAGCTATACATTAAATCTACATCACCGTTGGGCAGAAATAGAAATAATGCATAAAAACATCAATTAAAAATTATAATAATGTTATTATCAACGTTGGTCAGAAAATAACAATATCATAAATCTCTGGAAATTATATCTATTTTTCCAAAATTAAATTCTCCCGTTGGTTCGAATTTAATAATGAAAATTAATCAACATTAACTTTTGCAGCGGAAACATGAAATTATTCAAAAATAATTCATTATTCAGAAGCATTATTACTGTACTCATCAATCTCTGGAAAAATTAACACGTTGGTGCAAAAAATTACAGAGATTTTGGTGCAAATTTCAATCAAATTCACTCATAAATGCTCCTGGAAAAAAATAAAATTATTTTCGGGATTTTACTGTTCAAAATGGCCATTTGGCCCGTTCAGCGCGGCCACGGCCCACGGCGGCCCGCTCCGGTCGGCGCCTCACGCGCGCTCCCTTGGCCCATCCCGCGCGGCCGCAGCCCAGCCAGCCTCACGCACGCGCGCGCTCGGCCTCACGCGCTGCCGCTCGCTCCCCCGCGCCCAGGCCGCAACCTGGGCCTGGGCCGCGAAAGCCAAACCCCGCCTGGGCCAAAAATGGCCCGAGGGTCCTCAGCCGTCCGATCTGATCGGACGGCCGACCGTGCGCGCGGCGGGGATCAAAATCCCGAAAAAACCCTAACCCTAACCCATTTTCACCTGCTCCTCCCAAAAAACATGGATGGGCGACGGCGGCGGCGGCTCCCGCACGCTCGGCCGCGGAGCCCGCGAGGTGGCGGCCAGCGGCGGCGGCTCGCGCGACGCCCGCGCAGGCTGGCGTCGGCGCGGCGACGGCCCCGAAGCGAGGCTCGGCGGCGCGCCCACGCGACGCCCGCGCAGGCCGGCGACGGCGCGGCGACGCTGGTAAGCCCCTTCCTTTTCATTTTCTTTTGCCGTTTTCTAGGGTTAGGGGGGATTCTCTGTGCTTTTGGCTTTTCTTTTCCGCACGCCGGTCAACCGACGGCGATCTTTTCCTTTTCCGTCTAGATGTCCTTTATGTTCCCTCTTTACAGAGGAATTTGATTAGTGTTTCAAATTTGGACAATGATGGTTACGATTGTAATTTTGGAAATGGCAAGTGTGAAATAATGTTTAATAAAGAATGTGTTGGTTTTGCTATCTTACAAAATGAGCTTTATTTGTTATCATTATGTGATGATGTGAATGTAGTATGCGATAATGGGAACGTCGCGTGCGAGAAAGTGATTGAATCATCGTCTACGAATGTAAACAGGAAACGAAAGAGAACTCTAGATGAGTCGTCGAAATTATGGCACTGTCGTTTACCACCGAACGCCGCCGCCAGTGAGACGTCGCCGCCAGGGAGACGCCACCTTCTTCCCCGACCGTCGCTGCCCGTGCGCAGACCTCACCGACGAACCAGCGATGGCCGGCTCTTCATCCAGCGCGACGGACGGTCGGTACCCCTAACCCTATTGATCTCTCTCTCTCCGTGTATCACTCGAATCCGATTAGAACTCCTCTAGATCTAAACTCTAGGAGATCCTAGAGAGTCTACATTATCCACATATGAGAAGGAGAGCTTGGCTATAATTCTAGCAGTGGATCAATGGCGTCCTTACCTATAGCAAACCAACTTTATCATCCGGACTGATCAAAGGAGCCTTGTACACTTGGGGGATTAATGCTTGACTACACCTTGGCAGCAAAAGGCAATGACCAAATTGCTTGGACTGCAGTACAAAGTGCTGTATAAGAAGGGGGTCGAGAACCAGGTAGCCGATGCCTTATCTCAGAAGGCAGTGGGTCCTCAAGACAGTCTGGCTGCTATTTCTACTTATGTACCCACTTGGTTGGAAGAAGTCATAGAGGGGTACAAGAAAGATCCTAAATCCAAACTGAAGGATGGCCTCATTCGTTGGCAAGGCATGTTTGGGTAGGTTCCAATCCTGCATTACAGCAAGATATCACTTGTTCTTTACGCTCCAGCGCAGTTGGAGGCCATTCGGGATTTCAAGTGACATACGGTCGAATTCGTAAATTGTTTGCTTGGTCGGGCATGAAGAAAAAGGTGTGTGCTTATGTGTCAGCTTGTTCCATCTGTAAGCAGGCAAAAACTGAACATGTTCGCTACCTAGGGCTCCTACAACCTCTTCTAGTGCCGGAACATGCTTGGCAAATGGTGTCATTGGACTTTATCGAGGGGTTGCCAGGGTCAGCCAGCTTCAATAGCATTATGGTAGTCGTTGATAAATTTTCTGGATATGCTCATTTCATTGTTTTGTCCCACCCCTTCACCGCTTTCCAAGTCGCACAAGCTTATCTGCACAGTGTCTTCAAGCTTCATGGGTTGCCCCAGTCAGTCATCTCAGACCGCGATCGCATTTTTACCAGCACTTTGTGGAGGGAACTATTCCAACTGGTGCAAACAAAATTGACAATGAGTTCAGCATACCATCCACAAAACCGATAGGCAAACGGAACGAGTAAATCAATGTGTGGAAGCCTACTTGCGCTGCTTTGTGCACGCTTGCCCCAAAAGGTGGTAGAACTAGCTATCGTTGGCGGAATTCTGGTATAATACTTCCTCTCATGCCACTTTGGGTAAATCTCCTTTCGAAGTACTCTATGGACATAGTCCTAGGCATTTTGGACTGGTGAATTCTTTAGCTTGTACACTCCCAAACCTTCAGACCTGGTTTGCTGAGCAGGAAGTTATTACCAAACTGTTGAGGCAGCATTTGAACCGCGCTAACCAGCACATGAAGGCTCAGGTAGATACCAAAAGAGCGGAGAGAGTATTCGCAGTGGGGGATTGGGTGTATTTGAAGCTGCAGCCGTATGCTTAGATGATAGTGGCGCCAAGATCTAACCATAAACTATCTTTTTAGTACTTTGGCCTTTTCCAGGTGGAAGAAAGGATTGGAGCGGTGGTGTATAAACTCAAATTGCCACCAACCTATGGTATCCACCTGGTGATTCATGTTTCGCAATTGAAGCAAGCACTAGCACCTAGGGAGGCCATGCACTCTGATCTGCCAGAAATGGAGCAAGAGCAGGTACCAGTTAGAGTTCTAGACAGTCGTCTCCAACAAAAGGGCAAGACAACGTCCAGTCAAATCTTGGTGCGGTGGTCTGGTCAGTCTCCTTCCGAAGCAACCTAGGAAGATTTTGAGGAGATCGCAGACTGTTTCCCTGATGCTCCGCTTGGGGACAAGCTGGTCAAAAAGGGGAGAGGAATGTTACAATATTGGCTACTATTGCTTGTTTTGCCAAAGGGGGTGACGTTAGAACTGCGAGCACTCGGGTGAAAAGGGCCAGCGGCAAATAGTCTAAAGATAAATGGGTTTTGTGACCCAACTCTCAGCCCATGTGTAGGACCGGAATGGCAACAGAGGGGGGGTGAATGTCGTTCGCTTAAAAATCGCCTCCGAGAAATCGAACACTGAATTTTCAAAAAGATGCAAAATAAAGCAACTCACAGAAAATTAATTTTGCGGAAAACTGGAACGCATGCGATACCCAAAAATTCATCATAAATCAGAGACCAACCAGCAAAAAATTCACTGAAAATAACGCTGTTTGATCTGCATGCAAAAAAACTGAAAATCAGCACAAAAGAAAAAAAAGAAAGGCATTAGGAGGTTCACGCTGCAAGAGAAAAGGATGACCACGAAAAATGAACACCAAACTGAGACCAATCAAAGAAATGTGTCATTCGGACAAGGTGCATGTCGTGGAGAACATACTTTAGATGCCAATTAATGCAGGCCAAACCAAGACGAGAAATGCTACTTACTCTCTCTCTCAGACCGCATGCTCTCAATTAACAAGCCTCGTAGGCGCGGCGCCACGCCGCGTCAGCCACCGTGTGTACCGAAGTAAAAGAGGCGATAATCCGTGAGGAGTTTGTAAAAAAAAATTTAAAAAAATCGAGGGCACATTTGTATTTTCGAAAAAATCAAATGTCTTTTTCGTAAAAAACCGAGGGCCTGTACGTAATAAATGAGAAAGGTAAAGGGTTTTTTCGTAAAAAATCGAGGACCTATACGTAATAAAGGAGGACCCGTACGTAATTTAGAAAACCGCGGGGCGCTATCCTGCAAAAATTTCGGTGAAAAAAACTGTCAGGGACCTTTTCGCGAGAAAAAAAGACCTATACGTAATTTTCGCAAAACCGGAGGAAAGTGCCTCGGCCGGCCGTACGCGAATTCGCTGGCCACGCGCCGGCCGGCTGAGCGTGGGGGGGCGACGTGGATAGCCTGGGGGGCCGGAATCCCCTCGGGTTTGTATAGCTTGCTATGCCGGCCAAACAAAAAGAGAAAAATAGACAAATGCAAGATTCGATAGGCAGTGAAGAAACCGGACCAACAAACAAAGCTGCGAGCAGAGACCGAAAGCATTAAAAAGAAGAAAAGAAAAGCTGCCTAAACCAACTAAAGGCCAAATCAAAAGGCCAACTAGAAGACTTGCACACAAGCGCCATATGCAGCCGAGAGAAGCAATTTTAAAGGCTGTCGAACTGCACAGCAATCCGTCCTGGCCGAGACTAGATAAAAACTAAAAAGAACGGAAGCAAAACTAGCATTCAACAACAGAGCTATCTTCTGCCAACCGAACACAAGGGAAGAGGAGAGAAAGCTTGTTCGGCAGCACTAATTTTGAAAAGAAAGAGCTGTCCGGAAACTACTCAAAAGAACTGTAGAAGCACTAATGCTGGCCAGACTGCATGCAACGATAAGATCGGAATCAAACCTGCAGCCCACTGAGTTCTTCTGCTGGCAAAGAAACATCCGCTCTCAACAGAGACTGGAAGGCTCAAATCAAAACGAGAAACTGCCAACAGCACCTCACATGGGATTTCATATCCTAGGTAAGATTTAACCCACCATCTCCATTTAAGGATGAAATGAAAACAAGAACACAAGAACAAAGCGCTCAATCATAAGATATCATAACCACGATACGGAGACATACATGCTTAATATGAAGTTGTTCTCAGCTCATCCCTCTCTCAATCTAACCCTACATCCCCATACATGCTTGAGAGAGATCAAGAACACAACTCTATCTCATACAACCATGGAGAGACACAAATGACACCCTAACTCTACACCCACTCTCTCCAACTAAAGCACAAAGCCAAAGCAAACCCTAAAGCTCATTTTGACTAAAAGAAACCCTAACAACCCTTGAAGTGCTCAAATGGGCATGCAGCCCCTCCAACCTATTTATAGCCCACGGCTAACGGGTCTCCGCCCCGTTACGCCCGCTAAATTCAACGGAGCCCGCTCCCGCTTGTGCAGCCTTGCGAATTTCCCGATTCGCCCCTCGTGCACCTTCCGGGAAGCTTCCGCGCTCCTTGTCTCGCACGCCTCACAACCACCTCGAGTCCACGTCGTCTTCGACACCTCCTGACTGTTCTGACCTCAGCGCCACCTGCACCTAGTCCAGTCCTCCGTGTCTCGCCACGACTCCGTCTCGACGTCCTGCAGTCACACAGACAAGAAACACGTCAAATAGCACCGCTCGATACATGAAAGCATAAATATCATCATACTTACCACAGATGAAGTCCAAACCTGTCAAATCAAAGAATCAGCGTCCTAACCCCATATGACCATGTTTGACCACAGTCCGACCGAGCTCGTTGCACCACGCAACGACTCGACTCCGAACCACCCAAACCAAACTCGACTTATCTAAACCAATGTCAATTACTCATCATTAACACGTGGTCACCTCCACATGGTCCATCAATCTCCCCCTTGATGAGTATATTGACAAACTCCGAAAAAGCACAAAGTTGAGTTTGAAGAAGTCAAACATGGTCCAATGAAGGGAAAGAAGCTAATGACCATGTCGACAGAAGGAACCACTAGAGCAACAACTGAAAGAGCAAATTGATCTCCAAAACTCTTCTAAAGTGTTCCCAAATGACTTTTTCTACTATATTCTCCCCCTTTTGGCAATAAACACATCAAGAATGCAAAGGCGAGAATATGATCACAAGGATGGATGAAATGGCTGAAGTTTGATTATTTTAAGCATTTAGAGCCATGAGAATTATCCATAATGACCACACGGAACTACACCAAGCCATAACTCAATAAGAGGCTAGCTAGATCAGGACAGGATATGTATAGCCTAGCTAAAGCACATAGATGACAAACTGAAAATGTAATGCATTTAGTGAGCATGTCAAGTCATCAATAAGCAAAGTCTAGCTAGAGATATCCAAGAATGATACAGGCCATGTCAATAGTCTAAGAGGAATAAAGAAGCTAGTGTTGAGTCAATTAGAGTGCTACAAGCTCAAGAGTGTATCATTTGTTTAAGCACTTTTCATTTTTAGGTGATTAATCAACTTTTGCACAATGGACATATTTTCTTTTCAAGGTTATGGCTGTTTTCAACCAATATTTTTTTTGTCATGTGCTAGATCTCAAGTCTTATGCGACTACTCCAAGCGAGAAGCTTAAGAAGATAGTCTAGATCATCCAAAACTCCCCCTGAGTTCATGCCTAGTGCAATGGCAAGCCGTCTCATGAGAAAGAATTGGTGAAATCAGTTTTTTCGCACATAAAAAGAGATCCTTTTGCTTTTTAACAGATTGTGCTAACTCATGATGTATCAAGATGCTAAAATAGCTCAATCTAAGATTCATCCTAGATTCAAGACTCAACTCAGCCTATTTGACATGGCATGAATCATACAAGGATAGCTAAAGATAGACTAAACTCAAATGCTAGTATGACAAGTTTTAATTTCAGTAGATCAATTTACTTATCATGGCAAAAGCTAGTCTACACATATGAAGTCATGATAAAGCTAGCAGATAAGCACAAAGCATGGCAGGGTGTAAGGCATTGTAAACATGTCATAAATGGATAATAGTCAAGGCTCAATGTAGTTATATTACAATGCTAAATGCTGAAAATGCAGAAAATCCAACTCCCCCTCACTATAAGATGCAGCTTTAAGTTCAAATTGAGTTATGTCAATATTAAGCTCCAGAAGCTCCCAAATGAACTCCCCCTGAATCAAAACAATAAAATCGAGAAGCTGGCAAAGAAAACAGCAAATAGGTAGTCCGTAAAGCATAGATAAGATATAGAGACAACTATGGCTCAGACAGACTCTCATCTACCCCGTATGACTCCAGGACTATTAGCTGGCCGTAAACCACACACTAGAGAGCAAACACGTACCCTGTCTACCCGAAGGTGGCCCGACCCTCGCTAGAACCTACAAGAAGTGAGTGAGCTCAATCTAGTCATATAAGAAGCAGCTAATAAGAAGCATCCTGGAAGCATAAGATAAGAGTGAGAAGTCTAAGCAACTAGACAAGAGAAGCACTCGAACCTATGTTAGAAGGACTAAGCCCGATGCACCCCGAGTGCAAAGCAACAGAAATGAGACAGAAGCATAATCAGTATAGTAAAGCAGTAAAGCCCAAAACTCCTCCTCACTACAGTCCATAAGGACAAATCACCCTAATCTCTCCCCGTAGAGCTGAAAACCTAGAGCTATACAATGGCTTGGTAAAGATATCAGCCAACTGGTGGTCACTCTCCACAAACTAGAGCACTATATCGCCCTTCTCTACATGGTCTCTAAGGAAGTGGAAGCGAATGTCAATGTGCTTGGTCCGAGAGTGCTGCACTGGGTTCTTGGCAATATTAATCGCAGAAGTGTTATCACAAAAGAGTGGAACACTATCTATAACTAACCCAAAGTCCCGTAGAGTCGAGGCCATCCAAAGCACCTGGCTACAGCAGCTGGCTGCAGCAACGTACTCGGATTCTGCAGTGGACTGTGCAACACCAGACTGCTTCCTTGAAGACCAGGAAACGAGAGAAGTGCCAATGAATTGGCAGGTGCCAGAAGTGCTCTTCCTATCTATCCTACAGCCGGCAAAGTCTGCATCCGAGAAGGCTCTCAAGGAAAGACAGGATGAGGAAGAGTACCAGATACCATAGTCAATGGTAGCTCGAAGGTACCGAAAGATGCGCTTCACCGCCTGGCGGTGAGATATGCGAGGAGAAGCCTGAAAACGAGCACACAGACACACGGAGAAGTGTATGTCTGGTCTCGAGGCAGTGAGGTAAAAAAGGGAGCCGATCATACTTCTGAACTCTTTCTGATCAACTGGCTCGTCGTCCTCATCTGGGTCAAGATAGGCTGTAGAAGCCATGGGAGTCGACACAGGCTTACCATCACTCATGTCGAAGCGCCTCAAGAGGTCACGAGTGTACTTTTCCTGATGAAGAAATGTACCCTCCCGAGTCTGCTTGATTTGAAAGCCAAGGAAGAAGGTCAACTCGCCCATCATACTCATCTCAAACTCGGTGCTCATGACATCCGAGAACTGTGAAACCAGAGTATGGGAAGAGCCGCCAAAGATGATGTCATCGACATAGATCTGGACGAGCAGAAGGTCATTGCCATGACGGCGGATGAACAAGGTCTTGTCAACTTTACCCATCTCAAAACCATGACTTAACAAGTAGGACTTAAGCCTCTCATACCAAGCTCTAGGGGCTTGCTTAAGTCTATACAAAACTTTGGAAAGCTTGAAGACATGGTTTAGGTATTTGGGGTTTTCGAAACCAGGAGGCTGTCGGACGTAGACCTCTTCCTCAATAAAGCCATTGAGAAAGGCACTCTTGACGTCCATCTGGTAAAGCTTGAAACCCTTAGAAGCTGCAAAGGCAAGCAAGATTCTAATGGCTTCAAGTCTAGCTACAGGGGCAAAGGTCTCCTCAAAATCTAGACTCTCAACCTGGGAGAACCCCTGAGCTACCAGTCTAGCCTTGTTCCGAATAACCACTCCATCCTCGCTCTGCTTGTTCTTGAACACCCACTTAGTCCCAATGATATTGTGACCTCGCGGGGGCTCGACAAGCGACCAGACCTTGTTTCTCTCGAAATTCTTTAACTCCTCATGCATGGCATTGACCCAAGACTCATCGGAAAGAGCATGAGAAACATCCTTGGGCTCAAAGGAGGCAATGAAAGCAGAATGGAGACAGAATTGAGATAAACCAGATTTTGAGCGGGTAACACGCTCGAACAGGTCTCCAATCATCTGCTCAGAAGGATGCCTTTTTTGGATATGTCGGGGAGGTCCAGGATGAGATGAAGAAGTGGCCTCTACCTCGTGAGCTGACGAGGTAGGAACAGAGCCACTAGCTCCAGAGGAAGCAGAAGGCATGGGCTGATCACCTGGAGGTGCGGTGGAAGACGGCACCCAAGGGGTGGATAAGGGACTGGATCGGGTAGACAACCCTCATCTCCATCGTCCTCGTCATCCACGAAGATGGTCTCGGACTGCTCTAAAGAACCTGAGATATCAGGCCTAGTCCCCGGGCTGACCTCGTCAAAGGTCACCTCATAGGTCTCTACCAATTTGCTAGACTCGCAGTTCCAGACCCTATAAGCCCGTGAACAAGGCGACTAACCTAGAAAGATACCATCACAAGAACGTGACTCGAACTTATCTAGGTTCCTGGACTTCAGAATAAAGCACTTGCAACCAAACACATGAAAATGGGAGACGCTGGGCTTTCGCCCATATCTCAGCTCATAAGAGGTGCGGTGCAAGTGTGCCCGAAGAAAAACTCGATTGGAAACATGGCAAGCGGTGGCTATAGCCTCAGCCCAAAACTTCCGCGGTGTAGAGTACTCATCGAGCATCGTCCTGGCCATCTCGACCAAGGTACGGTTCTTCCTCTCCACAACGCCATTCTGCTGAGGGACGTATGGAGAAGAGAACTGGTGCTCTACACCTGTCTCACCGCAGAAACTCTCGAAGTAGGAATTCTTGAACTCCGTGTCATTGTCACTGCGAATCGCTCGTAAGGCACCCGGGAGCTCAACAGAAAGCCTACTGAAAAGATCTCGGAAATGTGAAAATATCTCATCCTTCGAGGCTAAGAAAAACACCCAAGAAAACCTCGAATAGTCATCGACCATGACAAGAACATACCACTTCCCTCCGGCTGACTGCACTCGAGCTGGTCCGACTGTGTCCATGTGGAGCAGCTGTCTTGGTGCATCGGTCATGTTCACTGTGACCGGAGGGTGAGAAGCGGCAACCATCTTGCCGTGCCGGCATGGAGCACAAACAAGGTCTTTGACCATTTTGAGCTTCGGCAGACCACGAATGAGGTCGTGGCCGGTAACTCGGGTCAAATGGTCAAATCCGATATGACCAAGTCTCCTATGCCAGAACGAAAGGTCGCGGGACTCAGAAGCAACTAAACACCTGAGAGGATCACCAGAAGACTCAGAAAAATCAGCACGAAAGATCCTCCCAAAACGAGAAATCCTGCACACCAGACTACCCGAAGAATCAAGAATTTTGCAATTGTTTTTCTTGAAGCTCACCTCGAAACCGTCATCGGTAAGCTGAGAAACGGAAAGCAAATTGTACTGCAGCTTACTAACCAAGGCAACATCCTTAAGAATAAAAGAGGCATTAATGCGCACAGTACCTTTGGCGATGACGCGCCCAGACGAAGACGTCTCCGAAGGTGATCGTCTCATCACCTGGAGCGCGGGCTAGGGAGGAGAACCAACGGGAGTCTCCGGTCATATGTCGAGAACAACCGGAGTCTACAAGCCAAACCTTCTCCTTCCCTACCCGGCGAACCTGAGTCAAACAGATAGTAAAGTCTCAGTACTGGGGTAAATCAAGAGTGATTTTGGCACCCAATACTGAACAACACGTCGAGCAGATGAAGTCGTCAAGCACGACTGACCTCTATCTACCCTACGCTCTCTGTGACTCAAAGAAGCAGAAGGTCTATGTGCAGATCTGAAGCTGTTGCTAGGTCCGACTGCTATGGGAAAGCGAGTCGAAACACCGGCAACCTGCTGATCACGCCGTGGGTAACTGTCTCGACGGGGGAAACGAGATGTACCCTCAGGACGGCGGAAGTCACGACCCGGAGCAGCACGAGGACGAAAACCAGAAGACTCAGAAAAACCAGGTCCTCGATGCTGCCCAAACCCGTCAGAAGCAAACCTGGACCTCGTGCTAGTCTTAGGTGCACTCAGGATCTGGGACTGACCCTGAATACGCCTAAGTGCCTCCGCACGGTCTCTACGCGCAATCCTAGCGCGCCTGAAGCATCGATCGACTGTGTGTCCATCCTTCTGACAGAAGGTGCAGTGGTACTTCACCTTCTGAGAGGTAGAAGTAGCACGAGGAGGCTTCGCCTTCTGAGAGGCCGAAGCTGCAGGTGGACTCACATTGCTGTCAGAGATCCCTTGGACAAAGCCCGCTGATTTGAATTTAACCTCATCAGATCTGGGCTCGACCTCGATCACACCTCCTACTATGGGTCGGAGAATAGCAGGTGGATGCTTCCTCATATCCTCATAAAAATCATATCCTAGACCTTGATTTAACTTGTAAATCTTGGATTGGTCTAGAATAAGATTAAACTTTTTCTTCTCGCCTACAAATCTCTCGAGAGTGTTCATAAGATACTGACACTCCCGGAAGAGAGAGGTGCAAGAAGAGCAGGGGGAAGAGGGAACAGCAGGAGGTAAGGAAGCAGATGAAGAACCAATAGCAGAGGAATGAATGGCTTGTGCACGCACAGCCGACTCAGAATGGACAGTCCTACTGCTAGCAGGTTGGTTCACGTCGCTAAGCATCTCAACCTTACCCTGGGGCTTCTCCCCCTTCTCAGCACAGACAATACAAGCAGATGGTGGCTTCTCTAGTAGGTCCTTAGTTAGCTTCACACATTTCTCATCCAATGCAACCAAGTCAGATTTTAGTTTGTTACAATTAATGCATGGTGAGCTAACAGGGTCCTTAGAAGCATACTGAGCCAACTTCCTATCATGATCAATCATTTCTTGAAACTGTTTGGAGACATCTTCAAGTTCAGCAGTTAACTTAAGACAGTTCAAGCATGAATCAATCGGCTCAAGCAAAGAAGCTTGTAGTTCAGCAATTTTATGATCTGCCCGTTTTAGATTCATCTTCAAGTTATTGCAATTTTCACAAGACTCGGGCAGATCAAGGAGCATGGCATAAGGTCCTCTAGCAGCAATGTCCTTAACCTCACATGAGGTGGGAGAAGTAGTCTCATCAGTAGTAAGTAGGGTAACCGCCATCCTACTCAACTCTAACTCAGCAAGCAGACTAACATTCTCCACCTTAACAATATCAAGCTCGGAGGACACACTATCATGCGAGGTCCTTAGTTTCTCCATGTCACCCAACAGAGCACAGCATGTATCATAATCATCACGGGAGGGAGAAGATGTAAGTGAAGTAAGCTCCCGTGATAGTCTATCTACTTCCTTCTCTAACTCGGTAAACCTAGCCCTAGCTCTAGCATGAAAACCACCTAGCTTAAGAAAAGCATGATTGAGCTGGTCGTAGGTGGGGCATACCTCGTCCGAGTCGGAGTACAGCTCGCTGTCGCTCAGTTCGCCCTCGAGGGCCATGAAGCACATGCCGGAGAAGTCGTCGCTGTTCTTGGGGTCCTGGTCACCCGTCCCGTCGTCGTCGCTCCATCCCTCCACCTCGCTGAGGTCGAGGTCGTCGAACGCGGTGAGGACGCGGTGAAAGAGCTTCTTGGCCTTCCTGAAGCCGCGGAACTTCTTCTTGCCTTGGGAAGGGACTGGAGGCTTCTTGTTGCGGTTCTTGTCGGTGTAGTCGTTCTTGCCCGAACCGTCGTAGTCAGCTTTGCCATTCTCCAGTTTGGGGTAGTTTGCCCGAATGTGGTTGGGGCCACCACACTCGAAGCAGATGACTGGTCCGCCTCTCTTTCTGTCCCTCCTCCTCTTGTAAGCATGGGAGAACTTCCGAGCAAGGAGGGCCAGCTGTTCATCCTCTAGCTGCTCTAACTGATCATCAGTTACGTCACAGAGAGCAGCTAGGGAGAACCCACAAAGTGAATCGGCAGAAAAATCAGAAGCCGAACTGGGATCGGTGACTAGAGCCATCGACTGTGACTTCGACTTACGAGAGACAATGTCGATCTCGTGCGTCTTGAGGCGCGAGTACAGCGCGTCAAGCGTCAAAGTCGAGAGGTCGGTGGTGTCCTTGATGGTAGTCACCTTCATCTCCCAAACACGAAGGTCGAGTGCAGCAAGCATTTGACGAGCGTTGTCCGAGTCGGAGTATGTGAGACCGACGGCTCGGAGATTGCTCAAGATCTTGTGAAAACACGCAAAGCACTCATCAAGGGACTCGCCAGCGAGCATTTCAAACTTGTTGTAATCTCGCTTGAACTGGTCCTGTCTCACCAACTTAATCTGGGTGGTGCCCTCATGGTATGCATCGAGGGTCTCCCAGATATCGAAGGCGGACGAAAGATGAGAGATGCGGTCAAACTCGCTACGACTTAGGCTCTGGATAATAATGTTCCTTGCCTTAGCGTTCGCCTCAACATCAGCCATGTGTCCCAGCATTGATGTTCTCATCGGCAGGAACAACGAATCGGACCTTGACCTTGCGCCAGATGGCGTACCCCTGAGCCTGGATGTATGTCTCCATTTGACTCTTCCAGAAGGGGTAATCGATGCCATCGAAAACGGGCGGCTTGGTCGAGTACTTGTCCGTCGCCATTACTCTTGAGACCGGTTAAGATCTATGGATTAGAGCTAACCAGCTCTGATACCAATTGTAGGACCGGAATGGCGACAGAGGGGGGGTGAATGTCGTTCGCTTAAAAATCGCCCCCGAGAAATCGAACACTGAATTTTTAAAAAGATGCAAAATAAAGAAACTCACAGAAAATTAATTTTGCGGAAAACTGGAACGCATGCGATACCCAAAAATTCAGCATAAATCAGAGACCAACCAGCAAAAAATTCAACTGAAAATAACGCTGTTTGATCTACATGTAAAAAGACTGAAAATCAGCACAAAAGAAAAAAAAAGAAAGGCACTAGGAGGTTCACGCTGCAAGAGAAAAGGATGACCACGAAAAATGAACACCAAACCGAGACCAATCAAAGAAGTGTGTCATTCGGACAAGGTGCATGTCGTGGAGAACATACACTTTAGATGCCAATTAATGCAGGCCAAACCAAGACGAGAAATGCTACTTACTCCCTCTCTCAGACCGCATGCTCTCAATTAATGCCGACCAAACAAAAAGAGAAAAATAGACAAATGCAAGATTCGATAGGCAGTGAAGAAACCTGACCAACAAACAAAGCTGCGAGCAGAGACCGAAAGCATTAAAAAGAAGAAAAGAAAAGCTGCCTAAACCAACCAAAGGCCAAATCAAAAGGCCAACTAGAAGACTTGCACACAAGCGCCATATGCAGCCGAGAGAAACAATTTTAAAGGCTGTCGAACTGCACAGCAATCCGTCCTGGCCGAGACTAGATAAAAACTAAAAAGAACGGAAGCAAAACTAGCATTCAACAACAGAGCTATCTTCTGCCAACCGAACACAAGGGAAGAGGAGAGAAAGCTTGTTCGGCAGCACTAATTTTGAAAAGAAAGAGTTGTCCGGAAACTACTCAAAAGAACTGTAGAAGCACTAATGCCGGCCAGACTGCATGCAACGATAAGATCGGAATCAAACCTGCAGTCCACTGAGTTCTTCTGCTGGCAAAGAAACATCCGCTCTCAACAGAGACTGGAAGGCTCAAATCAAAACGAGAAACTGCCAACAGCACCTCACATGGGATTTCATATCCTGGGTAAGATTTAACCCACCATCTCCATTTAAGGATGAAATGAAAACAAGAACACAAGAACAAAGCGCTCAATCATAAGATATCATAACCACGATACGGAGACATACATGCTTAATATGAAGTTGTTCTCAGCTCATCCCTCTCTCTCAATCTAACCCTACATCCCCATACATGCTTGAGAGAGATCAAGAACACAACTCTATCTCATACAACCATGGAGAGACACAAATGACACCCTAACTCTACACCCACTCTCTCCAACTAAAGCACAAAGCCAAAGCAAACCCTACAGCTCATTTTGACTAAAAGAAACCCTAACAACCCTTGAAGTGCTCAAATGGGCATGCAGCCCCTCCAACCTATTTATAGCCCACGGTTAACGGGTCTCCGCCCCGTTACGCCCGCTAAATTCAACGGAGCCCGCTCCCGCTTGTGCAGCCTTGCGAATTTCCCGATTCGCCCCTCGTGCACCTTCCGGGAAGTTTCCGCACTCCTTGTCTCGCACGCCTCACAACCACCTTGAGTCCACGTCGTCTTCGACACCTCCTGACTGTTCTGACCTCAGCGCCACCTGCACCTAGTCCAGTCCTCCGTGTCTCGCCACGACTCCGTCTCGACGTCCTGCAGTCACACAGACAAGAAACACGTCAAATAGCACCGCTCGATACATGAAAGCATAAATACCATCATACTTACCACAGATGAAGTCCAAACCTGTCAAATCAAAGAATCAGCGTCCTAACCCCATATGACCATGTTTGACCACAGTCCGACCGAGCCCGTTGCACCACGCAACGACTCGACTCCGAACCACCCAAACCAAACTCGACTTATCTAAACCAATGTCAATTACTCATCATTAACACGTGGTCACCTCCACATGGTCTATCACCATGTAAATGTTATGAAGGTAACGCCTGGTAGGGCAGAGGCACTAGTTGTATCGGCGCCGCTGGAAAGGAGGGGTATCTCAGATGTATTAGACTCAGATACTGTTACCTTTTCCCTCATTCTCTGCTCCTGCCCATCTCCTTTCTTCTCCGTTCTTGATTTCCTGAACAATCCATAGCTATACACTGTAATAGACTTTTTTTTTTGAAAAGACACTGTAATAGACTTTAATTGAGTGTTGAGCAAAGAAGCTGTGATCCAGGTACATAACAATCTCTCCTGATCTCCTAGCACTTGTCCATCATACTACTGTAATAAAGTGGCACATGCTTTGTGAGCTGTGACAGCTCTGAAGTTTGGTTGTAATCTTGAGCAGGGTGGTCTGTGTAACTGGGGTGATAACGCCCCTGGGATTGGTCATAAAGAGATCGTGCAAGTGATAATACGCTAAATCGCTGGAATTTATTAGATTGGCGTTTAAATGAATAAATTATATCATGTACAGGATTGTAATATCTGTCACATATACAAATTCTGGAACCTCTTAAATGAAAATCGTCAAAAAAAAACCAAAGAATTTTCTCATTCGTGTCAAGACAGAACTAGCCGCCTGCCTGTGATGTAGAAGACATTGGAAATGGGATCCTGTCATATTGGAATGAAGTATTTGCTCTCCATATACGAAGCCTCCTCCTTGTCCTCCCACTGTAGTTTCTCCCACCAATCAAATGAACCACATATTTGCTTTAGTTTCCCACAATTGTATGTGTTGCTCAGTGGGATGCTTCTCAAATTTGCGCAATCCTCCACCCGAAGGGTTTCAAGGCAAGGGAAATCTCTTGGTTTACAAATACTTTTCAGCTTCTTAACATCAGTCAATACGATCGATCTCAACTTTGGGAAGTCAGTGTACCTTGTATCTTTGGTTGCTTCGCCCTTGCACATGCTTTGATAATCATTATCCCATGAATACTCTACCATAGCGTGATCTTCTTGTTTTTCAGAAGGGTTATCCTGCATTTTCATTCCTTGTTCTCCATACTGCTCGTCACTGTTAGCTTCTTCGTCTTCAACAATTTCCAGCATCTCGTCACAATGGGATACTAAAAGCCTTTCGAGCAACGCAAGTCTTCGGACCCATGTGATATTCAACAATTTGGGGCATTTTGAAATGTTCAATTTGCGAATGTACCAAAAATTATGGGGCATTGGTGCAACAAGGACACTTTCCAATGAGGGAAGAACTGAGAGGGTCAGGATCTGCAAGTGTGAAGTCGTCTGCTCAGCATCAGCAACCAGTGTATTCAGATCATAGCATGATTCAACATGCAGTTCCTCAAGGTGCTTCATGTGGTTGAGGTCAGAGATTTTGATTGACTGCATCTCTGCACAGTACTTCAGGTTCAAGCGATGTGTTGACTTTGCCAAAGGATGAGTCTTGTTCAACTTCTTTAGCACATCCTCTGCATAAATAGTTATTCCGAGAAACAGTAATGCCCCCAGGGAATCCAGATTCAGGTCGTCGACATCACGAATCCCATAGTGGCTACGGAAGAGATTGAGCACTCTCAACTTGTGTAACTTTGAGCAGTTGTTCAGGGTATCTTCAAGTGCAACAGTCACACTGAGATCCAGATGCCTCAACTCTTTCAGTAACCACAGACGCTCAGGTAATCTCATAATGTGTGTGTGTGACAAGTTCAGATACTGCAATGCAACCAATGTCTCACACTCTGGAAGTGACGTTATTGCAGTGTGAGAAAGATCTAGAACTTTCAAGGACGACATTGATTTGAAAAATCCCCAGCCCAGCATGTTCAAATTTGGGTTATTCTGGATAAACAGTGTGGTGACTTTTTTGCATTTTGGTGAGAAAGAAATATCTGTGATGTTATTAGACATGATGGAGATCCTTGTAGCTTCTTTCCACTCTCCAGCTGACGGAGCATTATCCAGGGCCATCCCTGCTTGAACGAGAAATTTTTTATCTGCCTTGTTAACCAACCAAAGCCCCAGATGCCTGATTACGTGGTGCATTTTTACCTTTGATGACATTGAGCTACTGGTCTGCAACAAGCATGCTGAAATAAGACTGCGAATTATCTGATAACCCTTCTCACAATCATTGAGTAGCAAACCTTCAGCCAACCAATAATCAACAAGTTGCTCTTTACTAATGGACCCATACTCTGGGAAAAGAGTGCAGTACAGAAAGCACTGTTGTTGAGTGGGTGTGAGCCTGTCAAAGCTGTATTTCAGCCGAGCAAACATTTCATCCACACCATCAATATTGTCCATATTGGCATCAATTGCATCCGCAGCTGAAATCCACTCTCTCGACCCTTCCAAGCCAGCCACAGCGGTCCCAATAACATTGAGTGCAAGAGGTAGACCTCCACAACTTTGGGCTATTGCAATGGCACGCTCCCTAACAACATTGTGGGGACTGAGTGATTCAACCGCTGCACTAGCCTCGTTGCTCAGCTTGCTCAAGAACAGTTTCCATGCAGCATCATTATCCAGAATCTGCATCTCAATCAAGCTCCTCTGTGCACCCATCTGGAAGCATACTTCTCGGTAACGTGATGTCAGGATCAGCTTACTTTGGCTGTTGGTATCTGGTGTTGGGATACCAACGTCCTCCAGTCGGAATTTCTTCCTTACATCATCAAGCAAAACTACAAATCTTTTCCTGGACAGTGCCTTTACCAAGAATCTGGCCCGTTTGTCAACTGTCTCTGCTTCATTCCATGGCAAGTTAAGCCTTTCAGAGATAGTCTGCTGTATCTCTGCTGTGTTCAGTGTCTCTGAATTGGATACTTCAATAAAGATGACAACCTGGCACAACCAAGTTAAGAAAAAACAACATGGATTGCAGTCAGAAGGTAATTTTAAAATATGATTGAAAATGCAACCTAAAAAAGTAGAAATAGCAAGACAGTAGCGGAGATGCATATACGAAGTATAGGATGCAAAATGTAATTCACTATCCACTTCAACCTACGAGTTCAATATTTGTTGTTGGGACAACCATAGAGCATTCAGGGAAACATAATGTTTTGAACAGCATGCATCTTCTTCTAGGCCATGCATTTCTTTTTACAAATTTTCAGTCCAGAAAAGAACATCTTATATTGCTTTTTTATGCCCAATTAAACTTCTGAGAGCCAACATATCCATACATTTCAAAACAAACTATTAGACATTAGGGCAAGTTTGATCCAGATAGGATAGGAGTACTATAAATTCTATCAGGGGTTCTCAACTAGCATGCCCACCTTGCTAAAATTCTTGCTAATTCCATCCTTCTTTAGACTCATTTGTATGTTCTTAGTGCAGGTGCATGTTTCACAACATATTTATTTAGCTTGTATGTAGGTTAAATAGCAAAAAGGTCACATATTTGTTATAGAGATGAGTATGTGTTTCGAAATACTTGACATATTAAAAACAAAGCGGCAATAATAATAATTTCGGAACTTGTATTTGATGGCCATTAACATGGTCTATACAGTATATGCTTGGAAGAGCAAACATTTAAGAAACTTGTGAAAGACAGCAAAATGTCACACACTAATTTCATGATGTAAATAACAATGCAATTTTCCTGTACATATCTATTATGTATGGTTAATGTACCTATAATTTTTACCTAGCTATGAAGCTGTAAATTTTTCACGTTGAGCTGGTACTTGTGAACAATAATTTTAAATGTCCTATGCATGTCTGAGAGACGTTAAATTTCGTTTTGCCTGTATAAGAATAGCAACATTTTCCTAACATTACTGAAAAAACAAACTTTTGCAGTGTATTGCTATTTTACATAACATTTCTGAATATGGTAATTGGTACCAAATGTAAGCATCGCCATTGAAACAACTCTATATATGCATTCTAAAATGACAACACAAATGAACACACACACACACACACACACACACACACACACACACACACACACATATATATATATATATATATATATATATATATATATATATATATATATATATATATATATATATATATATATATATATATATATATATATATATATATTCTGAGGCATAAATTGCAGTCTTTGAGAAAGCAGCATACCTGATAGTCACGGGCCTTCTTTTCAAGATCATTGTTGAAGACGTGGAGGAGTGTCGTCTTACCAATGCCTCCTTGACCCCAGACGCCAATTATGCTCGAGTCACCCTTCTCAAGCAGATCATGGAGCTGACCCACCATGGTCTCCAATCCAAACGTCTCGATTTGAGGCAAGCGCTCAACAATCTCCGGTAGGGGCTCGAATCCAAATTTATTGAATCGCCTCCCTTCCTCGATCAGTTTACTCACCTCTTCCAGCGCCTCGACAACACGCTTGCCGATCCACGTACGCCGAGGAGCATGCATGGTGCACTGGCAGAGGCAAGAATACTTCATCAACAGGCTATAGTCCTCATCAATGGCGTCCAACTGTAGCTCATCGACACGCCTCAGCCAGACCTGCACCTGAGGGTCACAGACGTTCAGCTTGTCAATCTCCACAGCGACTCGCGCTCTAACCGTCGTCTCGACAGCCCGCAGGCTGTCCCTGGCCTTGTCGAGATCACCCCAGTTGGATTTGAGGCGAAGGAACGAGTTAACCTCTCGGGTCGCCGCGTCGAGCATGCCCGTGCCGTTCAGGCACTCGCACAGCGGCTGCAGGCACGAACCAGCCGCGCTGATCGCGTCAGCCATCGGGGACAGTAATGCGCTGCAGATGTAGGAGAAGCTTAAAGCTTATAAAGAGCAATGCAATGCAGAGGGGAGACGCAACGCGGTCCCGTGGCCAAACCGGGCGGCACGGCAAGGATGTGCGGCGAAAGCGCGGCGACGGTTCTGCCGATGGTGATTGGCATGTCGGGCGGAATATATCCACGCGCAATTGGCTGTCTGGGCTACGAAAAAGTCAAATCATTTGGGGAGGAAAACTTGGCAAGGACAGACTCTCTACCGGCCGAAGCCGAGTTCAGCAAGCAAAAACTCCTCCCCGCGATCCCGTTTCCTCGTCGCTTCTCGAGAAGAGCACCCCAAGCGAAGCAACGGTTGCGTCCATGGTGGAAGTAGAACTGATCTGGAAGAGGCAATTCGTCAAACACCTTGCGTGCAGCGCCATCCCTCCCGCGCAAAGAACGGGTCCGTACGGCGTGCAGCGCCGAAGGAGGTCGCAGTATTGACTTGGAATCTGGTGATTAGGACGTGGTCGTTTGGACGTGGGGGATGACAGCGTCGCGGTTCGGCAAGACGGCAACATGCCGCCGGAATCTTCCTACCAAACCCGCACCGCACGGCCGCAACCGCATTCGCTGGGCCTTCGGGTGCCGACGCGGGCCGCCATGACTCAGCCCAAAAAATTTCCTCTCGAGGAGGTCCTTGTCCTCCGTCCACGCCAGCACGCCTTCTTCCAGAGCGGAGGCGGAGAGGAGCGAGCAATGCGAAACACCCAGGATCTGCGCTACATTGGTCAACGCGGTTCGACGGTTGCTGCCTCTCCGCGGGCGCATTCGAAGCAGCAACGCACTTCACCTGTTCGGCAAATTGCTGCTCCGTGTGCAAGCCCAAGCGGTGACCGACTGGAGGCTGGAGGGGTAATCGTGGATCGCGGTTTCTGCGATGTTCTCATGGAGGATTCCCGCAAGACAGGACCTCCGTCATGTCCGCGAGATGTTCGACGAAATGCCTGAGCGATGCCTCGTATTCTGAATGGCAGTGTTCCTATGTATTCGACAATCGTCTCCTTCAAGGTAGGGTTACAGTCCATGCTTTGAGCCATCGACTTCGTGTTCAAAAGAATAGGGTGGAAACTGATCTTTTTGCCTCTTTACGAGTTATTATGTGGCCAATTAGGGAAAGCAGCCGCACAGTTGGATCCCTCTTGCGGGCTACAAATGTAACTATTGAAGGAAAGTCAGTCAGGTATGAACCGTATTACTGGTTTTTGGGTTTAGGCCGCTCGTTTAACTTTTGAAGGATATGCTGTGTAGTTGAAGTTTTAAGGCATAGTTAATGAGCTTAACTGCCACATGAAATAGGAAGAAACCCTACATGAATATGAGAGCGCAACACTCCGAAATTTGATCAAATTTACATCATGTACAATTCTTATGTACAGCAAGCTAATACATTGTTGTTGTACGACATATACAGTATGTACAGTTTGTATGTACAACATATACAGTTTTTACAGTTGTATACTTGTATGTACATCATATAGAGGTTGTATGTACAGAATACAAATAGGTTTACACAGAAGCCACTTATTTATGAATCTGAACATATGAATCTAATAAATTCACATATTGGTATTTACATCATAAACAGAAGGTATCATTAAGTCATACTTAGCAAAATGTTGCAGTGAAGAAAGTTGTTTAAATAGTTTCAGGCGTGTGCTAGTCTTGATCCTGGATGGGGATGAAATACTTGTTCTCCATTATTTCCTTGCCATCCCACTCAAGCATTTCCCACCAGTCATACGACCCACAAATCTGCTTTAGTCTCTGGCTGTCATACATTTGACCCAATGGAATTATTCTCAAGTTTGGGCAATCCTCCACCCTAATACTCTCAAGACAAGGGAAATCTCTTGGGTTGCATATCTTTGTCAGCTTCTGTAGGTCAGTCAGCACCAGGGATCTCAGTTTTGGGAAGTCTACACGATGCACTTTTCCATTGATCCGCCCACTTCTGGTCATGTTCTGGTAGCCCTTTACATATTCAGTCAATGCATCTTCTACCATACCATGTATCTCCTGTTCTTCAGAGAAACCATTTTTTCTCCCACATCTTTGGATACTACACTGCTCAATCCCCCATTTATTGTTTTCCACGTCATTGACTGTTTCTTGAACAACTTGCTCTAATTCATGGCAGTGACAGATAGAAAGCTTCTCAAGTGCTTCCAGCTTCAGAACCCAGGTGACATCATGCAACGTTTGGCAGTGAGAGATGGTTATTTCTTGGAGGTTCCGAAAATGATGAGGTGAAGATCCAATACGAATAGTTTGGAGGGCAGGAAGTTCAGCAAGGGTGAGCACTTTCAGGCAAGAAGCTTTTCGCTTGTCAGAGTCGGCGATAAGCTGTTTCAAGTCAGCACATGATTCAACATACAGCTCTCCAAGTTGCTCCATATGTGTGAAGTCTGATATCTGTATTGACTGCATTTGTTTGCAGTGCTTGAGGCTAAGGCACTGTGTCGACTTTGCTAGAGGATGTGTCTTGGTCAGCTTCTTTAACACATCCTCGGCATAAATTGTGATCCCAAGGAATTCCAATTCCTTTAAGGAATCAATGTTGAGGTCATTGGCATCACGAATCCCATAGTTGCTTCGGAAGAGGTTTAGTACCCTTAGCTTGTGCAGCTTGGAACAATTGTCAAATGTGTCCTTAAGTGCCCCAGTGACACTTAAGTCTAGATGTCTTAGTTCTTTGAGCATCCAGAAATCCTCAGGAAGCCTCTCAATGTATGTGTGAGACAAATTGAGATACTTAAGCTTGGTCAATGTGCTACAGAGCGGTAGTGCTGTAATGCTGGTGTGTGAAAGGTCAAGAACTCTCAAAGAACGCATGAATTGGAAAAAGTTTTGACTGAGCCTATCCAAGTTAGGATTATTCTGAACCAGCAAAGTTACAAGATCATTGCATTCAGGTGAGCTAGCAAGGTCCCTTATGTCATTGGACATGAGTGATATCCTTCTAGCTGTTTTCCACACACTGTGTGGTGGTGCCTTCTCCAAACTCATTCCAGCCTTCACAACAATCTTTTCCTGCACCGCAAGGGACAGCCCCAGATGATGAATTATGTGGTGCATTTTCACCTCTGAGTCAGATCCGCAACTCTCCAACAAGCATGCGGAGAGCAGGCTATGGATTATGCGATGACCTTTCCTGGGATCCTGAGGTATTAGTTCTTCTGCCATCCAGTATTCCACAAGCTGATCTTTGCTAATTGAGCCATATTCTGGGAAAAGAGTGCAGTATAGGAAACACTGCTGCTGCATTGGTGCCAACTTGTCATAACTGTATTTCAGTTTGTGGAACATCTCTGGGATTCCATCCAAGTCCTTGATGTCATCCTTGGTTGCTTGCATTGCCAAGCTCCATTCCCTGGGTTCTGTTAGCCCTGCCACGGCCCTCCCTATTACCTTGAGAGCAAGGGGCAGACCACCACAACTTTGGACAATTGCGTCAGCATGTTCTCTTACAACATTGTTGGTGGTAGGTGACTCTATGGCTGCAATAGCGTGAGTGCTCAAATTGCTTCGGAAGAGCTCCCATGCTGATTCCTTCTCTAGGTACTCCATCTTGATCAAGCTCTGGTGTGCTCCCATTTGATAACACACATCCTTATAACGTGAGGTGAGAATTAACTTGCTTTTGCTTCCAGAATCTGGGGTAGGGATCCCGACTTCTTCTAGTTGGAATTTGTTCCTCACATCATCTAGCAAAACCACAAATTTCTTTCTGCCCAACACTTTTGCCAAGAGCCTGGCACGGGTTTCCTCTGTGTCTGTGTCATTCCATGGCAAGCCAAGGCGGTCAGTAATTGTGCGCTGGATGGCTGCTATATTCACAGTTCCGGAGTTGGACACCTCGATCATGATCACTACCTACCAAAGTTAATTCAGGCACAAAATTGTTAGTATCCAACTAAACTGCATGAGGTAACAGATCAAGTGTAGAAAATTAGTACTTCTATGAGTGCAAAGGTTTCAAACATTATATTGCAAGGCTTTCAGAAAAGATGAATACCTATTGCCATGCTCATAATCTATTTCCCCTTCACATTGCAATGAAAATGTTCTAAAATGAGGCACCATACGCAATACTTGCTCTCTTATTTTTATGCCACTGGAGATATGTAAAAGCCTGGATGGTTGCAGAAAATTGCAGTGTTCTCTCAAATGTACACACACAATTAGGGAGATTAGAAATGCCATATTGGTAACATTGTGATAAATATAATTGTCAGCGCTTCTCGACAAATATCTATCCTTGTACATTTCATGCCGTAAATGTGAAGTATTGAGAAAAATGTTTGGGGATAATATAGAAAATGAACTGTTTTGCCTGTGTTGATTCAAATCTGTTAGGGAAAGAGCAAAAGTTCTGTTCTTTATTCAACAAAATCATAGTGATTTTTGGAAATACTCATGTGCATTCAGGCAAAGAGGTCCAGAGCATACACTCCTCTAAAAATTTCTGTGAAAGAACAATGACAAAGTTTGTAGCACTTTATGTACTTTTGTTTTTGATATTTTTAGAGCAATGGAACATTATTTGTTTATTTATTCATTTGTTTGTTTTGCAAATGTGGGCATGTGCCCATATATCAGGACCTTTCCCTTTATTTTTTGTACTCTGTACATTTTGTGGAATAGTTTCGATGTTAGAACATGTGTTATACCACAGTGAAAATTCTGTCCTGATATGTATTGAAATGCTATTTTGTCAAATAATACATATTTTGGACAGAGGATCAAAACCACCTTCTGTTTTGAAGAAAACTGGATAATTTTAACCAAATACATATTTGCGGAATACGGATACAAATAGAAATCCTATCTTGCGAAAATTGGAGTACATATGGTTCCAACATACTTTGGATAAATATATAATCTATAGCACCCATCTCTTGAAATTGCAGTGTACTCTCAAATAATCAGATGTACACACATAATTAATGAAGCTAGAAATGGAATATTGGTGATACTGAAAATAAATACACTTGACAACACTTCAGGATGAATAGCTTGCTTAATTTATACATACATATCACAAATTTGAAATACTCAGGATAATGTCTGAAAATATGTAGAAATGGAAGTGGTGTATTTGTATTAACTCAATTCTATTATAAAGACTGTTCAAATTATTGCATGGAATTTTTTTCTTTAAAACTGAAAGTGCATGGAGTTTTGTTGTTGTATTCATTGCAAGTTTCTCTTAGAATTAGATAAGAATGTTCATAGATGCATAAATATTGTTGACTAATTTGCTACTAGAGTTATGCACCTGGTAATCCTTGCCCCATGCCTTGAGCTCGTTGTTGAAGGTGTTGAGAAGTGTTGTCTTCCCAACACCTCCTGGGCCCCAAACTCCAATGATGCTCATGTTGCTGCTGCGGAAAAATTTTCGGAGATCCCTCAGCACAGCCTCGATGCCAAAGGTTTTTGTCCGTGGTCGCTCCTCGACACAGTCTGGCAAAGGCTTGTATGCAAATGTTTTAAACTGATTCCCTTCTTCAATTAGCCTACCAAGATCCTCCAGCATTTCGAGAACACGTTTGCCAAGACGATACCGTTTACCAAGGCTTAAAGCAGAACTACAGCAGCAAGAGGATTGCATCAACTGATCACACTCTTGGTCGATGGCATCAACTAGGACTTCATCGACCCTTGTCAGCCACAAATTGACTCGAGGATCACACTCGTTGAGGTTGTTTGTCTCGAGGTTAACTTGTCCTCGAACCACCTTCTCAACAGCTTGCAGGTCCTCCATGGCTTTTGTAAGGGCTCTCCTGTTGCGCTTGATGCAGACGAAAGACGAGAAACGCCTTGCGGTAGCTGCAGGCACCCCTGTATCACTGATAAAGCCACACACAGGCTGCAGAGCTGCACAGATTATGCTAGGATCAGCCATGGAAGTTGTGCAAGGAACCATATGAGCTCAGTATGCAACATTGTCTAGAACTAGTACTCCCATAACTTCCCTCCTGCACTTCTTTCAGTGTTCTTCTCTTTATTTCAGTTCTGTTTAGACACTTGCTATTTGCTAAGAGTGGGCGCAAGGGCAGGGCATACTGTGGGAAAAGACCTACCAATGCTAGCTTCCTGCAATTTACAAGGTGGCTTGGATCAGCACGGGACCTAGGGGCTAGTTTCGTTGAAGGTACAGGAAGCATGTTTGTCAACTAAGGGCAGTGTGCAAGGTTTGTGCATGATGAGGATTGAGGAAATCTGGATAACTGCAAATAACTTTCTTTTATGTATTGCTTTTGTAGATAAGAATGCCTTAAGTCAAGATGAGGATACTGTTCACATCAGGCAGAAATGTCATGTCCTGATGTACACGCATCATATGCACGCAACGTGATAAAAAAAATTGACGGTTGAGATCAGATATAGACAATAAATTGGCTTTTCTAACACTTCGTGTTGAACTTCAAATTTTTTTTAATTCGTAAGCAGTAATTTATTTATTCCTGGCTGAGTAGATGCCTATGACTTATTGGGCAAGTTATGCTTTATTTAGTTGACTACAACGATATTAGGAAATATAGACTAGATCTGTAAACAATTGGTTTCTCTTTGTTACATTTTAGTGAAAGCTATTGTTCTCTCTCTATTGCTTCACAGTTGAAATCTCTACTGAACTCCTATTTGCTGAACAATTCGCTTATGTAGCCCTTTTATTCTTTTATTACGGGTCTGTCCATATTGAATTTTGTTTCTAACTTCTATTTGAAGAAGTCAAAAATCAATATGAACACTCCATTTTTCGAAGTGACTTCCTCACTCCTCTCGCTCTCGTCTCATTTTGGAGGTAAGGCAGAAAATCATGAGCGCAACACGCACCTTACTTCTCTTGCTCATATATCACATACGCATCTTTCATTCACTATTTCCACTGCTCACTTGTTTATTCAAAAATCATTTTTTTACTCTTTTAGTCAGTACTATTTATTTTTAACCAAAAACCTCCTATCACAGTTAATATAAAAGGATTTATTCATCATATACCCTCCTCTTAGATGGAAATTCAGGATTTACCCTCCTGACCCACATGTCAGTGACTTATGATGACTCCATATGTCATTGAGGTGGGAGGGTAAATCCTGAATTCCCAAAATAAAAGGAGGGTATATGATCAACTTTCCCAATATAAAAAGGCTCAGAGGTAACGAAACATATGTGTCTCCTGCCTATATATGATATGAGATTCCAAAAGCTACCCGCAAGCAGATGATAACACTGCTGATTCAGATACGTATCAGCACATTTATCCAATGGGATACGTAGCATCGCATTTATCCATTCAGATACATATCATCACACTTATCTTGATCCAGTAGCTTCCGAAAGTTGCTTAAGAACCAACATACCATAAGGGTCTCGTCTGATTCGGGTACATATCATCTTAATTATCCTTTGTGAAGTAGAAGTTCTAGAATTTTGTTACAATGAATCATTGTCAAATTGAAAGAGCTAGGGTTTGAATTTTACAAATTTGTAGTTTTTCAGAATTTAGTTCAAACCTAGCAGTCTAACCAGCCTGGGAGGTGATCAGACCGGCTGCACTAGCGGTTTGATCAGCTTCCATCAGCGACCAGACCGGCTAACACTGGTGGTCTGACCAACTAGGCGGTTTGCTTCGGCTGAAATTTGTAATTTGGGAATTTTGGTCATGATTCTATTTAGTTTGATCTAGGTCAGTGCATATTGTTATATGAAACATGTTTTAACTAACGTGAGTCAAGTTGTGAAGAACTTATGCCCGAAAATAATTTCTTGGTCTTTGGATGTGTAGGGAGGCTTAGAGTCAGCCACAGTCAATAGTGAGAATCGGGACTACGCTTATGGAGGAGTCGAGGCCCAGAACGATTAAAAATATCGGATGAGATGTCTGAGCTCGAGCATGTTATAAGGAAGGCGAAAAATATTGAAGGGAGGGTTCAAGCGACAGATTGCACCATGTGGCTTGGTCAGTCCAAGTAAGGCATGGTCCGATGAAACCGAGATGAGGGAGACTTGCAGATGCACGGCAAGCCAGTGGTGTACCTACATATGGTAAGCATGGTGATTGTTTGCAAGGAAAATAAAGATTGAGTCAAGAAATGGTATATTGGTAAGATGGCCAAGTACCAAAAAATATATTGGATCAAAACTATAGCGCTTAAGCGATGCTTGGAAAAGCGGTTTAGGTCAAGGAGAAGTTAAAATAATCAAGTGGATATAAGTATGAAGATTTAGCGGATTCGAGCGTGAGTAAAATCCGTATTGTGTGATATTAACGGGTTTTCTCATATATGCTAGTGGATACTATCCATTAGGGCTAGATGTAGGCTGGTTGCCTTATCTATTTGACGGGTTATGAGGGAGACTTGCTGATTAACCATACAACTATCAATCACTCTCGCTAAGTGTTCTAAGGTTAGAGTTTGAGAAATATGAGTGTTGTGGTATGGTGTGCTCTCTTGTCCTCCAAGTGGAGTAGCTGTAAAACTTTCATACTCAAGTACTAATACATTAACTTTGTTCATCTATCATAAAGTCTTCTTCTCTTGGTTGATTTACTCTTGATCTTGTCGATTTTGATCTTCTCTCTTCCTTTCTTGATCTTACTGTATGCCAAAGATGTGTGAGTGATAGAGATGACTCATGGAGATCAATCCCCATCCATCTAGACATCAGGTCTTACATGTTCTTAAAGTTGCCTGGTTCGCTTGGATTTGGCCTCAATGTGAGATTTCTTGATCTAACGGCTTTTTCATCTCAAATCTTTATGAGTTTTTGCTTGCTGTGACATATGGGTATACATTTAGAGCCATCTGAGTTTGTGGTTTTTTGCTTAGCTTTGATGCAATCTTGCTTACTCTTGAGAAAGATATGAACTTTGATAAGAATTTAAACGATCCATGGATAAAATAGGTTCCTGAGACTCTAATTAAGGTGTGTGCAATATTTCATCTCATTTGCCCTTGGATGTTTGGAGTTGCACCAAATTGATTTGGATTCGGGCTGATTCTCTATCATGGGAATATGGAAGCGGTCATACCACTCCCAGGCTTGGTCGGATCGTAGCCCAGTCAGATTGGCATGTAACCACTGGTCAGACTGCCTTGCAGCCAGTGGTCGGACCGCTCAGGCACCGGTCAGACCATGCCTGGTTACCGGTTAGACCGCCGGTCTTGTATAATTTTAGTTTTTTGGCTTCTGAGTTGATTGCTTTGATTTTCGTTTCCGTTTTTAGAACTGTTCATACATCTAGCACTGTAACAACATTTTTTTAAATTTTGGCTCTCTAACACCTGTTTTTACAAAAATGGACCCCTCCGCAAGCTCGGAAGATGCAGCAGGTGACACGTGTCACCTACTGCGCCGCCATAGCTCAGCAGGAGGGGAGGTGTGCGGCAAGGCGAGCTGGCGTAGCAAGCAGAGCCGAGGCACGACAGGGGGAAGGCTGTCGAGCTAGCATGCTCGGCAGCTCCTATCAAGCTACTCTGGCTCGGCAGCCGTGTTGGTATTCGAGTGTTGGTGGCCAATCACGTGGACGTGATGCGACACGACACGATGCGCTTGACAGTAATTCCCCTGGCTCTCGGCTGGACGCGGCTACTGCCCCATGCACCTAAGTGGATCTGTCGGCCAGCAATGCCTCGCTCTCTGCTAGCTCATCTGAAGCTGTACAGCTGAGTATCTTCCCTACGGAGCATGAGAGAGCGGAGGAGAGGAAAGAAAGAAAGTAAGAGTAGACGAGACGAGAGTTCGAATTAGTGTAGACGAGAGTTCGAATTAGTTTTTAGAGGTGGTTTTGCTGAGATCTAGGGAATTTCGCAGGTGAAATCAGTGTGGTTTCGGTAAAGACCTTCATGAAAAGGTATGTTTCATTAACACCTCATTAGCTTTACTCATAGTTTAGTTGTGTAGAATGTGCTCTGTAATGATGTGTAGATGACATATGTGTTTTTGTTTGTGTGGAGCTTTTTTTTTGTGATTACCCGTGTTAGTGATGAATTAGTGACGGTATTAATGATTATTTGTTAATACTTGAACGTTCTTAGTTGTACACTATTATTGTATGTGCACTGTTATTATTTGAGTATTTATACACTGTTATTGTTTGTGTACTGTTATTATTTGTGCGTTGTTATCATTCCTACACTATTATTATTTGTGCACTGGAGCCATTCGTGCTGATAACATGTTGAGGAACCGTCGCTGGTAAATCCAGTCCGATTGATTCCTCCTATACAAAAGAGGTGAATTAAACATAGAATAATACAATAGAACAATAGATTGAACACAAGAGATGAGAGGGGAGCTTCTTTCTTTATTGCCTTTTCTTTTCACAAGATACACATAATGACAATTAAGACTCTTATTTATAGACTAAGTGAAGGGTGTTCACTAATAGATTGGGTTTACATATTCTCAGATTTTTCAACCGGAAGCACGGTACGCCTGGTGTTTCAGCGCCAAGGCGTGCCGGCGCTCGGCTTGGGACGCGGAGTTGAACGTCTGCGTAATCACGGTCAGAACCGACAGGAAGCACTAACTTTGTGAGGATGCGACCTCTGGCTCTCTCCCGTACGTGGTGGGCTTTTGTCCATCCTCGCCGTCTGATTGGAAGGTCTCGAGCCCTGCGTCCACAAACGCTGGGCCACCGAAAGCCGGATAGATACAATGCTCCAGACTAGTTGTCCTGGGCCATGCCGCATCGTGGCCCAAGTTGTATCCATTGCTCAATGGTTCAGCCGGTGACCCATGCCTTCGTTTTCCCAAACGAATGGGCAGCTCGGTCTATATCGCACCACGATGCTCGGCGCAAACCGCCACACCAAGTATTTTCGGACCGCGTACTACGCTAATCCGACCATGTACCCGCCGGCGAGAGTCGGAGGCCGGAACGACGTGCGTCGATATTTGACATTGAGGGAGGCCACGAGTGCACTGCGTTTTGGTCGCCGCGCGCTACCGACTGGGTGCCCATGCAAATCAACGGCAGGCGGGGGACCGAAAAAAGAATCTGTAAGATCGCCTAGCTAGAACCCTAGATGCATTCTGTCAAGCGAGAAATATGTCGATGTCTCGACAGCACGCGTTCTTGTACCCTAGGCAGGCGTAGGCACGGCGCATAATCAATCGAAGCCCGATTTCGTGGAAGGTAAAGCCATCTCATTGATCGATGGATCGATCTGTGTCGCGGGGACGCGGTCTTGCAGGACAATCAGAGCGCCATCGATCTGCAGGAATCTTGTCTCCTCTAGGGTTTCGTTGTACCTGTTTCCTCCAGGGTTGCCCTGCACGTCGTTGCCCTAGATTAAGCTAGGTAGCTTCACGCGCTTGTAGATCGAAACCAGGGCACGTACGTGTTCATGTTGCAGTTGAATACATGGACCGATATGATAATTAGAGGGGAATGACGTATTCAAATTTAACCTCCCAAATAGCACTTCAAAACTTCTACTCTATTAGCTACTAAAAGTTAGAAAGATCAAATTTGCCCACTAATAAAGAACTCATAAAAACACGAAAGCAAACAGAGTTCAACTCCTCTTGACCGGTTAGACCGCTATGAAGGAGCGGTTGGTCCGGCCAAGCGGTCGGACCAGCCTCAAGTCAGACCGTATGCCTAGGGGCAGTCGGAACGCATCCCTATTCCCAGAACTAGAAATCAGCCCAAACCAATACAAAAAATAGTACAATCTCCAAAATACATACCCAAATAATTTAAAATTTTGCACACACACCTTACTGAGGATATCAGAAATCTAATCAATCGAAGGATCACATGAATCTTGGTAAAAATTCCAATATTTCCTCAAAATAAGCAAGATTGCATCAAAATTAGGCAAAACTCAAGAACTTAAGATATAATTTGCTCGTGGATTGAGGATTATCAAGATAACTCTATACGAGTTCCTATATGTCATAGCAAGTAAGAGCATCAAACGATTCGATGTCAAAACACTAGGAACAAAATATCACTAAAAGGGCTCCAAATCGAACCAAATCAAGCAATCTTCAAGATTTTACTATAGCTGATCCCTAGATGAATGAAATATAATCCTCATGAGGCATCTTCATCACTTATACATTCTTGGAACCCAAAAAGATCAACAGGGAAGGAGAGAGGGCAAAACACCAATCAAAATAAATGCAAAATCAGTAAGAGCAAGAATACACCATCTAGGATGAACAAGATAATACACCATCTAGGATGAACAAGATTAATCTATTGCAACTTGTAGATAAAGATTTTACAACCACTTCATAAAGGACAGAGCTCTCACAAGAGAACTCACACAACCTCTCCCACTCATACAGATGGAGGAACCAGTCCACATCTAACCCTAATGGATACTAGCCATTAGCATAATTGGGGAAACCCATTAACCTCATACACCGACTTTTACACTCATATATGAGTTGTGCACACTTCTCAAAGTGCATAAGCCCAACCTGCTAAGGAGCAAGTTTTCCATCCACTTGGCCTCCTCAGTGTCTCGTTAACCTAAACTGCTCTCCCAACGACCTCCAAGCTGTCAGACCCGGATTTCTCAATCCGGAATCTACTGTGTTTAGCTGCACTATTCCCTGGATCAGTAGATAGTGCACACAGTTACAGTTATGATTATCACAGTACATATCATGCGGAAACGTAATTAAAATAATAAACTTACACATGGGCCGATTAGGCCGAATTCAAAAAGTTGCAGCAGCGGAAGAACGAAGCACACAGGTGGGACCTTCAGGACATGCCTACAGGCAGCCAACTGGAGGATCGCGGCCTAGTTCTCGACATCTTTATCTTCTTTGCCATCATGATTCCAGAAGTATTGTTGGAGCGCAGTGATCTGATTCCTGCTCCTGAATTTGTCGCAAAAGCGAGCATGAGCACTCCGACCCCGTGCTCAGCGAATCAACACACAGAATGCAGTATATAACATGTATGGCTATTCAAAGGATGGCTTTGATTTATTTTGTTTTTGCGAAGAGTGCTTTTGAATACAATTATATAAAAATTTCCTAAGACCTAGCATTTGAACAAACGCATAATGTTCAAGGAGTATTAATATGAATTTCCATGGCATCACACCAAATGCCTATTATTACCATAACTTCTCCCTACATACGGCATCACACCGTATGACCTTTTTTTAGCGTTATAGCCGCTTAACTTACCACTGGGACGACACCCAGGAACCACTGGAACGACCTCCAGGACACACTGGGACGACACCCAGGAACTACTGGAACGACATCCAGGAACAACTGGGACGACACCCAGGACAACTCAAATCTGGGCTTTTCTCTGCCCTTCCACTTTTCCATTCCCATTTTTCAAATACTTTTGTAAACAGAACTATATCTAGTTAAGTTCCCATGTCTGCCCCTGACCGTGGGCACGGCTATTCGAATAGTTTTAGACTCTGCAGAGTTTGTACACTTTCACCACAAGAGACAATCAACTCATTGCCCCACACGATTCCTTAGTCATGTGGTTGAGCAGACCATCACAATGACTTTTCAAAGTATCTAGACCCTTTTGTCATCTCACTCCTATGGGAGACTGCCCACTTGCGGTGGGTCCCATATGTTGCACGGGATGTTCCCCACAGCTACTAGCGTACGGGCTCCACTCCCCTCTGCGCTAGCACGACTGGGAAACTTCACCCTCCACTCGGTGTCCCTTTGGGCCCTCCCTTGCCCTTGCATAAACACTTCTCTCCCCCTATTAGTGAGATGAGTCCAGAATTTTCGATAAATCTACTTAGCCAAGTTGTACTTTACAGACTTGTGGTTGTACTGTTTTACACGGGTGACATGACAAGATTCGGTCCTTAGGGTTATCTGGGCGGTCTATCCATAACTCGCTTTGTGCTTCCACTGCACCACATATTCACATTTAATAACTCACTTTGTGCTTCCACTGCACCACATATTCACACACTCGAACTAGTCCGCCCAGATATTTAAGCATGTTGAGATTTTTGGAGGGTATAAAATAGTCATGTCAAATATACCAGTCATTCCCACCATGACTGCCCAAACCATTTTCTTATTATTAAAAGCGATCATGATGTACGGGGCATTTCAGCGCCCCCTGCGTATTAATGCAACACTAAGCATAGCATATCCTTAGGGACTTATTTTTGAAATATTAGTATTATACTTTTGCTAGGGCGACAAGGTTTTCACATTCACTCATTCCAAAGGAGGGGTAATACTATTCAAGGTAAACATTGGCATATAACTAGAATATCAAGTTTAGCATGTATTTGCATAAAAATAACAGCATGCATTTTGTTAATTTAACACAAAGTAATTTGCATAAATGTGGGCTCAATATGATCAAAGTATTGACTCGCCTGGCGCGGTTTACCGCGGTCTTGAGCTCACGCAATGCTTTCTCTTGAGCTTCGGATCTTTTCTTCTCTTCGCTCTTGATCTCGCTTGATCCGTGGAATCTTCGGACTTCAGTTTCTAATTACGCGACAACGACTGAATCCAAATAAAAGCAAATAACTCAACAGATCCAAATAAATCCAATCACTTTAAATATCCGACTTAGTTTAAATTATGCATTTATTATGATTTGAGAATAGAAGGGCGATTCAGGTTAGTGTGTGGTAAGCACATCGGTAGCTGGGTTTGGGCAGGAGGACGAGTTGTTTGAATGCTTTACCGTGAGGGAAAATTTTAGAAATACGAGGGATCGAAAGTGAAGATGCACTCACAGGAGTTATCTGCTTTTGGGAAAGGAAGGTGGCCATACATAGCCGATTGGGAAGAAGCGAGGCTTGACCTTTTTATTAATAAATTATTATTATTTTTGTATTTATCAAGGAAGTTCCATGAGGCGGGTTAGACCTATAGTCTGGCGTAGGAGTTTAGTGCACTAATTTTATCTCTAGGGTATGCATTCCTTGCAACTCAGGTTATGGCAAGGCAAACTGGACTGACGGATGAGATCTGTACTTATTCTATAAATCTTTTAGTCGAAGGCATTATAGCCCTTGGTTATCTTAATTATGTTTTTGGAATAGTCCCAGATATAGGCTTTCATTTATTATCAATCTATAGTTTATTTATACAAGTCCCGACTTGCTGTATATAGATAGTTATGCTCCATATAAATATGCATTAAAGCTAGGGTAAGATTTAACTGACGGCGCTACTGTTATGTTGCTCATACTTTAGCTATTATCATGCTTTACTTTAAATTTTAGTTTAAACTTAGCAACCTGAACAAGGTTTGATATATATCATTTTATGTAACCCTAATTACTTGTGTTAATGACTTAATGTTTACTTTAGAGTACATACATATATTGGTTAGGTCATTTTAATGTATGACATCCTAGTGCTATTACATTTTAGTAACTATATATTAAGATGACCTTTTAAAGACATAGAAATGACAGCCATACTTTAGATGGTTAACTTTTACATCCCTTTACTATTCAAACCTGCTACACATGATTACATTTTGCTATCGCTTACTAAATTAAAACTACTATCTAAAATTTCAGGGTCGGCAATATGTTAATGTTAGGGTTTATATCTTGTAATCACTTCTTATTCCCAATATTATTTGTCACTTATGATTTATCATGTGCCTCTTTAATTATATTAGAAATTTCTAATCTTAAGCAAGAAGGTTAAATCTTAGTTGGCACTTATTTGGGATTACACCTTTAGCAATTTACCAATTTTATAGACTCTTAATTAACTCCACCCATTATCCTTTGTCATAAGATTGACTAGACTTGATTTTCCTTCCTTCATACATATATATTTATATTTACAAGAATCTTTTAATCCATTTCATGTATTAGATTTTAACAATCTTTATTAAACTTTGGACATATAATCAATTCCATCTTTTTCATTATAGATTTATACTTAATTTCTTATTCTTACCTTTCACTTATCATGTGTCTTTACATACTATTGAACCAACTTAAATTTTCAACTTCATTTCATAATACTTTTAATTTATCTTCACCCTTAATTTTTATGCCCATTTTTATTTTCATCTCATACTCTACAATTGCTGCTAGAGATACATGGGGAAGATGCTAGTGATATACCATAGCTAAGTGCTAATTTTGGTGGGGCCCATATGTCATGCACTCTAGAAAAGGCATTTGGGGGGGGGGATTTTCTGTTCGGTCATCACAGAGGAGAGGAGGAAGAACAGGGGAGGCGAGGTGGGCTACGGGGCCGTGCGGCGTCGCCGGCGGGGAGGGCCGGGGAGGTGACGACGACCGACGAAACGAATTGCCGCGACGACGAGGAGGCTCGCGGAGGCGGTGGCTTCGGCAGGGGAGGCGCCAAGGCGAGCTGGCGGCGGCGTCGGCCGGTGATGAGAGGAAATGGGGCGCCGGCGGCCGGGAGTGAGAGGGACGAAGAAAGGGGGTGAACGAGTATGAGAGGGGTGTACTGAGCTCACCAAGTGGGTCGGAGGAGCTGGGGGCGCGACGAGGGAAGCCAACGGCGTGCGCGGGCGGCGGCGTGGGGAGGTCGCCGTGGCGGGAGCGCTCCGGGGGCGGAGGACGGCGGCCGACCACTGGGGTGTCTTCGGGCGGCGCAGGTGATGCTCTCGCCGTGAGGAATCGGCCCGGGACCAACCACGGAGGGTGCGGCGGCGGGATTGGCAACGGCCGGCCGGAGGCGGAGGAGGAGCAGCAGAGAAGAGGAGCAAGGAGGGGGGGGGGGGTTCGGCCGGCTTCTTATAGGCGGCGCGCACAGGCGGCAACTGGGCGAGGGGGGAACCCGGGGCGAAGCCAAGCGAACCTGGGGCGGTGCTAACTGGACCACGGCGAAGGGAGGGAGGAGACGACGCGCGGCCGAGCTAGGGAGAGGGGGAATGCACCGAGACTGCGCAAGGGGGGGTGAATGGCAAGGGGAGGTGAACGCGAAGGCATTGTGTCCAGGGGAGGTGAATTCAAGCGGCGGTCAAGGCTCATAGGCAAAGGGGAAGGCGCTGCGCGCACGGGAGCGCCATGGAGAGGATGCGGGCGGGGCGCGGGTCCACGGGCAGGGAGCGGAGATGCGAGGCCCGCGCGGCAGAGCGACGCGGCCGGGGAGCAGTGCGAGTGGCGCGCCGGGAGAATAGAGAAGGAGGTGGAGACGAAGCAAGGAGGAGGCAGGCGCACCGGCTGCGGTCGGGCGCGGCCAGAAGAACAGGGAAGGGAGGAGGAAGAAGACGGGCTGCGGGCGAGGGGCCGGCTGGCCAGAGGGGAAAGGTGAAGTGGAGCCGGGGCCACGCGCCAGAGAAGGAATCGGGAGGGAGTAAGGAAAAAGGGGAAGAGAGAGGAAGAGAAGAGTGGGGCCCACATGTAAATGAGGGAAAAATAAAGAAGGGAAAATGGGAAGCTTTTGCAGTGACTGAAATTTGATCTTTGCATTTAGATTTTCTATTTTCTAACTTAAGCTTTTGTTTAATATTTTCGTTTACTGATTTTTGTATGACTTTCGGAATTTAAGCTTCAATATATATATAATTAAATGAGAGTTTCTATTACTATTATCATTTGGATTATACATGTGTAGGTGTGCGTGTATGTATTGTGTTTGCATTTTATTCATTCCCTTTTGTTGTTAGTCCTGCCATTATTTTCAAAAGAAGATTTTTATATTTTAACTTCAAGTTTCTCTCTTCTTATACTGGATCATCTTTTCAGATTTGCTTTTAAAATTTTAGTTTTCTAATATTTGCACATTTCCCCTTTTTGGTACTACTATGGTTTGTCTATTACGAACTCTTAAAAATTTGAAATCTCATCCAAATTCAAGAAAACATCACAAAAATCCAAATTCCAACAGAACATATTGCAAATATAATTCAAGAAATTCATATTTTCAAATTTAAATTTTTCAGGATGTTACACAAGCACCACCGTTTTAGTCTCATCATCATTTCCGGTATTTTGGCTTCACTGCTAAAACACCATCGCTTTGACCGTAGACCTCATCTTTTTCCCGAGCATTGTCCATGCTTATCTCTTTCTTTGTAAGCAATCTATATGTTTGCAACGTGTAGGTTCACCAATGGCTCACATATCGATGTGTCTCTCCGCGTTGGTTCCCCTCGATCATTCCTCACTTGCACCGACTATACCATTCGATGAACCATTATTCGAATATTCTCTTCAACATCCCTAGTATTTCATGTGTTTTACTTGAGCTCGACCATCCCACCCGATTTTCTTGACCGTACCCCAGCTCATCCTCAAACCTAGTCCCGATCAACGCCGTTGACAAAGGTTCCCTCCAAGTTTTCTACACATTAAATACCAAGAAATTATTTTCTGGAATAAGTTCTTCACAACTTGCCTACGTTAATCTAAATATGCTTCATGTACCATGAATACAATAACCTAGGACTCCAAAACTCAACCCATGACCATTTTTACAAATATCCAAAACCTCTCAGATACCTTCAGATAAAACCTGTCTAACCGCCATTGAGCGACCGGTCAAACCGCTAGTTCCCGGTCAGACCGCCCCCAAGGCCGATCTGACCGCTCGAGTCGAGCTCCTAGAAAACACCTCACTAAAAAAAGTCACTGATTAGAAACCGATCATATTGCATCAGCGGTCCGACTGCCAACCAAAGTCTGGTAACACTGGACTTACGATTAGACTGACTTCTTGGACGATCAGACTAGCATTAGCTGATAGTAAATCTGAAAACTTATAAACTTTTACAAATTCAAACTTCAACTCGATATATTATCAATGTTTCAACATATATAAATGATAGCCATTCTCGACATGATTCTACCGTCGTATAATATATATCTGTCGACGTTCAAAGTTATTAATAGTCAAGTAGTTGAACAGAAAAGCCGTTTACTGTACAGCTCCATGCGGCCGATGCATACTTCTTAACTGAACCAAATTAAGTCGTTTCCTGTAGAGCGTACGTTCGTGCGTGGCTACATCTGCTTTTAGTTGCTTTGTGCCGCAGCAATCGTAACATCACTCGTGCAACGACCAACAATAATACATCAGGGTATATATACATGCATCGCAAATAAAAAGGTACATATACATGGCATTTTCGCTGATCTGCTGGCTCTCCGTGCATGCTTGGACAGAACTAATCAAGACACAATGCGTGAGACCCAAGTTGGCCACGAAGCGGTAGCCCGTGACCGATCCATCCATGATCCATCCGTGTGAAACATAGCAAGCATACAAACCTTTCGGGGCTCTTGTGCACGTAAGTTACCCTACAGCTGGTGAGGGCCTCTGTACACGAGCATGCCATTATCGACTACACGAACCTCGGAGGTGGATATAGACATGTGGTAGCCTAGGTTTCATTTTAGAGTGTGAGATTTTTACCCATGCAAAATATATTTTCACTGATGTAAAACCTAGATAAGACTAATGTATAATATTTTCTCTAGCCTAGATAGTAGTGATTTCTAACCTTTTACACCTTAGGACATAATAAAATCCTAAATCCGCTATAAACGAACCTAATTTGTTTGCTAATTGTTCCTCATAGCTAGCTAGCTGCATTAGTCTTTCTTTTATAGATAGCTTTCTTGGATCATTTGGATATGAGATCTACTTGTCCAACCCCAGTGGGGCAGCATGAAAGATCCCACCCGTGAATCAGCCTGTCCCAATCAGTAGATAGCGAAGTGTAGAGCCCAGGATACATGAAAAGAAATGCTTCGTTAAGCCCTACATGCCTAAAAATATATATTCTCTTGTTATTCCTTTTTTAATTTATATCATTGTCGTAGATACACGCTTGAGTATACATCTTTAACACCCTCGATCGACACGTCGCAATAATTAATGCGATTGCCCCCGACGATTGGATCGACGTAGGCTTTTAGGACGGACTTGGAAGCCATATGTCCTTTTCCGTGTCGTGTAACCTTTCTGCTAGCTCCCGTTTCGGTGGCTTAGGGCATGTACAACCCACAGACGGGGGTCGTCTGCAAGAGCCTAGAATCTGACATACAGACAGCTAAAAAGACAGGTCCTACAATGGAGAGTCTGTTTCACTGTCTGCAAGCTGTTTAATGCTTTGCATGTAGCCAAGATCAATCATGAACACTATTTTGTATACCATTGTGTTGCTATTTGATAGAGAACGGATCAAACTTAAATAAGATGAACATGATTACAATATTTTTTAAAAAATCATCAATATAAATGATATATTATATATAATTGCAGCATTTTTGTCTAATTTTCTTTGTTTCCGTAGCGCTGCCATATGTGCTCGATTAGATCCTTCTTGAGTTGCCTATGTGTTGGCCGAGCTTTGATAGCGAAATTCCTCCGAAGCACCTCTGCGAAGCATGAATTAGGGTTGTCGTTTGTACGCACTTCAGGTGGGAACACAGTGACATAAATTTTGAGTCAGCAATGTAGGCGAACCACAATGGCAGAGACTGAATTTAGTTGCTTCTTTTGGGACGTACCTCCAAAGGGGCTACCACCTGACCCAAAGAACGATTGGAAGATGTCGAATGGATCATGCATTCCTCCACCTCCCATCCCCTCCTTGAGGGCATCCTCGCCATACTGATCATAGATATCTCGCTTCTCAGGATCACTCAGAACCTCATAAGCCTGAGCTAGCTCCTTGAACTATAATAGAACAACCACAGTTAGTTTGTCATATCAACCAGAAAACAGTTGTTCCACGCAAACAGCTTAACTGCCCAAAGCATCACTGCTCATACAGCTTAACCAACCCAAGCATCAGTACTATAATGTCAACATATGGCAATCGAAATCAATGTTCCTATCAGTTTCATGGCTGTCAGACATCTTGACAGAGCCTGGTATGAGCAGTTCACCTGTAGACTGCCAAATACAAACACAAACAGAAATATTACGGACTTGAAAAAAAATAGGTACCCAGTTCCCCCATAGGAAAGCTTTTCATCAACACGTCTTTGTAGACCAAAGTTCATCGCACAAACATTCCAACAACAAAATGGATATATGCAAGATTTCTGCAGCAATCAACTATAAGAGTATCAGACCACCACAATTCCCTTCAAACATAGTTGATATTGTTTCTGAGTGGCAATAGTGAACTACACCAGGCTAGGAAAAAAGCTAAGTACAATATGCATGTGAATAGAGAGTTCCATTTGCAGGTAACTCAAATGATTTTGCGGCCAAGATAGAACAATCAAGCATATACACTTATACAGACAAGGTTATCTGTAGGTTGCACAGTGTGCAGCAAGCATTGCATAAGGAAATGTCTTTTTGATTTGGACAAAAAAAAAAGTTGAAGCAGCCAGATAACCCCCAAGGTAACAGTAGTACATAACCATGCTTCGTTTAGATCTGAAAACACCTCCAGTAAAACAATACTAAAAGGTTAGAATGTGCAGTCACAAAACAAATGAAGAGCAGTCCTACGAGACTAGGCCTAGCTAGCAAAATTGGCTTCACAAAACCATCAAATATAAAATATAAACAGTCAATAAAAGTAGCAAACATGTATTTGTCAACATGGTAAACAAAACTTACTTCGTAAGAAACTCAAAAGGATAAAGGAACTGCTTCATCTTTGGAAACTACTAGAGCAAAGTTTTAAGATGAGTATCTGAAGCAGGTACATGATAATTCATCTTTGGAAACTACTAGAGCAATAGTGTGATATTGTTAACCTTTAAGATGAGTATCTGAAGCAGGTACATGATAATTCATGTCCTACAAACATAAATAAAACTCTTAAAGGTGAAAAAACAGCATTCAGTACTATCTCTTATAGGGCAGTAAAAACAACCTAAACTAAAGATCAAAAGCCAAAACTGATCTCCAAAAGATCATAGTTAAATAGCACTGAGATGAGTCATCATTAAAACTGAAATTATGTTCTAACATTTACGGTACCTGCTCTTCTACTCTTGGGAGGTGAAAGGCGCATTCTGCAGCCCTTCGAGCAGCCTAGTTGCACAATGAAACAATTTGAGTTCCTGCAGAGGATGTTGTTGATGGAACAAGAATTAGCAATGGAGCAGTTCGCAACAATGCAATGGTATTGATTGGGCACCAAAAGATGGGACATCTGTGATGTTACGGTGTTCACCTGAAATGGTAGCAGCCGAGGACGTGCTTGACGCCGTCCTTGAACTCGCCGACGTACGAGCTGCCGCTGGAGCAGATCTGGGCGCCAATGCCGTGGCTC
Source organism: Dendrocalamus latiflorus (assembly GCA_017311315.1). Classification (NCBI taxonomy): domain Eukaryota; kingdom Viridiplantae; phylum Streptophyta; class Magnoliopsida; order Poales; family Poaceae; genus Dendrocalamus; species Dendrocalamus latiflorus. The sequence goes on from CM029628.1 coordinate 38,231,842, forward strand.
TGGCCGCCGGCCCACTCGCCGGAAAAAGGAGAGGATAAACACTAAAGAAGACTACACAACCTTTTTTTTCCAAGTGCCGCCTACAAATTTCGCGAGGAATCACAAGAGCAGGCTAATCAAACAAAGCATAAGAACTAAACTAAAAACTAAAGGGCTAGGTCTTGGTCACTTCAGGGTTCACATCAAGAAAAAGAGATACCACACGCAAATTGACCACCAAGAAAGGGAGCCCGCCCCCTTCAGATTCAGAGCTCCAACCCACCAAAAACCGCAACCAAACTGGCCAATCCCCGTCCCCCCGAAAGCAACGGGTCAAGAAACCAACCCAAGAAACCAACTATTGGATTGGACAAGGCTGGATTAGGGCTTACCGAGCAGAGCAGGTGGGAATCCGGATCTCCAATCCGGCAGGGGAAGGCGTGGCGGCGAGGCCGGAGGAAGAAGACTGGAGCGGAGGGCAGAGGAGAGTAGCCACTTCAGCTCCCCTGCCGGCCTTCCTTCCTGCGCCGCCGCCGCCTGGTGCTGCTCCTGCGGCATGGCGCCGCCGCCTTCCTCTCCTGCGCTGCCGCATCTGGATCTGGATTTGGCGCGCGGCGGAAGGAAATAGCCGCCATTTCGCGCGCCCGCATCTGGATCCGCTTCGCGTCGGTAGGAGACGACGGCTCGTACAACGCTCGCAGCGCCGGCGGTTTCGCCTGGGAGCACGAGCGCGGGCCGTCGCCTCGCGAGGCGACGCGCCATCCGTCTCCAAGCGACGCGGGGTGCTTTTTGCAAAAAACCGCAACCAAGAGACGGGCGGAAGAGACCCGTTGTACATGCCCTTATGCATCACTTTTCATCACCCTTTCATGTAATCGTCACCGAAGTATAAGCGGAAGGATTCCGGCCTTCTCACGCTATCCACGTCGCCCCTTGCGCTCGGCCGGCCGGTGCGTGGCGAGAGAATTTGCGTACGGCCGGCCGAGGCACTTTCCTCATATTTTCTGAAAATTACGTAAAGGTCTTTTTTCCTCGCGAAAAGGTCCCTGCAAGTTTTTTCTTTAAAAAAATTTTTTGATGGCGCCCCGCGGGTTTCCACAATTACGTATAGGCCCTTATTTACTTACGTACAGGTCCTTACAAGTCCTCGATTTTTACAAAAAAAACCCTTTGATTTTCCCGAATTGTTCTAATCATCCGTCTATCATGTTGGCCTGCACGTGATGACACGAACATGTATATATATTACTTTAAAAAGTTATATTAGACGATTTATCATAGACGATTTATAATAAATTGTTTGTGCTATTATTATTACAGACTGTTTTACAAGAGTAACCGTTTGCCATCTATGATGAGCCACTATACAAATGGTTCGTATTAACAACTATCTGTGATAGTTCACAGACGGTTATTAACACGAACCGTCTATAATAGTTGAAGGCATCACAGACAGTTCATATTAAAAACCGTCTGTGATATTTCATAGATGGTTATTAACACGAATTGTCTGTAATATTTGCACGCATTATAGACATTTATTAATACGAACCGTCTGTGAAAGTTTACAGATGGTTATTAACACGAACCGTATGTGATAATTATGTATTACAAACGATTTGTGGTTGGATGTGTCTAGGATACGTTGCGTTATTAATTAATACCAAGCCAGATAGGTCCCGACAGATCTATCTTCATTGCACTGCATTGAAGGAGGCGACCAGCTTTGGAAAGTATTCCAATTGTAAATCTATTAGCTTGTAGATCGATTCATTCTAGCTTGGTAATTAGAGGTTAGTATTTGTTTCTAATTTATATATATATTGTAATAAAAAGAGATGATAGTTAGATTTAGATCTAGCTTAATTGGTAGTTTGCTGCAATTTAACAATATGTCAGTACTGCTAGTTTACTTCAACATATTAATTCCTGCTTGACATATATTGCTTCATGAATAGTACGTAGCGGGCTAGCTATAGTAGCATTCATAATCTAATTTGACACTAATTTGTTACATGCATAGTGCAGATGGACCGAAGCTAGATGTATGTTGAAAACCGTATGAGTGAAGAGTATATTAATGGCATGTCTGTTTCTAGAAGAGCGGCCAAGCAGGATATGTTGAAGAAAGGGACAGAATATATGTACTATCCGTGCATTGATTACGATAATCTGAAGATGTTTACCAACTTAGCGCAGATCGAAACTCACTTGATTCGAAGGGGTTTTAAAAAGGGGTACACATGTTGGACCAGTTACAGTGAAGAAAAAATTATATAGGAAGGTGTCGAGGGAGACAACGATATGCCAGTTGTGGACTATGCTTTCGATGAGAATAGGTTATATAATGACAACCTAGATCAGATGTTATGCAATGCAGAAGGAAACTATAGTGAGAGAGTTTGGTAAATTATAGGGTTTGATGGAGGACCTGGAGACCTATGTTTCCGGGCTGCAAGTCGTAATACACAATGTTGTCATCTGTTCTTGAACTGCTAAAATTAAAAGCAACAATGGTTGGTCCGACAAAAGTTTCACGGTGTTGTTAGACCTCCTAGCGAATATCCTTCTAAAGGAAAATATGTCACCGAGAACCACCTACCAAACCAAAAAGGTTCTTTATCCATTGGGAATAGAAGTAGAAAGAATACATGCATGTCCAAATGATTGTATCATCTATCATAAGGGGTATACAAAATTACATATTTATCCGATGTGCAAAGCATCTCGATACAAACGTAAGAATAACTTTGATGATGGCGAAGGCATCGAGATAAAGCAAGAATCTCCTACTAAGATGTTGTGGTATCTGTCTATAATTCCCCGTTTGAAGCGTTTATTTGCAAACCAAAATGATACAAGATTGTTACGTTGGCACTCGGAGAAGCGTAAAAAAGATGAAATGAAAAGAAACATTGCTGATTCTGCCCAGTGGAGGAACATCGATAGGATGTTTGTAGTCTTTGCTGTAGAACCGAGGAATATAAGATTTGGATTGAGTATAAATAGAATAAATTCTTTCAGTAACATGAGCAGCAGACATAGCACCTAGCTCGTAAATGTATGCATGTACAACCTTCCTCCTGATTCTGCCAAGTGGAGGAACATCGATAGGATGTTTATAGTCTTCGCTGTAGAACCGAGGAATATAAGATTTGGATTGAGTATAAATAGAATAAATTCTTTCAGTAACATGAGCAGCAGACATAGCATCTAACCCGTAAATATATGCATGTACAACCTTCCTCCTTGGTTATGTATGAAGTAAAAGTACATTTTGATGTCACTACTTATCCAAGGGCCGAAGTAACCTGGAAACGATATTGGCATGTATCTAGCACCATTGGCGGAAAATCTTGTGGCACCGTAGAATGAAGGAGTACATGTATAGGATGCGGACAAACAAGAGAACTTCATTCCGCGCGTCATGTTGTTCTGCACCATCAATAATTTCCCTGCCCTTGGTAATCTGTTGGGATTGAGTACGAAGGATCCAAAGTGTGTCTGCACTGCTTAGATTATATCAAGAGTGTGTGGTTGAACAACTTATGCAAAATTGTATGCATGCGTCACCGTAGGTTCCTTCCACGATATCACACATACCGTAAGATGAAGAAACAATTTGACGGAAACAAGAGGATCACTTGGCACCAAGGCCTTTCAACGAGAAAGAGGTCTACAATATTGTTAAGGATATCGATGTTGTACTTGAAAAAGGATGTAAGTTGAGGACTCGTTAGAAGAACATGTGGAATAAGAGGTCAGTATTTTGGGACTTACCTTACTAGGAGCATTTAGAAGTTCACAATTGCATCGATGTCATGCACGTAGAGAAGAATGTATGTGATAGCTTGATTGGTCTCTTACTGAACATTCATGACAAAAAAAAAGATAGTGTCAACGCACGACGTGACTTGGTCTCTACAAACATCAAGATCAAGTTAGCACCGATAGAGACCAATAAAGGCCGAATGTACCTTCCCCTAGCTTGTTACACTTTGTCAATATCTAAGAGAATTGAACTGTGTCATTGCTTGCATGGTGTGAAACTTTCATCTGGTTACTCCACCATAATGAACAAACTTGTGATTTGAAATTAATTGGCATGGAGTCTCATAATGTCATGTGTTAATGACACAATCGCTTCCTGTTGTAATTAGAAGTATTTTGTCAAATAAGGTTCAGAGACATTTGATACAATTGTAATCACTCAATTGTGCTTAATCAAACAATTCATTAAAATGTACTTCATTTAGTTGTTTAATTCATTTGTGATATCTATGTAATGATTGCCGTGTGTTATATATGCTAACCGAAAATCAGGAAATAATGTAGATATTCAAACAGCTATCATAAACGGTTTGTAGTAATAAACTGTCTATGCTATATGAATATCACATATGGTTTTGGTATTAGCTGTCTATGATATGTAAGATATCACATACGGCTATGTTTGAGAACCGTCTGTGATATATAACATATTACAGATTGTTTTTGGTATTAACCATTTGTGAGAATTAGCATATCACATATGGCTATATTTAAGAACCGTCTGTGATACCTGATATATCACAGACGGTTTTTTTGAAAAACCATCTGTGTTGTATTTATCACAGACGGTTTGAGAGTCGTCTGTGATAACCATCTATTATCACAGATACATAAATTCAGACAATTTGATAACCGTTTGTGATAACCATCTATTATCACAAACACATAAATTTAGACGGTTTGATAACCGTCTGTGATGCCAGTTATGAACCGTCTGTGATAACCCTTTCTATTATAATGATAAGAGTAGCTAGGTTAAATCTATATCTATGATCGACCGCATCGAGAAGCTCTGAAGAATTATATGAGAAGATTCTAAATATTATCGCGATGAACTATTACGTTTTGGATGAGTTGGAATTTTGTATTTATATTTTGTCAGAAATCTAGTTATGCATGTAGGTGGTCACTGTTTATTTAGTAAAAAAAAAAGGTATTGTCTACTGTTTGTCGGCATGAGGGTCCAAAGTTCTAAATGCAGTGTGCTGATATATTATTCTTCCTGTAGGCAGACAGATCACAGATGCCAGTTGGGTATTGACCAAAGGAACGTTAATGTGCTTGCCAGATTGAAGTGGCCAGGATGAATTGACTGCTGCCCAGATCTTCTATTTTGCATGCACGTGTTGTCCTCTGGTTGGTCTTGTATGTATGCAGTACGGACTGCTTTGCATGGCAATTATTCAGGTGACTGTCGAGTGGATAGTTGGTGACTGGAATGTAGTTGCTTAGCTGAATTAATCTCCACCGGTTCAACCGTGTCGGCAGTCTGGTCTGACTGGCCGGGTGGATGGTTCAGCCCGGCTGCATTGCGGTGTTTCGGCCAGAATTTTAATTATTGAGTTTTGAGCTGCGAATGAGTTTTAGTAATTAAGACCAGTGATTTTATGTTGTATGATACATGTTAATGTTAATGTGAGTTAAGTTGTAAAGAATTTATATCTGAAAATAATTTTTTTGTCTTTGGATATGCAGGGTTACATGGAGTCATCCGTGGCCAACGACGAGTATCAAAGCTACGCTCATGGAGGAGCCGAGAGCCAGAACGATTGAGGATGCTAGGTGAGACAGTGAGCTCAAGCATGGTATAGGAAAGATGGAAAATATCGAAGGAAAGTTCGAACGGTGGAATTGCACCATATAACTTGGTATGTCTAAGTGAAGCATGGTCCGATAGAACAGAAATGGGAGAGATTTGCCGATGCGTGGCAAGCCATTAGTGCATCTATACATAGCAAGTATGGCGGTTGCTTGTAATGGAACAGGATGACCGAGTCAAGGAAGGGTATTTTGTAATTTGATCAAAATATTGAAAACGACTTTAGAAGAAAATCGCGTTGCGTGAGCGGCAATTGGTAAGACGGTTTAGATCATGGAGAAACTGGTTTGATTAAGATGTATCATGTTTAAGGATTTAGCGGATTCAGGCTTATTCAATTTGAAAAGGATGCATAAGTGTAGTAAGTTAAAATCCATATGTATGGTGTTATCGGGATCCCCCATTGTAAGTGGATAGTATCCACTAAGGATTAGATGTGGCTAGTTAGCTCATCTATATAAGGGGTTGGAATTGATATTTGTAGTTAATTGTCAAATCTACTTCTTTTGTGCTCTCTTGTTTAGGGTTATGGTTTGAGAGTTGAGTGTTTGGTCTGCTCTCTGTCCTCCAAGGTGGAGTGACCATAAAACTTTTTCCTCAGGCAACAATAGAATCAATCTTTCATCATCTCCATGGCTATTACTTATCTTGATTGATTTGCTTTTGATTTGGTTAGTTTTTCCTCTTCTATCATTCTTTCTTGATCTTGTTGTGCCAAGAACATATAAGAGATAGGAATAACTTCTGAGAATCATTCTCCACCCATCTAGGCACTTTGGTAGCAATTTCATCAAGAAACTCGTTTTTTGCACGTTTTTGATCTTTCAAGTGGTTTCTTGATTTGAGAGTTTTTCAAGTGATTTCTTCGGTGTTCTTGCTTGTTGTGACTTGTGGGAACATATTCAAATCCATCTTGGCTACGCTATGCCCACGAACAAGTCTTGATTATCGATTTTGGTTTTTGCTTGTTTGTAGGTGCAATCTTGCTTAAATCTCGAAAAGGTCTAAACTTTGACGTGAGTTTTTGTGATTCATAGATGGAATAGGTTCCTAAGACCTTGAGCAAATTGTATACAAAGTTTCATGACTTTTGGATCATCGGATCAAAAGTTACGTGGATTTGATGTTTCGTAATTGTGCTGAAATCACTTGCCTGGTTTCACTGTTCACGGCAGTCAGACTGCCTGGAGAAAGGTTGGACCGCCCCCTGGTTGGAGGTTAGACCTATAGGCATTGGTTTTTCTCTGAAGTTGAATTCTTGGTCGGTTTGACTTGAGATTTTGGCTATGAATTCAATTCTCAGTAGCTTTATTGCTATTTGAGAATAGAATCAAGAATACTTAAGGAAAAAATTTTGTCAGTATCATTCACCTCCTCTCTGTTGCCTTTTGGTCCTACAAGCTCCTTGCGACACGATCTCGATTGTTACTTCGGTCGTAATATACTTTCTCTGTTTTTTTACTTGATTTTCTAGAATTCACATCATCAAACTTTTAAAGTTTGACTACTAATAAATTTAAAACTATATAGGTTGGCTATATAAAAATTATATTATTAGATTTATTGTTAAAAATACTTTCATAATATTATAATTTTACTAGTACATTTTAATATAAAATTATAAAAAAGAACGATTAAAATCGTATCTCTAAGACTAAGGAACGTCCAAAAAAATAACGGAGGAAGTTGTTGGCAATCCTTATCCAGCCTCTGCCTTCAGAAACTTTACTCAATAATTACTTTGATCATGCTGTGCGTGCGTTATCTCTCGCTTACATAACTAGGTGGAATGAGTAAAGGAAAGAGAATGAGCAGTCTACCGGAGATCAAACAAGCTAGCAGAAGAAACAGTGCAGAAGCCAAGCAGGGCCAAAGTGAGATCGATGCTGTCTAATTAGTAGCAGCTGTTCAGCATTTAGTATATCATTTTCAGGAGTTGTAGTGACATGAGAGCTACTTGTATGAGAACATTTGGCAACAGGAGCCCGTGGGTTGCCCACCACCTGCGACGAGATAACGAGGCCTCTGTTGTTGGGTAACCAAGCTGCCAGTCCGCGTAGCTGCATAGTAAATTGTAGTTGATGTGGTGACCAAGTTGCTGTCAGATAAGCCCCCAAGGACCACGGACCGGCTTTCAGACGTAAGATGATACGACCCACAAAAAATTGTAATTATTGATTACTGATGGAATGTCTAAATTTATCATAATTAGGTTGATCTCAAAACAAAACATGATCGGGCTCGACGGGTACCAATTTAATTGTTTTCGAGATATCTCACTTTAGTATTGCACGAAGCGAAAATAAAAGTGTAAGTGAAGTGCTATATGTGCAAGCATTCACCCCACGGTAGATTTAAGGTACTATAGATGGTATTAGAATATCAACCCTCGTTGTATAGGTACGTATACATGTAGGCCCTTAGCGAGTACCCACGGCACGAAGGTTGCATCAAGGAGTGATTTTGGATATTTGCCGTTTAAAAACTGTACTGTTAAGGTGTTGGCACTTAAAAGGAGTTGAGGGGTGATTTTTTTTTAAAGGAATGGGGTGATTGTAACACCTGGCTCAATTGTGGTGGCCCATGTATCCCAAGTGGACAAGTGGTGTTGTGGTGGTGGGAATAGCGCCACATTGCTTATTAAAGTAAGTTGCATTAGCATATAATACTTGCTGGATCTAAACGTAGCACCTTCAGATTAACTCTTTTACACGAAATAAGGATAAAAGTGTAAGTGATGTGCTATGTATGCGTGGATCCGCCCCACGATGGGTTGGACATTGGATGAATTTTGAGTCTAGGGTATTACAAAAAGCTATTTGTTATCTTTGTTGAAGGACTAGGGGGCTTATATAAAACCATGAGACGTGCTCATAGAGAACTCAAGCCACAAATCAAAAGCAAAGCAAGAGGGACTCATCCAAATCCAAAAGGAGTATGAGAGAATCAGAGGTTAGGTTATTTTTAATATTAGATTTTTGTATAGAGCAAGTATACGATGGTCCTAAAAAATATTCAAGAGGGTTTGTAAGAAAGCGACAGTCGCTTGTATTCTTTTGAGATTGTACTTAAAGAATTTGCGAGCGGTTTCACCTAATCTTTCTCTCTAGTTGTAATTACTTTTTCATTATTTTAGTTCTCTCTATGAGATTCATCTATTTCATTCTTGATACCGTGCACACTTGTGTCTTATCTCACAAACTATGAGCCAATCTGGGGGCTATTGTGCATAAGAAGAGGCATAAGAGTATAACACTTGTATTGACACATAATAGATGGGAAAGTTTTGCTTCTGCCACTCAAAATGTGTGCAAATCGTTTCTGCTAGCAGAAATTTGCTCATTTTAGTTTTGCTATCCTTCCGTCAGTGTATATTTTGTTTTTACCACTTTGTTCACTTTTTTGGCGGGTTTGACCTTTAATAAATATGGGAAAAATCAGAAAATACTTGAATATCATAGAAAATCAGGAAAAAAATTAAGAAAAATGAAAAACTTTAGAAATTTCGAGGATAAATTTGAAATTTTTTATTTAATTTTTTAAAATTATTACACTAGGAAAATTTCTAAAAACATTTACACCAATGAAAACGTTTTAATCTTCCTCATTTTCTATGGAATATTGCTAAAGTTTTTCTGATGTAAAACTTTTGTGCAATTTAAATTTTTTTGTTCAGAAGTAGTCCTTAATTTTTTCTATATTTTCTGATATTTGTTTGATTTTTTCAAATATTATTTTTTGATATTGTTTTGCATATTTCTTAATGAGCAAACCACGTATACGTGGCAAAAAAACTGAACCAAGTGGCAAAAATAAAATACGCATAACAAAAATGAAATGAGCAGATTTCTAGGCAGAAACGACGTTGCACACATTATGAGTGACAAATAAAATCTTCCCTGGGACCCCGTTTGGCTCCATAGAATTGAATTTGATTCATTCAGTTGGATTCTAAATCCTATTTTAGTAGAATTTGAATTTGATTCAACCCAATTCAAACTCTATTTTTTCCCTGTTTAGGTGTCACATTGAATTAGAAATTTGTCCCTTTTTCTAAGATCCACTTCTTGACTGTAAGCAGCAACATCGAACCCATAAAGCAACAATTGCATAAGAGTGGAAACCAAGCGATCAGGACTAGACGAACACAGTTCAACAAATTGGATCAAAGCATGAGAATCCAAGAAGTGAAGAATACAAGGACGCACCACCAACGCCGCCTCTTTCCAGAAATTAGAGGAGAGCGAATCATGCCCAGTGCCATTGCTCCGTCGCCGGCGCACGCCGCCTCCTACTGCTTCTTCTACGGCGCCATTGTCGCTTAGTAACGGCGCCATATCTGGTCGAGCAGGCCAATGGTGAAGGAAACAGATGCGACCTTGAAGGAGACGTGGGGAAGGCGGCGCAGCGACGAAGTTGGAGGATGTCCGGCCATGGCGGAGGTGGAAACGTGGGTTTGTTGGAGTAGGACTCGAAGGGGAGGTTCTGATGAAATCAAGCGCGAGTTCATGGCGGCGCTCGCAAACAGAGCGAAGCAGGAGATGCCAGATTCCACACGATTGGGGAAAGAATTTTATGGCGATATCATGGTCATTTCTCTCTACCATTCTCTTGATTTCATTACTTTGCGTGACAAAAATACGCCTTACAAGAAAAAGATAATTTATGATATATCATTTGAAAGAATGACGTACCCCGAAATGTTAGTACGAAGAATGACTTTTATCACATACCACTCCAAAGAAATTTAGACTCAAATCTAATATTTCATCTATTTTATTGCAAATTAAAGCCTTTTCATCATTTTTGGCCATGGTTAAGGATTTGTTTTGCCCATATATGCATGTTTTCATGATTACAGGAAAATACCACACAAGCCATGCGACCAAACCAGCCTTTTCTATTGTGGTGCGATCGAGTCCATCCATGCCCAACTGGTATCAGCTCTATTAGCTTTTATATGGTAAGAGAATTGTAATGCAACCTGTGTCCAAATCTGCACATGTAATTATATCTTGCAATGAGTAACGACATACACACACACACAAAAACAGGAGAGTTGCTAATTCATTAATTGGGAAATGACATATTTTCTGTTTCAAAATGCCAAAACTTTGGTTTGGCAAGTGACGCGAATTTCTTGTCGTGTTTAAAAAGCCAAAACTCTACTACGCCTTTAGTTCGATCCCTCAACATAGGCTTCATGGGTTTGAAGTGAGGCTGATCAGTATCGTCCAAACGGATGTGGCTATACACGAACTACAAACTGATGAAAGTGACCTAGTCTTGACATTAGTCGCACGAGGGTCAAAATGTCTTGAGTGGTATTCCCTAGAATCATAAAAACATAGCGTGCATAGACAAAATAGTCCTTTTCTATAGCAAAAAAAAAGGGTGAAAAAGCTTTAATATACAAAAAATGAGAAAATTGTATATACTGAATCTAAACTTCGCTGAAACACTATACAGTAGAAGTCATTCTTTGAAGCGATATTTGAGGCTCCACCATTCTTCGACCGGTATATGGTGAATTATTCTAGAAAGAAATGGATGGAGTGCGTGCAGCCTGAATCTACAGGCACCAAATCATAACCGGACACCGAGGCTTGCCGAGGCCACGAGGGCCCCGCGGATGACGCGGCGCTGCCTGGCTTTCCGGTTCCGAGATGGAATGGATCGATATCGAAACAAACCGTTTGCCGCAAGGAAGAGAGGACGGAGCCGTCACTCCTCGGGCAAAAAAAGGCTACGCTACACGCCGATCCGACATGCCGCAATCCGGAGACCTCGACTCCATCAGGAGCCCGCGCCCGCTCGGCCGGGAAGAGCCCCCATCGATCCAGATGGCACCGCGTCGCGCGCCCCTCCAATCATGGAGCGTCCTGGGCCCTGGCGCGTTTCCTGCCAAGAATTAATGCGTGTTCGACCGTGCTCTCCCCTCCCGTTCCTGAGGCAGCTGAGCGCTAGCTACCATACCAGCCGCGCGATCGATCGATCGTTCGTTCCCTCCCTGTGCACGCAGGCCGCGCGCGCATGCGAACGAAGCTTACTTATGGACTAAGGCTTGCGAACGAAGCTTAGCTTCTTGCTGAGGTGCAGCAGCGCGCGGCGGCTAAGGCTGCCTTGCCGTCGTCGTCCGGCGCCGGGTCCCATATGGACTAGCGGACAGGGCGTTGCTGAGCACATCCCCCGGGAGGACAGGGATGTGAGCTTCATCCCGAGTCATTCGCATGGCACGTAGCTCATGCAAGCTTGGCTTGGCTACTGGCCCAGCTAGCTTCTGTTTTTTTTTCCTTGAAGAAACATCAGGCGCTCTGTTATGATTCATTAAGAGTAGGAGTAAACAGTTACGGTACCACTGCAAGTTCGTATCCTTACGAGGAGATATGTAAACGTGAAACTAACCTCTGAAGGGAATCACATGTGACAGCTTCACATGATACTACGCATCCATGTAAATTAACCAACAGATCTGTGCATGTGTTCACATTTTATATTGATCAGTATGTGCTGGCATTTTCTTACTATTCAAATTTTAGTGCCTAGCTAGATGCCAAGATCATACTAGAGGACCGTGCCTAGATGCCAAGATCATACTAGAGGACCGAATTCTTTTCGTCTCTTTCCCGGATTTTTGTGGTCAAGCTGAACAAAGTCCACTAGTCACTCATCAGTTTTGCGGGGCCTCTGTTGTTTCCCGGGCGACCTGATCAGACTACGACGCAGGGACCCGATTCAGATCATACTTCTTTTCTGATTGTTTCCGTTGTACCAGAACTTGGCGCTACAATTTGAATCTGCATCATGTCTCCATCATTTCCCGTTTACTTATGCTTCTACATTAATCAATCTCCTAAGTCTCTAAAGATCTTTTGTTGACGAGTCAAGATGTGTTTTGGGGCTTTGCTTAACTATTCAGACAAATTTCACTTTCTCATTTCATATCATCATCAGCACTCAGCAGTGTCTTAATTAGGATAATGGCATTGCGATGAACGCAGTACGTACTATACGAGAATCATTAGTTGGGCAGTTATGAAGAACATTATATAATCCTGTCAACTTTTTTTCTTCTCGATCGGACTCTGATTGGTTCAATGAATTCATTTACTTAGCCATATGCAAGTACGTAGTGCATCCCAAGTGCCCCAAGTCTGCCTCAGAAGAAAGTGCCCTACATCAATTCTAATGTTGGTTCAATGAATTGTACCGTGTAAAAAATAGGTTCAATGAATTCATCTACTCCTATACATTGCACCAATGCATGACATCAAGTGTCTACATGCATTTTATATGACGCTGGAGAGAATTTGTCCGGAGGTCAGATGGATCAACGTAACCTAGCCCGCTCTGCAAGTAACGTTGACCGTGCATGCATGCACCATCTGTGTAAGCAACTATGCATGCAGATACATGCATGAGCATCAGGAGACAAGTTCATAATTAGTTTCCCTTTAGCCATCGCAGTGGGCAAGCCGAGTTCAAAGATAATTAAAGCTGCCTTAGTACTCTCCCCATCTCTCTCGGCGAGTAGTAAAAAGAATCTTTTTTTTTCCTTTCAGAGACGCCGTCACGCAGCGCCGGTAAAGGAGGCAAGGCAAGGTATAAGCAAGGCAAGGTAAAGGAGGCAAGGCAAGATAATTAAAGCGTAGTTACTTGAACGGTTTGTCAATGGCTCAATGCATGCCTCAGTTCCAACACGTACGTCTACCAGCTGCATGCTTGCCTAGTTGCCTGTGGCCATGTAGTATAGTATATATTAACCGTACTCCAATACTCCATAGTAGATGCATGCATGCAAAGCACGTACTAGAAGCTTGATTGTCGTAGACGCAAGCATGTAAGCATATATGTACGTTTTAATCTTTTGAAATCGTGTGATTAATCTGGTACAATACCATGATCAGCAAATACAAACCGTGCAATGATTTAATTAGATGCTCATGGTGTACGTAGTATATATACATATGTATGCCCAGTCGTTACGTTTTGTGTACCCATTCAATATTTTTTTTATATACGACACATGTGCGTATTATAGAGCATGCTTTGCCTCTCCAACAGAAAAAAAAATATTATGGGGCCTGTTTGGCTTGCTCCACCTCATCTAAATTCCATTTGACTCTATTGAGGTGGCGCCAATTCGATCGTTCTGCACGCAAGGTTTTGATTTTCCAAACAAGCACACACACTACTGCAGAAAGTCTAATACTAGACGCCAAATCACAGACAGTTTTGTGAAATCGTCTGTGATGTACACTATTATAGATGATTTTAATTTGGAGGCCGTCTGTGGTATTTGTGGCCGGAAAAAAGAGTATCACAGACGGTTCTTACCGCTGAACCATCTGTGATACTAGAATATCACAGACGGTTTTATAATAAAAACCGTCTGTGATATTCCAGTATCACAGACGGTTTTAATTATAAAACCGTATGTTATACTGGAATATCACAGACGGTTTTTATTATAAAACCGTCTGTGATAATCCGGAATATCACAGACGATTTTATTATAAAACCGTCTGTGCCGCCTTACAATCCCTCAAAATTTCATATTTTCCGCTTAAGTCCGAGTATGATTTAGTTTTGAGACACCTTCAGTAAAATGGGCATAACTTTTGCATACGGTGTCCGTTTTCGACGTTCTTATACCCGTTGGAAAGCTAACGACGAGCCCGATCCATAAAACGACCAGCTTGTGCTAGTCGCCCTCCAAGACCCCCAAAATCGGCCATCTTTGGACCTAAACCTGCGTCGCAAATTTTTGGTTTCTGTTTTTGCCCTTTTTCTTGGTCTTCCTTTCAGAATTTGGATTTTGATTCAACTGAAAAGTTGTAGATCTCATCGAAACCTTTCAAATGAGTATATATAAGCCATATAAAACTTTGCTATTTTATCTTTTCAGACTAGTTATTTATATTACATTGGTATATAAAATTTTGTGCTCTAATTCACAGACGGTTCTATATATAGAACCTTCTATGATATTTATTCATCATAGACGGTTCTGTGATAATCTGCCGCTGTGCCCGTCGATCCTCCTCAATCCAATCCTAGCCAATAGAAATCCACCAATCCTTACCCCACGGATCGTAGCTCCGTCTCTCCGTTCCCGCGCCAAAAAATTCGAACTCCCGCCTTTCCCTCCCTCTCCCTCCCCTATAAATATAACCAAAACCCAGCCTCCTTGCTGGTCTCCTCTTCCTTGCTGTCCTCCTCCTTGCTGTTCTCCTCCTTGCTGTCCTCCTCCTTGCTGTTCTCCTCCTCCTTGCTGTCCTCTTCCTTGTTGTCCTCCTCCTTGATGTCCTCCTCCTTGCTGTTCTCCTTCTCCTTGTTGTCCTCCTCCTTGCAGACGACGCACAAGTCTACGGGAGGCAAGACACCGCAGAAACAACTAGCTCGTGCCAACCGTGCAGACGCTCAATCAACGCCGACGATGGTGGGCGTCAAAGACATCCAGCTCATGCGTTGCATCAGGGGCGAGAAGGCATAGAGGATCTTTGCTTTTTCTCTGTTCTTGTTGTGTAACTTGCTCGTTGTTTTGGGATATTGTAATGGTAGGCTTTAATCTTAATAAAAATAGATGTTTTATGTTTGTGAAATGAATTGAGATGTAAATTGGATGTATACATGTACATGTTGATCTGCTTGTTTCAGAGGGCGTGGCTAGTATTTCCTGAGGTTAGCTAATAAACAGAAATAGGTTTAGGAGTAGAAGGGAATATCACAGACGGTTCTTAACTAAAAATCATCTGTGATAGTTATAATCACAGACGGTTTTTAACTAGAACCGTTTGTGATAACTATATATCACAGACGGTTTTTAACTAAAAACCGTCTGTGATTATAACTATCACAGACGGTTTTTAGTTAAAAACCGTCTGTGATATTTGCACTACAGACGGTTCGAAAACCGTCTGTGATGATCTCGTATTATTACTGACCCATAAATTCAGACGGTTTACAAAACCATCTGTGATGACGTTTTTGAACCGTCTGTGATGACCTTTTCTATAGTAGTGACATTACATGTCTAGTTAACGAACCCATTTTTTAGAACAGGGCCGAGAAGCTTCCCACAACAGATCAGAAGTTCAGTTGCGGGCAGAAAGAGTATTATGCCTGCTCATGAGTATTTCAAAAGAATTAGCTTGATTAAAATATGGTTTAATAGACAAAAACAACAGTTTTATAGGCATCCAAACCTAAACTTAACATACATTCAGAAAAACCTCACTGGAACGCTTGAGTGCGGTTGTAACTCTAACACGAAAAGTAAAGTATCCTTTCTTCTTCTTATGTCTGTTCTTATGAAAATAAGCAAGATTAAATACGCTAGGTACTCAGCAAGTCACATGGGAAGGCTATTTATAACTAGTATATAAGGAGTTCAAATGGATAGAGTCACATGTTATAATATGATAATAATATATGCAATCTTATTGTAAATAACTTTACAGTTAAAATAGTAAAGCAATACTTAATTAATAAGAGGGTTTGTCATCCACAGTTTTCATATTAAAATCCTCCAAATTCTACTTATGCATTGTTATTGGAATCACCCATTAAATACAACACTATTAAACAGGAGTGCATCGTATTCAAATACCATTATACACTGCAGAGTTACCCAACTTTACCCACAAGATATCTTAGACTCATAATATCAAGCTATAAACACGCAACCTGTTAGCGTGCGACTAAATTGAGATAACAAAGTTGTTCACTACTCTCCTCTTTCTAGCTTCTATGTGGTAGGCTCGAGGCCATCCACTGTCAGTAATCCATTGGCCAAAGTGGAAACCGTGAATCGATTCTGAGTGGACTTATCGTTGGATGATATTGCTTCCATAACACCCCATTGTATACGGGCCGTTCCACCACAATAGAAAAGCAATCCCTCTTGTAGACATTCAATCGAATTGATCAGCTATTAAACCAGGTCTGGCAAGTCAAAACTTATGATTGAGCAATTTATATGTCCTTTACTCAACATAAGGTTATAACCTTTACTTTTCACAAGTGAGGCAACCGATCATATACTCAGTGCATTACGGCACTATCACCAATTCATATCAAAACCTCCACCTTAGGGTAAGGTGGACTCTAACCATCCAGTGGCTTACCATGAGTCATCCGTAACCCTAGTACCATTTTAAAATCCATTTGCAAGACGCGTGAAATCACTTAGTAGTGTAAAACATTTAATTGTCTAGTTTACTAATGATGAATTATACAGTTGTTTATTATTATTATGGCTATCAAGGTGAATATGGTCATTAAGTAAAATAGAGCTTTTTCAGTGGTAGGATATAACTAATTCTCATGTCATTCTAAACAATTGATTTAAATAAATAACAGTGCATAAATAATAATAATGAAAGTACTGATAATTAAATAACGTGGGTTCAACCTGATCAAAAATATGTGACTTGCCTACGTTATTTAATTATTTAATTATATTATATCTTCTAAGTCTTGGCCTACTTCTGGGACGGATGGCTCAGCATATCCAGAAACTATCACAGAAAGACAAGCAAATAAGTTCGTGCTTCAAAGAATTCAAGCTAGAAAAATAAAATAAAAAGGAATAAAATTCAAGAAAAACCAAATATATGTGGGTTTGGGTTTTATCGAAGTTTAGTTAGGCTAAACGGAGCTGAGATTGGTTTAAACGGGCTCAAAATGGTCAAAATGGGTATAAACTTACTAAATCAGTTTTGATGAATAGTAACACGCTAGGTGAATAGTAACAAGTTGGTATTATTCATAATAGGTCGAGTTCATGAATAGTAACGAGTCTGGGCTGAACAGTATTGGCCCTTTACTAGGGCTCGGCCCACTGGCTCGGCTGGGCTTGGCTAAAGCCTTGGACCAACTCAACCGACCTAGGGCATGGCCTATTAAGCCTTCATCCTGGCTCAGCTGAGCTTGAACTACTGTCATGGCACCCGAGTAGGGAATGGCGACAAGCTCGAATGAGCGCCGATGGTGGTCGCTGACGGCAAGTGAGGGCATGGATGGGATCAGGGGGACTTGGTGGTTCTATTTTGGGTTGCGCAATGATGGATGGTTATTGCAGTTGGTTGGCGGTGAGAAGGGCTCACTGAGGCACAACGAAGTTCCGACGGTATTCTGGTGAAATTCACGGTGCTCTGAGCATGTATGGTGAGCTAAGAGGCTAACGACAGAGGTGGTTGAGGTTGGCTTGGCCGGCACTGGGCTATCCACGATAGCTAGGCTTGGGTGGAGGCAGTGCACGTCGCTGGTGGTCCAAAAGCTAAGGAGGAGGTCGGCAATGTTGGCTTCAGTTTTGTGTTGACCTGGAGATGCTACGGCTACAAGAAATCAAATTATGGTTAGCTATGTCAAGGAAATGGGTTGAAGAGCTCACCGGCTTAGGACACAACAGCAACAGTGAATGACAGCCGGAATTGGGGAAGGAGTGGCTAGGAAGTGCGGTTAGAGGCTAATGGTGGCTAGGCATGAGCTTGGCGAGGCTTTATATGGCAGTGGAGCTGGTGGGAGTATGAGCATAGAAATGGTGGTGGTGGTGTGTGGATGATGTAGCTAGCGAATAGGAGGTTTTGACGGTGAGTTGGCTGCAGCGCTGGTGCATTGGCTGCACCATGTCTCACGGAGCGATTAGAGAGCCGGCGAGGTAGTGTATAGGCACAACGCTCATCGACTGAGCAGCTTGTGGACAGAGCAGTGGCGTGGTCAATGGCAACGGGGTGTGCGTGTGGCCTAGCAGCAATGGGGCAAGCCTTAATGGTGCGGTCGGTGAGGTGGCGGAGGGCTGAGCGCGAGCTAATGTTCAACAATGTTGAAGTGGCGCACGGGAGCTGGCAGTGGCGACGAATGGCACATGGCCGTGTGGCGCGGCTGCACAGGGGAGAAGACGGAAAGAGAAAAGACACTAATGGCTTGGGAAAGGTGGATTACCAAAATGGCAAGGTGGAAAGGGCTGAGAAACTTCCACATTGGGGAAGATTCAAATTCGACCGAAATTCAAGAAAATTCAAATTTTTGAATATTTTTTGGTTATTTCAAACTACCTCCGTTAAAAAGAATCTCGTCCTCAAGATTCATCCAGGCCAGAGAATAAGTTGGAAAACTAAAACTTGCAGTAGTCCTGATTTCTTTTCTTAAGTCTTGTCCTTCATTCAGGGTGAACTTTATGAAGTACTTGTCATCAACTAGTAATTTTGTCAGTACTTGTCAGTCCTTGTTATATCTAAGTTTCCACAAGTTCTTTCCTTTATTTCTTGTACCTGTATGTCATCCTTGTGTATGTTACAGATTCAATGTGTCTTGCTATTTTCCCTATAAATTGCTTGATTTGGCATGTTGAACTTCGGCAGGTACTGATTTTGCACATCAATATTTTATGAATTCCTGCAGTAATCTTTAGACATTCTTGATTTATGTTAGTTCTTCCTCTTGTCTAGTTAATCCCTGTCTAGTTTAGGCCGATTTCTTTGAGAATCCTTCCATGGTACACAAGTCATTTTAAATTCCCATCCTCTCCACACTTATTCATTTTTCAAGTTCACTGTGATTGGTTTTGATATGGCACAAACTTCTTTTATTCCTTATGCCTTTGTACAAGTAACTTACATATATTTTCGTAATCTTACAATATGCCTTAGTTGAAAATAATCTTACAAGCAAACTCTTAGTTGTTCAAACTTGCTACGCAAAAGAGGTATAAGGTAGATTTCACTTTAATTTTTGTTCTTATAAGCTGGTTGTGACAAATGACTCACGCTTTTCTGATTGACTCCTTTCCTGGTTAACGAGGCGTTTGTCACCCTGCCAGAGTAACGAGGCGTTTGTCACCCTGCCAGAGATCGAATCTAGATCGGCACCCTGTCCCTCCCACCGTCAGGAACTTATCCTGACAGTCTCAAAAAAGAATAGAAAAGGAACTCGTCCTGACTTAGCGTCCCAAACACATCCTTAGGCATCTCCAATGGTTATAGCTAGCAACTAACTATAAGACTTCCACATCATCTATATAGTACACACTAAAGTTAGCATTTTAAAGAACTATCTATAAGGATAGCTATTTGATGCTTACATGCACACACAGAATTTATGGAGGCTGCCTCGTTTGGCGCTATAGACTATCTCTAGAGCTGTAGAGAGCTGCGTTCTCTTTCTTCATTTAATATCTTCCACGTAGGACAGTTGATGACATGGACTCTCTTGTAGATAGCTGCTATAGACCCATTGGAGATGCCCTAAGCATGAGAATTCGTACCATCAACATGGTCCCACCTGTCAGTGAGTATAACGAAATTAATTTGGATAGCGAAAGCTCGTTAGCACAGGAAGTCTTTTCGTGCCTTAAAACCCTGTCCCTTGTTACGCACCAAAGGTTACCTAGGTGCGTACTCCTGCTACCGATCCCTTCTCGGTGTGCAAACATCAAACCGATGTATGATTCGCAGTCCCCGGTCGGCCCCACCGTAGTACTGCATTATTATGTCTTGACAAAAGCTTGTGCACCCCCCTCACACACGCACGTATATGAACGCCATCACGTCGCCGTCGTCCCTAATCATGCGCGATCTGACAACCTTACAAGGACCCCTTCCTTCCCCCCTTCAATTAATTCGTCAGTTATAATTTCTTTCCCGCGGAAATCAGCACAAACTGACCTGACAACAACGGGGAAAATAAGTAGAAAAGAAACGAAAAACTCAAGCTTATCGGTCGCTGTAAATTTTTTCAATAACTTATACATTCGAGTAAATTTGTTGGTGTATGAAACTCAACGAGCTCGTGCACTGTTCGGTAGTTCGATGCACTGTTCGCTGCTCTAGCTCTGCCATCCCATGGCTTGCTGGAGATGGATGGATAGCTTGCGGGGTTGGGCATCCTCGATCGTCAGACGCAGGCGAGAGTAGTCCTTGTGCGTTGGAATCTTCCACCTAAGCTAGCTTAGATAGCCCGGGCGGGCCAGGCGCCTCAGGAGATAGGGGATAGCGACGGAACGGCCGCTGCTTGCGAATTAAGGAGAGCTGGCTAGGGGCAATGCAGCACTACTCCGGTCCCCTCGACTGTACCATGACGCGACATGGATTGAGTTGTCTACAGCGGCTACTTTCTTTGGCTAGGGAGCTAGGCCCGGGCTCTCCCTGATCCCTCTATAAAAAGGGCTGGATCGATCGAACTCCAACCACTTTGAAGATGTATATCTAGCTAGCTCCCTGCTTGTTCTAGCTCTCTCTGTAACTCCTGTAGCTCGAATCCTAGCTACGGCTTAATTTATTACGAGCAGCTAGCTAGGAGGATCTGTTGCTTCTAATCTGATCTGGTGGTTGCGTAGATCGGCCGCCGGGAGGGATGGGCTTGAGGGAGATAGAGTCCACGTTGCCGCCGGGGTTCAGGTTCTACCCGAGCGACGAGGAGCTGGTCTGCCACTACCTCTACAAGAAGGTCACCAACGAGCGCACCTTGCAGGGGACGCTGGTCGAAGTCGACCTCCACGCGCGCGAACCATGGGAGCTTCCCGGTGAGTCCATATATACGTCCTGCTGTTGTTCATCTCTCTCTCTCTCTCTCTCTCTCTCTCTCTCTCTCTCTCTCTCTCTGGGGGGGGGTTCGGCTCCTATCGAGATGTCTAGCCGATTGTTAGTACTTAAGCATGTTCTGGGATTAGATCGATGTTGCTGTGCAAGGAGACGAGTTCTTAGTTCTACTTCTGACAAACCTAAGTGAGGATCGAGGTGCTTATGAAAAAGAATTGAAAAACAAGATATATATATATATATATATATATATATATATATATATATATATATATATATATATATATATATGACTTTCTTCATGATCCCTGCATAGGTTAGCATGACTTTCCCTTGAAGATATCGAACAATTATCGGCTCCCCATGTGGTGGTAGCAGCAGTGATGATGAGCAAGAAAAGAACTATACCTGGTCGAATAATTTTATCTATATTTGTTGGATTTACTAGTTAAAAGATTCGATTTCTCTGCTGGTAATGTCTCCATCCTCCTTAACTATGTATGGAACAATCCACAATAATGTCTCACAATAATGCATTAACTGATCCGAACGCAAAGTGTTATACTCCTCGTGACCATCTTGACGTCCTTCATTCCTGTCCATTTCTTAGCTACGTCACATGAGTAACAGTTACGCCTGAATTTTCTGTTCTTTCAGGAAGTAGTTTCACTTTCTGGTAATCAACTTAAACATTCCCGTGCAAATTAATTGCAGCTTCGTATTATAAGGTCTGTTAATATCTCAAGGCTCAAGAATGTAGTATATGTTTACTAACACTGTTCATTTGTATGCTTGGGCACAGACGTGGCGAAGCTCACGGCCAGCGAGTGGTACTTCTTCAGCTTCAGGGACCGCAAGTACGCCACGGGGTCGCGCACGAACCGCGCTACCAAGACCGGCTACTGGAAGGCCACCGGGAAAGACCGCGAGGTGCGCAGTCCGGCCACGCGTGCCGTCGTTGGCATGAGGAAGACGCTGGTGTTCTACCAGGGGCGCGCTCCCAACGGCGTCAAGTCAAACTGGGTCATGCACGAGTTCCGCCTCGACTCGCCGCATTCGCCACCAATGGTACTATATCAGTACTTGCTCTAGCCGCCAAGACATCGATCGTAAGCAGTCTCGCTTCCTTTTCTTGCTTCATCGTTGCTAATTTGGATACATGCACTGCACGTCACTTCTGCAGGAGGACTGGGTGCTCTGCCGGGTGTTCCAGAAAAGGAAAGGAGACGGCGAGCAAGACAACAACGGCTCCTCCTCCCCGACCATCGCCGGCTTGCCGCAGGCAGTGCAGGACCAGCCCATGATGGACGCGTACAACGATCAGACAGGCTCGTCCATCGCCCTCGCGCCGCGGCAGGACGAGATCGGCGGCTCAAACCCACTGCTAAACGAGGCGATGTGGCAGCAATACAGCTCGGTTCTTGAAAACTTCCCACAGGAAGTGAGCAGCTCGCCGATGATGGGGTTAGGGTCCAGAGGAGCCGGAGATCAGTATGGCTTCTTCTCCGACACCGGCCTCCAGGAGATGGCGAACCTTGGGGGGATGAGGTTCCCGCAAGGGTGGAGTTGACGGTGCCGCACGTGCGACGGTGCCGCACGTGCGACACCGCCCGTGCTGCCGCCGCGTGTCCGGGCGCAGCGGCCGCAGCGCGAGGCGCGGCGGTGTCGCACGTACTGACGTACGGCACCGTCGCATATAATTTTTTTCCGCCGATCGATCGTGCAGTGAGATTGTGCATTATGAAGGAAATGATTGAATTAATTCCATCGGTACTGTTTCGTCCAAAAAAATTCATTGCTACTGTAGGTAGCGTGAGGTAATTTAGATATTGGAAAGAGTGTACCTGCATGAGATGGTTCGGTCACTTGAAGGATGCCAAGTGTGAAAACAAAAATGGATCGGTCTATCGTATGTAAATCAAGACAGCTCAATTCAAGTTTCAGTACATAGAACACATCTATGTGCTAAGAAAGTGGATTGCTATAAAAGATGCTTCCCCTCTGTCACTCTGTGAGATTATATTGTGTTTTTCTAATTTTCACACAGTTCCATGAGATTAATGGTAAGCACTTTGAAAGTTGTACATGTATGATTTAATTTTTAGTCCAGATCGTAAGTGTAAGATTGTTGATAGCAATCAGAGAGGATAAATAATAATACTTTGTAGTAAAATTTATTTCTCATAATTTGTTGTCTTCGGAATATTCAACCATTCACAAAATAAAAACATAAAAAGACAAAAAGAAGGAGAAAAACTGTCTACTCTCCGCGCACGCCAAACGACGATGAAGTGACGCCGTGTGTATACGCGACCAACGAAAATCGAGGACGACCTCGGTGTGATGTTTCGATCAACAGTTGAGAGATCTTGTGTTCAGTGCGTGTGACTCGAGGCGCTGAGCTGAGGGCCAAGGAGTTGATCAGGCCCAGGCCTTAGCTTCTGTTGTGTTGATGACGTGATGGCGTTTATTTGTCCCAGAGGTAATTATAAAATAATTATATTATTTTTATATTTATAATTTTTAAATAATATTTTTTTAATAAATATCTTTCGTATTGATCAACAAGTATATAACTTGTTCGTGAAACTCTTTAATCATATTTTGATGTTATTCTAAATTATCTTTAATCCTATATCATTATATGGGATAATTATGAATTATAGATAAGCACATGTATCGATTGTTGATCATGTTTTACGGATCATAGATATAGGATATCAAATCAATAATGTAGACACATATTAGAGGACATGATGTTAGATTGATCCACCATGAAATACTGCGGGAATTGTTATATTTTTAATATCATCAGTTGGTCTCATACATAGTATTGTAGGATCCTTAGATCTGATATCATCATTTTTTTCTACATGTGTAATAGTTTACTTTGGAGTTATCAAACAATACTCCGTGACTAGGCGGTCATAAAGGTAGCTTACAGGTTTACTATGAAACATGCGGAGGAATATGAGCGATCAAGATGGAATTTGCCCCTCCTATATAATAAGAGAGATATTTCTGGGCCCCCTAGATGTGGTTGGATTAAGAAAGTGTATGACCATGTCGAATGTGGTTGAAGAGTCAATCACAACTGAGTAATCTACTACATGTTCGAGTGAAAGATCGAGCTACCATAGGATGGCACGCTTCTCGCCTTGAGTTTGATCATGATATCATGAGGCAAAGGGATCAGTACATAAGCACTATATAGGTTCGATATTTTTGTTTACGTATGTTTGGGAGTCGTTATGTCCTGTTAGAGACCGCTACCAACTTATAGACTGGAAAGGAGTTTTCGGCTCATGGCCAAATATACATGAATCTACAATGTTACACACTTAATGGGCTAGAACGATAAGGGTTCGAATGATAGTTTCCGAGTGGGATACGATCTCTATTCGTATCCGGAAACACACCTATCAAAACCCTACATGCCACCTCTCACAACCCCTGTTGTGTGCGCTAGTGCTAGCACGTTGACGTAGGGTGTTCCATCCCTGGACGTGTAGACCTCGATAGAGGCGCTGCTGCAATTGCGACGCTGATCGGGACGATTGCGAGAAGGAAATGATTGGCCGGAGGACGATCGACTACTACCACTACACTGACATGCTCTTTGTTGAATTGGCTACTTTTACTCTACTTCCGCTGCATTGCGTGTCTAGCAGTAACGATCTATAATCTCTTACTCGTATGACTTTTTGATTTATATAGTAAAAAATTATCTATATTAATGTAATCTATCTATATTTCGACAAGCGCATGAACAGGGGAGGAGCAATATTGTGGCTGCTAGAGGTTTTGATACGATGGCTTGAATTAAATAATGATTGCTTGATGAATCGTTTGGTAGTTGACTCGGGAGATTCAATTTTTTGTCACTTTTAAGATTGACATCGAGACTCTTTCACTTACATGTGGAGTCACCTGAGTCACTAACAATAAGCTCGGATGGTAAATCTGTTGCCATCCGAGTCGTAAGGGTGACAAATAAATAAATTTTCCTTCAATCCATGCGCCTTGCACTTTTCTTCACGAGGACGTGCCAGCTGCTTGAGAGCGCGGACCGAGTGAAAATTCCGTGCGGCGCGCCTCTACTGTTCTACGCGCGTGACGAGAACGGATAAGATCAATTTTTTATTACTGAATTAGCATGTTTATAACTATAAAAATATTTTTTCTTATTTTTTAAACCATAGTATAAAAATTATATCTATTGGCCTTAAAGTTAGCCTCTAATCTCATCTCTATTTATAGTCTAGGGTCTAAATTAGTTCTTATCTAATTACAATAAATAAAGAATCCGAAACTCTTACGTAATATGGATTTTTAATTTTTATCACTATTCAATTTTGGACAGTCCAAAATTATCACATGCCGTAGCCACCGGACTGCACCTCCGTAACTCCAACGTGCATCATCCATTTTTTATTTCTATGTGCTACAACTCAAGCATGACCGTCTCCTCCAGTTTTTTTGACCCTCTGGACTATGACTTTGTACCAAGCTATATTCCGATTCTCGCCGTAAACTACGATTGTCTTCGAGTTACCCTACACATGTAAAAACCAAAGCAATATCTTTCCCAATATAAGTTTTTTTTAACTTAATCAACATAAGTTCACATACGTCATACGTCTCAAATAAAATCAATAAGTAATATTATCAACTATTTATTATTATAAATATTTTAGATCTAACTATACGGTCCAACAGTATGATGGTATATATATTGGTAATGTTCTTTTCTACTACATCCATTTCGAAGCTCACGCTTTTCGGAAGATAGCGCCATCTGCAGATATATATATATATATATATATATATATATATATATATATATATATATATATATATATATATATATATATATATATATATATATATATATATATATATATATATATATATATATATATATATATATATATATATATATATATGGCGAGAAGTTGGTCCCCACGTCCTGTGAGTGGAGTGCAACTGCGTGTTGCGCACTTACAACTTCCAGTTAATTAAGCTCCAAAGGAAGCTTGGATCACTACTACAGACAGTCACAGACGATTTTTTATAAACAATCGTCTATGATACTCGCCTATCACAGACGGTTAGTAATAAAGACCGTCTGTGAGATACACAATATCACAGACGGTTAGTAATAAAGACCGTCTGTGATATTGTGTATATCACAGACGGTTAGTAGTAAAGGCCGTCTGTGATATCATTCACACCACAGACGGCACTCTTTGAAACCGTCTGTGATATTGTATCACAGACGGTTTTTAACAACGAACCGTCTGTGATACCAAGTGCATCATCCAAGTTCAAAAGGTGTTAACAACTATATTGTTTAACATATTTTACCAGGCGTTGGGACACTTCCTCATCTGCGGGGTTTTTGAAAGAGACACCCGAAGATGTGGTTGATGACCTCGCTCTTAATCAGTTTCGAGCGCGCTCGTTTGCGATCCCGGCAAATGGCGGAGAGGCCTCCGATCGGATTGCGACCTCATCCTGCATCCTCCATTGCGGGATTTTACCCGCGTACCCAGCAGTGCCAAGTCTGTGAGGGTGCGTGTTTTGTGCCTGGAGAGTCTTGTGCGTCACACTTTGTTGTTCAAATTCAGTCGTCGTCTTCATCTGCACAAAGGCCTCCCATGTTTCCGGCAACACGAAAGGATACTTCCTGAAGGGCGTGACATCCTCGGACACGTAATTCGTCACAAGAGTGCTCTTAAAATTCTTCCATGCTTTTCCCATCGCGAGGAGCGCCTGCCGTTGCACGAGTCCCTGTACTTCTGCTGGGATCTCGAACGAATTTGTAATTTCCTCTCATAGCTGATTTTTGTGATCCTTTGTCAAATCTTTCCAGCTTACTATGGTGACGGGGATCCGTTGCCTTCCAATTATCCCGCAGGTACTCCGAAATGATGACGCTGCTTTCTTCGGTTCCAGAGGGATCCCATTCGGAGCGACCACCGTGATGGTCATTCGGCCCTCTAGCCTTTTCGATACTCCTCGGCCACGTTTAGTTTTTGCAATCTTGGGAGCGTGAGACCCAGATGACGACAACGAAGACTGTGTGGACGCCATCTCTCTTCTAAGAAAAAACTAACTGCAGTGAGCTATGGTCCCAGCTTGTCAAAGTTCTATAAATCAAGTGACACAAACCAGTGCATCAAGATCATTGAACAAGATACACTGGAGTGTGTCACTTGTTTTATGCCCTTTGACAAAGTTCTAACGATTAACTAACTGCAGTGAGCTATATATGGGCCTTCCAACATGTGAAGCATATAACATGTGAAGCATATAACATGAGCATGTAACATGTGAGGCATATAACATGAGCATATAACATGTGAAGCATATAAAATAAAATACATGTGAAGCTCGGAGGGAGTGGCGTTGGGAGGGAGCGGCGTCGGAGGGGCGTCGGGAGGGAGGGGCGTCGGGAGGGACCGGCGTCGAGAGGGAGCGGCGGCGTCAGGAGGGAGCGGCGTCGGGAGGGACCGGCGGCGTCGGGAGGGAGCGGTGACGGAAGGGAGCGGCGTCGGGAGGGACCGGCGGCGTCGGGAGGGAGCGGCGGTGGGAGGGACCAAAACCTAGCTAGCAGGGGCGCTGCAGAGTGGAGACAAGAGACTGCGCGAGAGCGGACTCCGCAGACCTAGCTGGGGTATTTAAAGATAAGCTATCACAGACGGTTCCTTAAACGAACCGTCTATGATAGTGGTATCACAGACAGTTCTATAAATATAATCGTCTGTGATATGCATATTATCACAGATGGTTCTGTAGATATAACAGTCTGTGATATCCATATTATCACAGACGGTTATATCGATAGAACCGTCTGCGATGTGTTATCACAGACGGTTTCTTTTGATAAACCGCCTGTGATAGTTCACTATAAATACCCGCAGCTAGCTAGGTTCCTATGTCATTTTATAATTACAATATGGAACATAGATATATTTATGAAAAACGCAAGCATAACCATAAATATAACTATTTCTTAGTTCCTTAGTCATTTTACAATTACAATGGAACATACATACATTTATGCAAAACACAAACATAACCAATATCATTTATTACACTTTAGTTATATCATTTTAAATAAAGCCCTTCACGATGATCGACACGCATATAGCTTGCTTCATCGCCTTGTTCTTCCTCGAGCCTGATGCCGTCTCTGAAGGGAGGCAAATCATCAAATTGATTGTACTCCTCCTCATCCACAACATTCTCAACCCCGACAATCCTTCTTTTTCCCTAAAGAACTACATGGCGCTTCTTATTTGCCGGGTTGGTTACATAAAATACTTGAACAACTTGCCTCGCGAGTACGAATGGTTCGTCTTTGTATCCTACACATTCGAGGTCCACGGTAGTGACGCCGTACTTGTCAACCTTTACACCCCGTGGGAGTTGGACCCAACGGCACCAAAATAAAGGAATTTTGAAAATTACGTAGTCAAGCTCCCAAATCTCCTCTACAACCCCGTAGTACGAGCTTGGGCCAGCGGTACTGCCGTGCGCATCATAGGCATCTATGTGGACACCTGAGTTCTGCACTATGCTCTTTCTATCTTGATTTGTTGTATAAAATATGTAGCCATTAATGTTGTATCCTTGCCATGTCACAATTGTAAATTTTGGCCCTTTTGCCAACCATTGTAGTGTTTCACTGGACGACCTCCTAGTCAATTGCGCCTTGAACCATTTGTTGAACTGATGGTTGTGTTGTCTAATGATCCAAACTTCTGACTGGCCTGCATTCTCCTGACGTAGCATGTCCTTGTGCTCTTCAATATATGGGGTCACTTCAGTCATGTGTTGTAAAACCATGAAATGGGCTTGAGCATACGTATTTTGATCCGGAGTTATTGCTTTCCTCCCGATAGTCCCGATACCCTCTAGCCTCCCCTCGTGACGAGATAGAGGTACACCTATCGGCTCTACCTGAACCATGTAGCCGATGCAGAATTCAATGACCTCTTCTGTTGTATAACCTTCGATGATGCTACCCTCCGGTCGAGATCGATTGCGTACATAGGACTTCAGAATTCCCATGTACCTCTCGAAAGGGTACATATGACGTAGAAATACGGGGCCGCATATTTTTATCTCTTTCACAAGGTGGACAATGAGATGGACCATGATATCAAAAAATGATGGGGGGAAATACATCTCTAGATGACATAGAGTTGTCACCACCTCGGTTTGCAGAGTATCTAGTCCATCCGGATCAATGACCTTCTGAGCAATTGCGTTGAAGAAATAACATAGCCTTATGATTGTCACTCGAACCTTGTTCGGCAAAATACTTCTAATTGCAACAGGTAGAATTTGTGTCATTAGCACATGACAGTCGTGAGACTTCATGCCAATTAATTTTAAATGTTCCATGGAAACAAGTTTTTTCATGCTTGTGGAGTGACCGGATGGAACTTTCACACCATGTAAGGACTGGCACAGTTCAGTTCTCTCGGACTTAGACAGAGTGTAGCATGCTGGGGGAAGGTGCGTCCGGCCTTTATTGGTCTCTATCGGTGTTAACTCGGTCCTGATGTTCATAGCGACCAAGTCACGCCTTGCGTTAACACCATCCTTTGTTTTATCAGGAATGTTCAGTAAGAGACCAATCAAACTGTCACATATATTCTTCTCTACGTGCATGACATCGATGCAATTGCGAACTTCTAAGTGCTCCCAATAAGGCAAGTCCCAAAATATTGACCTCTTTTTCCACATGTTCTTCCTCAATTTACGTCCCTTTCCAAACACAACATTTATATCCTTGACCATATCATACACCTCTTTCCCGCTAAAAGGTCTTGGTACTGAGTCATCCTCTTTTTTCCGTCAAATTGTTTCTTCATCTTGCGGTATGGGTGATACTTTGGAAGGGACCTACGGTGACGCATGTACACAGTTTTTCGCGAGTTGTTCAACCACACACTCTAGGTATAATCTAAGCAGTGCGGACACGCTTTGGCTCCTTTTATACTCAACCCTGACTGGTTACCAAGGGCAGAAAAATCATTAATGGTGCAGAACAACATGGCGCGTAGAGTGAAGTTCTCTCGTTTGTCCGCATCCCATACATGTACCCCCTTCATTCCACAGTATTGCAAGATCTTCCACCAATAGGGCTAGGAACACATCAATATCGTTGCCAGGTTGCTTCGGCCCTTGGATAAGTAGTGACATCAAAATATATTTCCGCTTCATACACAGCCAAGGAGGAAGGTTGTACATGCACAGAGTCACGGGCCAGGTGCTATGTCGGCTGCTCATGTTACCAAAAGGATTCATTCCATCTGTACTCAACCCAAACCTTATATTTCTCGGTTCCACACCGAAATCTACAAACATCCTATCAATGTTCCTCCACTGGGCAGAATCAGCAACATGTCTTATCATTCCGTCTTTCTTACGCTGCTCGCAGTGCCAACGCATCAATCTTGCATCCTTGCAGTTTGCAAATAAACGCTTCAAACGGGGGATTACAGGAAGATACCACATCACCTTAGCAGGAGGTCCTTGCTTCACCTCGATGCCCTTCCCATCATCAGAGTCATTTTTACGCTTGTATCGGGATGCTTTGCACACCGGACAAACATGTAAGCTAGCATACTCTTTACGGTACAGGATACAATCATTCCGACATGCATGTATTCTTTCTACTTCCATTCCAAATGGACAAAGAATCTTCTTGGCTTGGTAGGTGGTTCTCGGCAACACATTTCCCGTTGGAAGCATGTCCACTAGGAGACCTAATAATGCCGTGAAACTCTTGTCGGACCAACCATTGCTTGCCTTCAATTTTAGCAGTTCTAGAACTGATGACAACCTCGTGTATTGCGGCTTGCAGCCCGGGAACAAAGGTTTCTCCGAGTCCTCCATCAAGCCCTCGAATTTACCAAACTCTCTCTCTCTCACTATAGTTCTCTTCTGCATCACGTAGCATCTGATCCAGATTGTCATCCTGCGACCTATCCTCATGATCGAAAGAACAGTCCACAACTGGCATATCGTTGTCTCCCTCGACTATGTCATAACTACCTTCTTGTGTACTCTTCTCTTCACCGTGACTGGTCCAACATTTGTACCCTTTTCTGAAACCCCTTCGAATCAAGTGAGCTTCAATCTGCGCTGAGTTGCTAAACATCTTGATATTATCACAATCAATACATGGGCAATACATATATTTTATCCCCTTCTTCAACATATCCAGCTCGGCCGCCCTTCTAAAAGCAGACACGCCAGTAATGTACTCTTCACTTACACAGTTCTCAATATACATCCAGTTTCGGTCCATCTACGCTACACAAGTGACAAATTGGTGTCAAAAATGATTATTACCCCTACTACTAACCTCTGATCAGATCACTAAGAATGTTAAGTAATTGAGTAAACTAACCTCTGATCAGATCACTAAGAAGACGGTGATATTTTTTCACCCCCAACTCCCTAAAGCCGGCCGCCTTGCTCCACCGATGCAGCGCAATGAAGACAGATCGGTGTCGACATCCTTCAAGCAAGTACGCCAAGTAATTAATACTACGCAGAATATCACAGACGGTTCCAACCACAAACGGTCTGTGAAAATGATATATCACAGATGGTTCGTATTAATAACCGTCTGTGAATTATCACCGACGGTTATTAATATTAACCGTCTGTGATACAAACAATATCACAGACGTTCAAATTAATAACCGTCTGTGATACAAACAATATCACAGACGGTTCGAATATATAACCGTCTGTGATAGTCTAACATTATCACAGACGGTTCTTAACACGAACCGTCTGTGATGTCCATAATATCACAGACGGTTCGCAATACCAACCGTCTGTGATTTATGCGTATCACAGACGGTTCGTATATAGAACTGTCTGTTATAGTCCTTCATAGACGGTTTACATTACAAACCGTCTGTGATAGTTCACTCTGTACGCATGACTGCCAATTCGAAGCATAGCATAGCATCCGAGGCACATCCGAGGCCTGCTGATGTGTCTTGAGGAATGCCAAGAGCTGGTCTTCAGATGTGGCATTCCTCAAGACACAGCAGCAGGCCTCGGATGTGCCTCGAATGCTATGCTATGCTTCGAATTGGCAGTCATGCACCTGACGAAACAGTTCATCTTTTCACCCAAATGGCCCATGTATCTTTTGCAACAATCACAGCAAATACAGAGGCAAGCACAACAACACATTCAGATCTATTACAGCTAAGAACGAACCCATCATGGCACGACGGTGCGGCTGAACAAGACACACTTACACACTTACGGCAAGAGTGTGTTGTCCAGCCGCCCGCCCTGCAGCGACGGAGGCGCTAGCTCACGGCAGTAGTCGGCGTTGTGGAGGAACAAGCAAATACAGAGGCAAGCACAACAACACATTCAGATCGATCTATTACAGGATAACAAACTAACGAACCCTTCATGGCACAACCGTGCGGCTGAATAAGACACACTTACGACACTTACGGCAAGAGTGTGTTGTCCAGCCGCCAGCCATGCCGTGACGGAGGCGCTAGCTCATAGCGGAGGGGAACCTAGCTAGTGGATGAACTCACGCGTGACTAGTACCGGTGGAAAAGTTGATGAGAAGTTATTAATAAGGGCCGAGCCGTGGGAGGAACTGGTGCCAGCCATTCGATGTGGAGAGAATGAACGGGTGAGATCGAAATCCTGGGTATACGCCAATTATTGGTAACATTTGCTTATCACAGATGGTTATTTACATGAACCGTCTGTGATGCATACTATCACAGACGGTTCATGTTAATAAATGTCTGTGATTGTGCTTATCACAGACGGTTCGTTAATAGAACCGTCTGTGATAGACCTTCACAGACGTTTTATACCACAAACCGTCTGTGATACTTGATAAAAAGTGCAAAAAAAGACATTCCCAGATTCTAACTGAATCATCGCTACTGGCGTACGTGATCCAGAGACCAGAGATGAAGAAAAGAAGTGGGAAGAAGCAGATGAATAGTCGCTCAGCGAAGAAGTCGGCTATGTCGGCTGCTCACCGAAGAATCTGGGAATGTCGTTTTTTGAACTTTTGTTTTAAAATTGCCTTGAATTTTGCAAGAAAAAGAAGGATTGTCGGAGTGGACATCACATCTCGGCAGTAGTCGGCATCGTCGAGGAACATGCAAATACAGAGGCAAGCACGACAACACATTTAGATCTATTACAGGATAACAAGCTAGTGAACTCTTCATGGAACGATAGTGCGGGTAAACAAGACACACTTACCACACTTACAGCCATATATGCTCACAGTGGATGAACTCACGCGTGACTAGTACCGGTGGAAGGTAGATGGGGCGTTATTTATAAGGGCCGAGCAGAGGGAGGAACTGCTGCCTGCCATTCGATGTGGAGAGAATGGACGGGTGAGATCGAAATCCTGGGTATACACCAATTATTGGTGACACGTGATTATCACACGCCAATTATTGGTGATATGTGATTATCACAGACGGTTATTAACGCGAACCGTGTGTGATAATAAATATCACAGACGGTTATTAATACGACCCGTCTGTGATGTTTCAGTTATCACAGACGGTTCTTAATACGAGCCGTCTGTGATGTTTCAGTTATCACAGACGGTTCGTATTAATAACGGTCTGTGATATTAATATGAGACGAACGGTCTGTGATATTAATATCAGAATATGAACGGTTTGTGATGTTAACAGTAGAGATGGTTTGAAATATGAAGCGTCTGCGTTAATGCTTAAATATGCGCGCCCTAATCCTGCTCTTCTACACACTATGCTCTCCCTGATCATAATATCAGAGATGGTTTGAAATACGAAGCGTCTGCATGCGTTAATGCTTATATATGCGCGTCCTAATCCTTCTACACACCATGCTCTCCCTGATCATCTTCTTCATCACCATATTTCTCAATAATGACATCTAAAATTCTTTTGATCTCCTTCCTCTCATCTATCCATCATGAGTTGTTCGGACGCAACCTTACACAGGCGGCCAAAAATTTACATATGGACCAGCTCCTCCGCTCACGCCCTGCTCTCCTTCCTCGACTCGCTTCCATCCGTCAGATGGACCTCATCATCCGCCGTCGACGGAGGTGTCTCATTGCCACTCAGGATAGGGAAACCGCCCTAAGCCTCGTTCTTCTCTACAATGTGCGCAAAGCGGAGGAAGATCTTGCAGCACTGCAGACACAATTGGATAAACTTGCCGATCAAGTAGATTGGGCCGATAATGCGAAAGTGCATCTTGACATCCTGTTTCAGATTATGGAACATGCTAATGATCATTTGCCCATGCTTGAGGAGGAAGTCGAGAAGGCAAGGGCAATCTTGACGGCATTCGAGAACACAGCGGCTGATCCTCCAACTCCAGAAGTCGACGAAGAAGCATATGAAGCCCAGAAGATTCAAATCTGGGAATGCCTTTTTATTGCACTTTTGTAATAAAATTACCTTGAATTTGACTCTCGTCTCTATAGATTCTGTAGTTTAAACGATACCACAGACGGTTCGTATTACTAACCGTCTGTGAAATTTCACAGACGGTTCGTGTTAATAACCGTCTGTGAACTTTCACAGACGGTTAGTAACACGAACCGTCTGTGATGTCTCATTTATCACAGATCGTTCGTGTTAATAACCGTCTGTGAAAATATCACCGACGGTTGCCAGTATAAACCGTCTGTGATAGTTTAATCACAGACGGTTCCGTATGAACCGTCTATGATGTAGCCGTCCAGTATAGCCTCTTCTGTAGTAGTGGATTTTCCAGACAAACATGGCTGTCGAGTGAGAATCGATCTGCTGGCTAGCTAGTAGCTACTATCATCGGTCGAGTGAGAATCAATCTGCTGGCTAGCTAGTAGCTACTGTCATCGATCTCTGGCTCTTCAGGCCAAACTGCCAGGCAATCATGCATTGGAATCTTGAAAACCTGATGTATATACAGAGACAATATGTCTTCTTTCATATATTCTAGATATATATACACAGGAAAAAATCATATATAATAACCCATATAATAATTCTAGCTAGCCGAGTTGGCATCACCAAGCATCTGATAGAGGCCTGGCCAAGTTGGCATCTGCATATATATATCTACGGCCACCATCTAATTGGCCAAGTAGGCATCTGCATATAATAATTCTAAGAGTAAATTATACTTTACATCAGGTAAATTATCACTTATTTTACTTTATATCAGGGTTTACACATTCTTTCACTTTGTACTAGGGTACAGCAAATATTATTTTACTTTGCACTAGGGTGGAAGTAGAAACCGTGGCCGTGGTCGAAGTCGAAGCCGTGGTCGACATCGAAGCAATGGTCGAGCGGCTATGGTCGAAGGGGGCCGTGCTCGAAGTCGACGCCGTGGTCGAAGTCGAAGTCTTGGTCGAAGTCGAAGCCATGATCGAAGGGGCCGTGGTCGAAGTCGGGGCAATGGTCGAAGGGGGCCGTAGTCGAAATCGGGACCCTGGTGCAAAGTGAAACAACATTTGCTCTACCCTGGTGTAAAGCAAAACAAGTGACAGTTTACCTGATACAAATTACAATTTACTCTAATTCTAACTAGCATTGTAGGACAATGTAGTGTATAGGCTTTCCATATGCATGTCCTTGAACTGTTCACGTATTAGGTGCTATATCCATGTTTTTTTTCAATTTTAACCTCCGAACACTCGGTTTTACAAAAAAAATAGACCATCCCCAAACTCGAAAGGCGTGGTAGGTGACAGATGCCACTTGCTGCGCTTGGGGAGTTTGGCAGGAGTGGTGGCGCATGGCAGGGAAATCTGGCACTGCAAGTGGCAGGCCCGAGTGCTACCGAGCTGCATCTGCTCGACAGCAACCTGCCAAGCAGCTACAGCTCGGCAGCTGACCAGGGCAGGCATGTGCGAGCACACGCGTGGGCAGGAGTGTGGGCAGGCACGTGGGTAGAGGCCAGTTTTGCATGCTGATTTGGCTACTGGCTCGAAGGGAATCGCGTAGGTGACGACGCAACGACACGACGTGACACAGCATTAGATTCTCGTTTTATTTGCCTGTTAATTGCATTGCCATTTGTGCCTGTGTGTGCTCGCGTGGGAATATCATCACGAACGTATTCCCGTGCACATAAAATGGGAGGCCTCGGCCTGCCCTCTCAACCGAAGCATGCTCGGTTTGTTTCTTGCCAAGCGAGAGAGTAGCAAGGGAGGAGAAGGGAAGAGAGATTGAAAATCAAGTTTGTAATATAATTTCGAGGTGGTTTAGCTGTTATTTACGATCCTTCATAGTTAGAAGCCATGTTTAGTTGATGGATGTATTTCTGTAATTGGCCATGTTTATTTAGCTCTACTCTACCCATCCACGTTGAACCTGCTTTGCCCTACGTGTCCACCATGCTAGGTCGGTGTCTCTGCTCCATCTGTCTGCACCACACCTACTTCACCCCTGCGTCCATCGCATCAAGTTGATGTCTCCTCAGGGGAGCTAGATGAACTCGATCTGCCATGGACCACATTTTGCCTGGAAATATCCATGCCCTATCTGGTCAATGGAGTCCAAATCCCATCTCTAATCACCCATTTCTCCATTTCTCACCTCATCTAGCATGCCTCCAGCCTCCTCCCTTGCTCGTCCGGTGCGCCTCCAGCTTCTACACCTAGCTCACTCACCATGTCTGTATGGGTCTCCTATGTGCCGTGCTTTGGACCACCTCTTCATCATGCTTCAGACCCTCTTCGGACCCTCTCTGGCTGCTGCACCCTTGGAACCTCTCTGGACTCCTTCCAGATTGTCTTTAGCCTGTGCCAGCTCCTTTGGAGCCCCTTGGGGTCACGTGTCCATACCTCCTCTAGGCTTCACCTCCGGGTTCCTCTGGACCACCTCCGGGCCATGTTTTTGGATTACCGTGCCTCTAGACAATGCCATTTCCATCAAAACATGCCACTTCCTCTAGACCTCCTTCGGACTTCGCCTCTGAGCTTCCTCCAGACCCCCTCTAGGTTCTTGCTTCAAGACTCCCTTCAAATTGCATGTCGGACCTGGATTTTTCAACCCAGAATTCTCTGTGATTCCACCATACTATTCCCTGGATCAATAGATAGCGCTCACAGATACAGTACTGAACATCAGAATACATATTATGCGGAAGCGTAAATATAATAGTAGACTTTCTCATGGGCTGTTTAGGCCGAAATCAAGAATGCAGCAGTGAAAATGAAGCACACATGTGGGACCCTCAGGACGTGCCCACAGGCAGCCAACTGGGGGTTCATGACCTAGCTTCTTGACCTCTTCATCTTCTTCACCATCATGGCCAGATGTATTGCTAAAGCGTAGCGATCTGACTCCTGATTTTGGATTAATTGAGTAAGCAAGGGTGAGCACAAACCACCGTGCTCTGTGAGGCAATACACAGGATGCAAATAGATAACATGTATGGCTTATCAAGGGAAAGCTCGGGTGATTTTATTTGCCATAATTTACTTTTAAAATATGATGCATAGAAATTTCCTGAGACCTAACAGTTTTTAACTAAAACAGATTTTACCAATATATGAAAGAATGCAATAATAATAGCGATCCAGATTCCATCCACCATTACATGGTTTCTGCACCATATGTTAACCTTTCAGCATTATAACAGAGGGCACGCAGGCAGAGGGAGAAAAAAAGAGAGAAACAGAGAGGGAGAGAGGGGAGAGGAAAGAAAAAGAATTAGAAAATTTTTGAAATTTGGATTTTTAATTTAAATTAGGATTTACTGATTTTGAGTTTTGCATGATTTTGGAATTCATATTTCTAATTTTTATTTCCAATCAAGAAACTCAAAATTAAATCTGAATTTGAATTCTTGGGTCAATTTGATGGAAGATGGATTTTCATTTAATTTGATTTTTGGCTTTTGGTTGTTCAGAGTTTTAAACTCACATTTAAATTATTTTGTATCTTTTATCTTCATGGTTCTTATTTGTTTTTGAGAATTATTTCTAGTTATTATTTTGCTTAGCACAAAACTCAGAAAAATCCAAATAAGAAGGCACAAGAACTTCACAACTACTTCACTAACATCGTAGGACCTAGAAGGGCCTTTCACTTAAGGTAGAAGTGAGGCATGTGATTGCACAACTACCGACAAAAAAGGCCCTAGACTAGATGGCTTCATCGGCACTTTTTATAGGCATTATTGGGATATCTTCAAAGATGACGTAATGACGGTCTTCCAGTGCATCCACAACTGCTCGATGAACCACTTTGATCTTCTTAATGAAGCAACCATATCACTAATTGTGAAATAGGATGAAGCAGTGGAGGCCAAAGATTTCAGGCCAATCAGCCTAATTCACTCCATAGCCAAATTGCTTTTGAAAGTGTTTGCCGTTCAACTCTCTAGACATATGGATATGTTAGTTTTGAGTTCTCAAAGTGCCTTTATTAAGGGACGATGCATCCAGGATAATTTTCTCCTTATCAGGAAGCATGTCATAGCATATCACAAAAGTCACACACTGACAATGATGCTGAAATTAGACATAGCAAAAGCTTTTGATTCAGTTTTCTAGGAATATCTACTGGACTTACTGCAGTCCAAGGTCTTTAGGCCAAAATGGAGAGAATGGCTGGCAATTTCCTTTGAACATCAATATCCATGATCCTTCTCAATGGAGTACTATAGCACAAGATCAAGCATCATCAAGGACTACGCCAGGGCAACCCCCTTTCGCCCTTCCTCTTCATCCTAGAAATTGACTCTTGCAGCGTATCCTACAAATCACCACTGAGCGAGGGGTTCTAAACCCCTAAAAGGTCGAATCGCCATAATGAGAGTGTCACCTTATATCGATGATGTGGTCTTGTTTCTCAACCCAAATAGGATACAACCAGAAGCAACAATTGCCATCCTGAAGAAATTTGGAAATGCCTTAGGTCTGCAAGTCAATTTGGACAAGAGCTCAGCTGCTATGGTAAGATGCCAAGATATTGACCTTCAAGTCATCATGCAACCTTTCACAGGAGCCCAGGTCGGCTTTCTGATCAAGTCCCTTGGCTTATCGCTAACCTTGGGAAAACTGCGCCAGAATTATCTACAACCAATTCATGACAAGGCAACAAGAAGATTAGCTGGCTGGCAGATGCAACATTTATCTCTAGGGGGATGACTCACACTCTTAAAATCCATCCTTAGCTCACTACCGACATACTTGCTTATAGCACTAAAACCACCAAAAAAATTCCTAAATGATTTCGACAAGGTAAGACGAAAATTCCTGTTGGTAGCAACCAGAGACACAAGGAGGAAAATGTCATCTAAGATATGAACTGGATACAAGACATCTGACATAATTTTACTGTTGACCTATTAGTTGAATATGTGAACCTATGGGACAAGGTGCAGCAGATTGACATCAACCTAGACATTAAGGACAAAATCCAATGGAAACTAACAATAGATGAGCATACTTAACGTCCTCAACCTATCGAGCGTAGTTTTTGGGATTAGATGGAACTTCTTATTGAACTATCATTTGGAAAGTTGGACACCCTCGTGCTGCAAAATTTCGCTTGGTTGGTGCTGCAAGACAAAATATGGACAACTCAAAGACTGCAACCTCAAGGATGGCCAAACCAATACTTTTGCCAAATGTGCAACAGAAACCTTGAAACTATAACACACCTTTTCAACGACTGCCTGGCGGTCCAGCAAACATGAACCGAAATAGCTCAATGCTCCACATGTAGATGCTCAATCCAATAAATCGGGACCCCAAAGATGGCGATTGAGCATTGGTGACTCAAACGGGTGGCCTTCCTACTCACTTTCACTAAAGCTGCAAGCATATTTATCATTCTTGTAATGTAGTAATAGTGGAAGGTGAGGAACAGACGTATCTTCCAAAATAAAATATCAACGCGCCATGAGATCTTAGCACTAATCATGGAGGCCAAGCTTTGGGAGATGGCCAGAGCAAAACAATTAAAAGAGTTAATAAGGACGACAAACAATACTTTGTAGCAAACAGTGCCCAGTTTTTTTTTTTGTCGGCCCCTGTTTTCTCCGTAAAGAGTAGCGTACATATAACTTGTATTGTTTCTGCCCTTCTAATATATGACTTCAGCGATTGCTGGCTTTCAAAAAAAAGGGTAATCCAGTCAAAAAAAACAGTTGTGAATTGTTTCCAACTGGCCGGCTTAATCCAGAGAGAGAGAGAGAGAGAGAGCGAGCGCGCGCCAAATCTTACATCTCCCAACTGGCCGGCTTAATCCATCAGGCCCAGTTTTTACATGCCCTCATTTTCTAGCACCTCGCGGAACCAGACGGGCCTGAGAAGCGTGAAGCAGCCCGGCCGCCCGGGCCTAAACGGCCGAATCAGACCATGGCCATGCGGCGACTATTTCCGCGGCGGCGGGCGGCCACTAAACGTGACGGCACACGCGGCTGGCGCCGTGGGCCACCACGCGTACGGGTGCGCCCCGCGCTCTCGGCAGCGAGATCGTCGGCATTTTTGTCGCGGGATTTGGTTTGTATCCGCGGCCGCGTGGGATCGACCGATCCAATCGCTGCCATCTGTCGCCGTGCCGAGCTACTGTTGGCCGCCGAGCCTGGCTAGATCGAGACAGTTTGTCTGATTGCTGGCGCGTTTTTCTTCGCACTGGGTCGTCTCACGGCATCTCACGCCGGGAGTGGACCAGCATGCGGGCTGGATGATCCAGGCGTGGATCCAACTCCATTGGAGTTATACATCGCGTTTCCGGCACGAGCCATCATCTGCTCAAGGGTTTGAAAAAAAAAGAGTATACTGTTGTTCATCGTGGCAAGGGTGCTACTGCCAATATACCATGTATGGGACTCAGATTTATTTGGGCAGGACATCAGCTCCAGTGTTCCATAAGCACAGGAGAGTGCAGGCTTCGGTTTAATGCAGGGTACAGCAACGCTGGCAAAAAAAAAACGACAAGAGGTGTGGCGCCAGGGAAGGCATGAAAAATCAATGGTGGGGAAAGAGCTACAGAAATGAAGCGCCACTATACAAACATACGGAGTGGTAGTAGCTGTAGCTGGAGGGGTGCAGTTAATACTCACCATGTTCCAAGGACAGAGTGTGGAGTATGATAGTGTGCGTCTGCATATCACTCTTGAGTCTTGACTCTAGTAAGATCGAACTAACCAGCTTGCTCTTGTCAACTGGGCCAGACCAGTATTTCCCGTACTAACATAGCCGTTGCTAACCCATCAGGAATTCAGGATAGAACAGACTATAATAACTCGTCAAACATAGAGCTTTCGGCATTTCTATCCCTAGTCACATGTTCCCCAAGCTGATTACGAACGTAGATATTGCATATACCGAATGTACCAGAGTGTGGGATCGGCCCAATTAGTTTTTTCTAGCATTTGGCAGACATTGTGAATCTGTGGTAAGTCACACTCTTCTTCTCCTAGTTTTGTTTCTGTTTTTTCAAATAGAAATATAGAGTTTTGCTTTCGTTTCTTTTGTTCCCCATTGGACTTGTTTAGTTTCAGTGCAGCCGAAAACAAGTTGGTGGCTAGCACACTCCTGTCAGGAAAAAACAAAACAACACGCAATTCTGAGGTGGCGAACCACCACACAATAAAACGTCCAAGCAAATAGTGAACGCGATGATTATTCAGCAACGTTGTGACTACAAGCATCTTGATCAATTGATCACAAATAAGCTGGGCACTGAATTGATTCATCAGTGGGTGCGACAGGAAGTGATCTAGTGCCCATATGAGTTCGTGGTGGTACCATTTGTCAAATGCTCAAATTTAGCGCGGCCTGTCAGTATTTCTTCAACAGCTTTCTGAAAACAGAAGACCATATCAGTGACACCCACACGCCAACTGAAACTAGGATAGCGAAAGAGGAAAGCAGTCCAAGCATTGCGTACCTCAATACATGTCAATGCATACTGAACATCACTATCTGAAATTTGGTAGTGGAGGACAAACCTGACACTGCATTATAAGGGAGTTCAAAATGGAGAGTTAAATTGAGAAGCATACATAATTATAGTTGACAATGCTAACACAATATACATTTTCAGTCAGAGTCCATATTTAGTAATAAAAATGTTTGTACTAAGTAGTTGAGTTTAACAATCAAAAGTGAAGTTGAAGGCAACAGACATAAGCAGAACATTCTTGTTATGCAAAAGGATCAACTGGATACTGAAAATGCTTGGGAGTAAAATCAACAGCCTATCAAATAGGGAACTGAACTTTACCTCTTCGAACTTGCTGGCATTGCAAGCACATTGCGCTGTTCCAGGACTTGACACAGCTTGGCAGGTGATATGCACGAATCCACGATATCAAAGAATACCTTAGAAAGACAGCTCGTGCGTTACATATGGGAACATAGTGGAAACAAGAAAATCCAATGGATGATCTGGAAGACTAACCATATTGGTTTCCACTGAAGTTGAGTCAACTTTAAACTGCTTAATTTTCTTCAGTCCGTCTAAATCCAACAAGCAAGAAATATAAGTTCAGGAACTTACTAAGGAGTCAGGACTTG
Organism: Dendrocalamus latiflorus; assembly: GCA_017311315.1. Lineage (NCBI taxonomy): Eukaryota > Viridiplantae > Streptophyta > Magnoliopsida > Poales > Poaceae > Dendrocalamus > Dendrocalamus latiflorus. The sequence continues at coordinate 38,274,581 of CM029628.1, forward strand.
TGAATCACTCGAATTTCGAAATAAGTGAAGTGAGGTTCGATAGGAAAATATATGAAACCTGCCAAAACTTTAGCCTTTCTGTGGTCATCCGCAAGCTTCCCTACAGTGTCGCGAACTGCAACATAGGCGGCAGCACAAAGAATTCCCACCTGCCTCATTCCACCACCTAGTGTCTTCCTAAGAATTTTAGCCTGAAAGTATTATTCAGATTCCCGTCATTACATGTTCTCTGCAGTTTAAATTAACAAACAGAATTGAACAGACCTTGTCTATGAAGGCCTTTGAACCAACGATAACTGATCCAACGGGTGCGCCTAACCCTTTAGATAGGCATACCTACAGTACGTTTCACAGAGAAATAGAATCAGGAATCATATACTACCTGCAGCCCATTCATATGTGGGTTGTATAATTGAGCACAGTACCAAGCAAATTGACACCTACCGAAACTGAATCAGCAGCTTTCACAAGTCTATGAACAGGAACTCCAAGTGCCTGGCAGAGAAAACCACAAGATTCAACGAGATAATTGGTTGCTTTAGTAACATAACAGATGCTAAAGGGCAGTAAGATGATAGCATTAATCCCCTACTACTTACCACAGAGGCATTAAAAATGCGAGCTCCATCGATATGAAGCTTCAAACCATGGCTCTTAGCAACTTCACCAACCTTGTCAGTATACTCTACAGATAAGCACTTTCCACCACAACTGCAGCAAACAACACGAAACATACCAATTAGGTACAAGAATTAGTACTACTACCCTTCTCATCAGCAAGATCAGCAACAGATGTTCGAGCAACTCACTTTGCGTGTGTGTTCTCCAAGCATATCAACCTCGTAGTTGGATAATACAGCGCCCCATCCGGATGCCTAATGGCAGCAACAATCTTGTCGATGTCCATGGTGCCGTCGGGATTGTTCCTCACGGTCTTTGGGTGGACGCCGCCGATCGTGGAGATGCCGCCGTTCTCGCAGATATGGATGTGGGAGTTGTCGCCGAGGATGACCTCGCTGCCCCTGACGTCGCAGTGCACGAGGACGGAGATGAGGTTGGCCATGGTGCCGGACGGCACGAACAGCGCGGCCTCCTTGCCCATGATCCTGGCCATCTCCGTCTCGAAGTGGTGGGCGGTCGGGTCCGCACCCAGGACGTCATCGTCCACGTCCGCGGCGGCCATGGCGGCCCGCATGGCCTCGGAGGGCTTCGTGACCGTGTCCGACCGGAGATCCACCACCTTGGTCACCATTCTGCGCAGCTCAAACTAACACCGCAGCTGCACAACACAACACAACTTAGAAAGGTAAGTATGTAGTATTTTCTTACCAGTACAGTGTGAACTTTGCGAATGAACAGGGAGAGAAAATTGCTATAATGGGACTCCAAACAACGTGTTTCGCTATAATAGGACTTCTAACGTTGACATCGCTAAAATGACACCCGAAACATTGGCTTCTCGTAATACATGACATTTGGCTAATGTTTCGAAATACCCGAACATTGGAATTAAAAGAGCCAAATGTCATGTATTACGAGAAACCAATGTTTCGGGTGTCATTTTAGCGATGTCAACGTTAGAAGTTCCATTATAGCGAAATACGTTATTTGGAGTCCCATTATAGCAATTTTCTCGAACAGGGATGGAGCAGTGAAATTGTTTGATAGTCTTTAGTATAACAAGGCGTGCTTTAACCTACTACAACTTTGTCCTGGCCTAATAGAAGCACCGGAACTCATACATGGTGTAATCTGCACTCAGTGTATTGTAGCAAAAAATCGACTCATACATGCTTTAATTTCTCAGTCCGAATCCAATAAAACAGGACACCAACCGGGACTCATACACGGAAGGGATGAAAAGAAGGAAACGAATAAAACAACGTCGTTTTCACGTTGCAGCAGAGCCGTGCAAAGCCAAACAGAAGTGTCCGGAACCGAACAGACAACAGAGACGAGCCGACGTCCACACACACCATATGCGTGCAGGTGCAGACAGCAGAGGCGAAGAGGAAGGAGGATTCATACAACTCTATCCGTCCAACAACCAAAGATAGCGACCCTTTTCGGGCCCATGCCACGCATTTCGTCAGAAATTCATCAAAAGGCAGCGAAAGGATAAACGCGCGGCTCCAAGAACAATGGAGGGAAGGCGGAAGGGAGCACGGTGCATGCGCAGAGGAATCAACTCATCACTTCAACGCTTCAACCCGCGCAGGCCGTCAGGCAAACACTAACTTCGGTCACGAGAAAGACGGCGCGAGAGTAAAACCAATCCTCACGTACGGCTCACAAACAAGAGGGATACCAACAACGAATCCGCGCCTCCATGGCTCCATCATTGTCGCAAAAAAAAAAATGGGGCTAAAAGAGGAGGATTTGCAGAATTGCGCACCAGAATCCGAGGATCAGATGGAGCACGAGCCGAGGCGCACGGGGATGGAAGGCGCGCGTCGGACCGAGAGGAGATGAGAAGAGTGGTGGACTTCGCAGCTTCTGCCCTTGCGGGGTCGTGCTTTATAGACGACGAAGAGGCGCCGCCCTGAGGAGGAGAGGAACCGCACGAGCGTCGAGCGGACGTACGCAGCAACGGACGCGAGCGCAATCTAGGACTCTAGGTGCCCACGTAATCAGCCACACCCGTTTCTTGACCACCCGTCGTCACGCGCGCTCCTGCCCCGCCACGTACGAAAGCGCCGGGCTGTGGTGCTGGTTTCTGCTCGTGCACGCCCCCTCTCTACGCCTCGAGGCGAGCTTCCTTTTCGAACTTGGCCATTCATCCCGCTGTACTACACCAGTTAACTTCTTTTACACAGTGAATCCAAGCCTAAATGTGTCACGTGTGATGTCACACTGAACGTTTGCGTCCAGTGGTATGTAAAAGGGCAAGAGAAGCTTCATAACGGAATTGAAGGCAGCCTCGGCTCGTGCCATGCGACTAAGGTTGGATCCCTCGTGGTAAACTGTCGATCTCCGGCGACCAACTGAGATCCTTCGGGACTAGAATCCAACACGGAATCATCTGCAACCGGACAATTTGGTTCACATCAAAGATACCAAATGTCAGAATGTTCACTCAAAACGCGCCAACCTGATGTCTTCAAGGTTGTGCTGTAACGATGTTTACTGAAAGGAACTTGGTTCGGTGCACGTTTTGCCTTTCGGCCTAGCAGCCCAAGGCTGCCCTTTTCAGTGTCCAATCTGCCGCAAGATTTGATGGAGCTACGCTACGTAGATAAAATTACAGAACTGAATAAGTCCACCTCGTCAGAAGGTTAATAGAATTTGAAGAGATTACTTTTGTCCCATAGCATTATTGAAGGTTGGGGTTAGACAACTTGGTTTTGCATGTCTCACTTGTGAAGTCCAAATACACCAAACAATTTGTTTTCAAGTCCGGAAAGCGTAGCTGTCCGGTATGCGAAGTCAACCAATTGCGGTGCAGTTGTACTGCTCCATGAACATACAAAGGATGAACTACGGCATATGGGTTTCTATGGTACTTACTGCATTTTGGGAACGCGTCTGCATCCTCAGCATGCCCTGATAGACTACTACATTTCGATCCCGAAAGTAGGTAAACCGAACAAATAAACTCACAATCTACGTGTCTAATTTTGACCCTGCTTCGAACGCAGGATTTTTCACATGTATTTCGTATATATGAGCCCACGTACAGCGAGAGAGCTGATGCTTCTTCTTCCTTTCCTGTGTTCCCAACGGAACCATAAGCTACAAATGTATTACTACTTGTTTCGTGTGGCTATATGAGCTTGACGATGTGTGCTGCATCGCTGGTGCTGAGTAGCTTCACGGCTGGCGGCCGGGCGGATAGAGTTGGACCTAATCGCGTGCCCACTGCCCAGCCGCCTTTGCCAAGTCCAGTGCCAAGCGTGCTTTTGACTCAGCAGATAAGCCCGCGTGCCTGGCCGGTTCCCCGTTCGTACTAAATACTTGCGTGACAGTGCCGCCGGATAAGTGCCGTACGTGGTAGGTCCAGTATTACACATGGGCTCATTCGTATCCATGCACATGTGTGGTCTATTACTATGGATCGATCGACACGAGCGATCTTCCAACACAGTGTGCTAGGCGCTCATAGATGAGACTAGCCGATCGACTAGGTGAGATATGACAAGAGAGGACAATAGAAGGGGTGGTTGTTCTACGAAAAGAACTTGTGGTGGAGTTTAGTTCTACTCCTCCTGAAAACGTGGATTTAGTTCAGCTAGGTAGTAGCTGAGTTCGAGTTGGGCACTGGCATGGATTGGGAAAATGCGACGTGACATGGAATTCTAGTGCATTAAGGATGTTCATGCCGTGACGAAATTACGTTTGTCTTGTCCTAGGATTGGTTGATGGTTCAACAATTGTCAATCCCAATGGAGCCATCTTCTATGCGGCATATAATCTGTCAGTGGAATGCGAGATCGGACAGTATATTTGTAAGCACCTTCGATCGAATTTGAAGACCACCGAGAATATGAAGGGACCTAATGAGAATCGCACATAAATAGATGAATAAGTATATTGCATATGGGTGACTAAAGTTACAAATGGTTTCTCAATTTCACTTACAAAGGCTCCTATTTATAGTGAGAGGAAAAGATGAGTGAAGTTATAAGTCTACCCTTAAGACCTAGCTTACTTCTAAGGGTAGTTTTGTTTTTCACGCCGCATGAGGCCCGCCGCATCCGACGGACTTTGGGGGTTGGTTCGTAGACCTCTCTCAGAGTTGCTTCCTGACCCCACACGAGGTTGGCTTACGGATTTTATCTTGAGTTGTCTCTTGGATTTCCTTCAGGATTGGTCCGTATATCTCGTTCAGAGTGAACTCCAAACTTCGCACCTCATCCGAGGTTTGTCCCTGGACCTTGTTCAGGATGAACTCCAAACCTTAGACCTTATTCAAGGTTGGTCTGTGAACCTACCGTGGTGGACTTTGGATTTCGTCCAGGGTCGGACCATGGACCTCATCCAAGATGCATTCCCCGATGTATGACGCAACGTCGAAATTGTAGATAGCGTGGGACCCTCAGCATAATCCTTCGCTTGACACAGGTGTTAGAGCTTTCGGAAGACTTGGGCCCAAATTTCGTGGTGTGACGCACCGCCAGCATGAGCCTAAATTGTGAGCTTTGTAATGTCATTAATTAATTAGCTGATCCTATCAGTAAGCAGCTGGTCGCGTGGCCTAATGGATAAGGCGCTCGCCTCCGGAGCGGGAGATTGTGGGTTCGAGTCCCACCGTGATCGTTTTTCCTTCTCACACACCTTATTTTTTTGGTTTTCGGATTTACAACAAACCAAACCACATTGGAAGAAATCTAACTCCTCTCTTGTATCAGAATCGCTCCCATATCCTCTCTCTCTCTCTCTCTCTCTCTCTCTCTCTCTCTCTCTCTCTCTCAACCTCTGATCAAGTATTAACGAATAACGAGCAAGGCTATCCAGGTCGTCTCCCGATCTATTGGAGAGTTGGATACCAACTAACAGAACCCTAGATACCTAGCTCACCATATATCCATGCAAAACCCCTTCTTTTGCCGTACTTCCACCGCCATAGCACATCACAATGCAAGCAAACAGTTGCCCTGATCGCGCCATGGCCGTCCCTGCCTCCCTCCTCGTCACGTCGGGCCTCTGCCTCGGCGAGTGCGTGTCGTCGGGCACTCGGGCCTCATGTTCTGCGCCACATTCGTCGTCTCCCTCCTCTTCATGGCGCGTGGTGTCGCCGGGGCTCGTCGACGGCGTCTTTGGCCTCGTGGATGCCTATGTGCATGCAGCAAGAGGCGAGCCTCGCCCGCGCCGCCGTCGTCTACCCCAACATCGAGGCCGACGTGCGGCGTCTGAGGGACATTGGCGCGGGGCCACCCCGTGCTTGCGCACATCTACACTCGAGCTGAGGAACGCGCCCGCCGCGCACACGCGTTCGTCACGGACAGGGTCGAATGGTCGATGGCTTGACGAGGAGGGCGATAGCGAAGTGGAGGGACCTCACAGATGTGATGATCACGGCGTTGTTCTAGCTCCGTCTGACCGTCAGCGTGATCAATCTGGCCGTGAGCGTTCCGTTCAACGTGGCTCTCGAGGAGGCTAAAATCCGAGCCCCGTCGGTTCTGAGGTGGAGAGGCGTGATGGGGATCAGGCCACCGCAGAACAACGAAGGCGAGGAGGCGGCGGTCTCCTCATCCAACTCCAAGCCAGACACCAATTTGCTCGTGGGATGGATCGCGGTGATCCTCATGTACTGCACGCACGTGCTCGTCCTCTCCGCCATCACCAGCGGCGTAACATCGTTTGTTGCGTGCTTCGCCGCGCTGTGCGGCTTTGCCCTCATGGAGGCCGAGGGGGTTCGCTTGTGGGATTCCTACGACATTGACACCAGGGCCAACCCGAGTCGGCGCTGCCGGTAGCGGGATGCTTTGGAGTCCTTCTGTTATGAGATCATCTTCACCTACTTCAGTGACGCTTGCTTCCTCTGCATCATGCTGGGCCCGCGGCCGGTGGCGCTCGCGTTCTTGGCCGTCTGCAACCTCACAACCCTTAAAGTGGCGAGACAGGTGTTGAATCAGATCTTGATCGTATGTCTACATCTAACCGGATTTACTCTTTAGGTTATAGATCTAAATGGTCTGAACATAACTAAACCTATAGACTAGTGCATATAAGTTCTAAAACAACAAACTTTTAGATGTATTGGATCTTTCCCTCTAAAAAATTAGTCCAATAGATAACACTTGTGAAGTAGTCAACATATCAAGATTAAATGAGAGAATGTTATAATTTAATCTTGATGATTTGTAAGTGCTTTATTGATTAGCACTTGTAATTAGTGTGTTAATTTATTCAGTTTTGCTATTGCACATGCGATTGAAATTTTTTTATCTTTCAGTCACCTGAAATTGCACTCTCAATCAACTGAAATTGCAACCCCCCTCCAAAAAAATATCTGCAACTTCAGGTGATTCAGAGTGCAATTTCAGGTGACCTGAAATTGCACTCTCAATCAACTAAAATTGTAACCCCCCTCCAAAAAAAAATATGTGCAACTTTAGGTGATTCAAAGTGCAACTTTAGGTGACTGAAAAATAAAAAAAATTTCAATCGTCTGTGCAATAGTCTATCCCTAATTTATTTAGTGGTCACCTGAGTTACGAGTACGCATGGAGTTAGTTTGTGTGTTGTGGCCGTATAAGCTGGTTGCTAGTTGTTGCGCGTGTCGCTGGTAATGTGGATCGTGATCCACATATGCTGGTTAGTGGTTAACCGAACTTATCTATATGTAGTAGTAGTATAAATAACAGATGAGAACACAAAAAAAAAGCACGACATTCTCGGCGTGCGCCAAGTCTCTATGTGTCTGTTTGTTCTCCTGAAACAGATCTAATAATTAGTATTAGAGCACATACGATTAATATCTTTTTGAACTTCATAGTTGTTCGGGGCAGGAGTGCGCACCTGATGTGTGAGGGGGAGAATATTGGGAATAGTCCAATATCAGTTGTGAGAAAAAATATATAACTTATAAGTGTAAAGGAGATATCACCTATTAGACTAGTCTTTTGGGGGGAAAGGCCTAATAATACTTGTAAGGTTGTTGTTATAGGGTTTACATGTGGCAGCCCGTAGGTTTAGTTATATTCAGCCCATTTGAACCTATGGTCTGGAGAGTAAACCTGGTTAGAACTAGGTATGGCTAGAATCCAAACATAGCGGTGTTGGCGATGGACAGCGTCAAGGTCTTGCCATCTACCCTGTGCTCGATTTTTACTTGGGTGCTCTGACCTTTGTCTCTGCATTACGATCGCCTTCTCATTGGACAAGGAGGTCTACTTGTTGGATGTGCATGCCTCACTGGACAATAATAGGGACGGTGCTGGCCTCCCAAGGACGTCGCCGGAGACGCTGGAGGGTCTAAGTCATCTAATGATGTTAGTACAGAGGATTCACATGTGGCTGCATACATCTCTACACAGCGGGCGGACCGACCGGTGGGTCGGGGGGCTGGTCCACCCTACTTACGACCAGAGAGTGGGTACTCCCCTAGCCTCCTACCTCCGGCTGGGGCACCACGCCGCCACCAACCATCGCCATGCCTGCGACCTGCCTCTCGGTGACGGTGAGGCCGTGAGGGCAAAAGGCCAACAAGGCAACGACAGCATTGCAACAAAGTTCTGATTTAGGCTAAAAACAGCATTACAACAAAGTGTAAAGGCCAAATCGGCAAAGCCCACCAAGAAATACATACCGAGCACCAAGCGAATGAAATAACCCAGATCCAATAGAATTGATTTCATCCCCTTATTAGCTTCTCCTCCTTACCTCTTACGGTTGGCAGTGCGGACAGGGTGATGGGTAGCGTTGCTGGTGAGTGGGCGTGGGAGGTGGTCGAGTGTGCGGCAGGGCAGGCGGTGGGCCTGGGCCAGTCGCCGACAGCCAATGGGGGCATCCGGTGTGGCCACGTGGGGTGCCGTTGCATGAAGCCATCGAGCAGGAGTAGCCGATCGGCAGACCTGGAAGCCAGCAGCACCGCTGCGATCACCTAGTGCAAAACCTGGAGGCAAGACCGTAGGAGGCATGGAGCATCGCACCATCACGCCAAGCCGCCGATAGGGTAGTGGTCGGCCAGCCGCCTAGCACCAGCCACTAGATCCGGAGAGCTATGAGGCGCAAGTAGGAGAGGGGGCAGAGGGAAGTGATTCTGAGGCTGGGAGCTGCTCAGCCGTTGACAAGGCAACGACCGGTCGGCCACCTAGCGCCAGTCGCCAGATCTGGAGAGCTGTGAGGCACAAGCAGGAGAGGGAGGTCGGAGGGGATCAGAAGAGTGATTTTGAGGCTGGAAGAGAAGCTAGGGAGGCCCAGTCGATGGTCGCCGATCGACCGAAGGGAGCTGACACCATCCGCCAGGCAATGAGGGAGATGGCCGAGAGGCCGACCGTGCCGAGGCGGAGGCGCCGACTAGATCTGGTGTTCGTTGGGGGCGTTCGGTGATGTTTCGTGTTGTTGCTAACTGTTGGGGGCGTTGGCGACTAGTTGACTGGTGGTATGGTACTCTGATGTCTGGTAAGTGGTAAAGGCACTAAGCCACTAAATGATAAATCGCTATGACTAATGACTTGTTCTATGAGACTATGATTAGTCTAAAATAAAGTATCAACTACGATGGTTATTGTGTTTGACTGTTTGTGTACTTTTGTCTACAAAGTGTGACATAGGAAAAATATCGTAAATTAATGGTCTCTTTGACACTTGACAACAATACCAAATCTTAGTGTGGAGTCGGTTGTGAGGCCCTGATCGTTGTGGTTTTGTATTAATAGGTATAAAACACAAATCTACTCTTTAAATTTGCACAGTTGTAATTAATTTGGTATTTTAGTTTTGTCTATTTCCATTTATTGATTTATAGAGTTGCAAGAAATGGAGAAACAAACATTGCATAAATATTTTTCATGCAATATAAGTAGTACTCCTCATATTAATGAGAGTCAAGTAAAGAAGGATCGAGTGGATTTTAGTCCCGATGAAATCATCGCTGATCCAGCAAATGGTATACCTATTAATGAGTATGGCAAAGAAATCAGAGATCAAGTGAGGAGGGTGTATTTGTTGAGAGGTCCAACCCAACCAAAAGACCATGATTTTCCTCACAAAATGCAGAATGATTATTCAAGGGCATTTCAACAATCTTGGTGTCGATAAGCTTGTTCGACTTGCTGAGATTTATACCGATGACTTCGACATAGCTTATCATTTGTTGTTAAGAAATCATCTTTAAATATTTGTTCTCAATGTTAGGAAAAGTGTGGAATTCCATGGATGTGGTGATATTGTAAAGCTAGCTCAAAAGATGATTGAAACAGGAAAAAATAGAACATTCTTATTGGTCTACCGCATCATTAAGCTAACATTAATCCTTCCAGTGGCAATGGCATCGGTTGAAAGAGTCTTTTCGGCAATGAATATTATCAAGACTGATTTGCACAATAGAGTAACGGATGACTGGTTCAGCGACTTGATGATATGTTACACTGAGCAAGAGATTTTTAAAAATCTTAATGATGATAGAATTAGAAAGCGCTTTCAAAGCATGAAATCTCGTAGAATACTATTGCCTCGTACTTGCACTATTACTACTCAATCACAGCTACTGATATGTTTCATCTTTTTTCAATCTTTATAACTATTCACAAATACAATTTCCGATTTCATCATTAAGTTTGGTAATTTTGGTGTACAGATAACTGTTTATATGTATTTATGGATTTTGGGAGGCACATTATCCATTACCGAGGTAAAATCTTTGTTATATTTTGTACTTTTACAATGTCCCTATTCTAATTATGTGTAATTTTAGATTGCAAAATATAATTCGTTTTATGTTTAGTTCATTTATCTTTAAGGGCATCTCCAATGGTCTGAGTCAGCTAGCTATATGTATGTACACATCAACATATATCCTATGTGGAGGAAAGAGAGTATGCAAAAAAAAACCGAGCCAGCTCTTCCTTAAGCACTAGTCTATAACGCAAAACGAGACAGCCTCTATAAATGATAGCCCTTTTCTGTGTGTGCATGTAAGCATCAAATAGGTATCCTTATAGATAGTTCTTTAGAATGCTAACTTTTAGTGTACTATATAAATGATGTGAAAGTCTTCTAGTTAGTTGCTAGCTAGAACCATTGGAGATACCCTTAGAGCAAGTACAATAATGCTGACTAGGTCGTCTCTAGCGAAATCTACGTCAACACAATCCTATATGGAAGAGAGAGAGAAAAAGAGGAGAGAGAGGCAAGCTGCCCCTTATATAAGAGGTAACCTCTAGCACATCATACGAGGAGAGAGAGGCAAGCTGCCCCTCATGCAAGAGGTGACCCCTGATATATTTATGCAAGTATTAAATGTTTGAGTGCTTTAGAGCAAGTCCAATAATAGAGCCAAGTGTTTGGCTATAAGTCAAGTTATAAGAGCCAAGTTATACAATAATTTATCTACAAAAGGTTTTTTATTATTATGTGGTACCATGTCTCACATTCTCTTTCTATTCCTCCTCACATACATTTATTATCTAGGCCCACCACTGCATAGGCTCCCGTGCCCAGCTTGTTGCTTGCATGAGACCCAAGCTCTCATCTCTCTCCTCTCTTCTCTCCTCCACATCAGCAAAAATGCTGACTAGCTTGGCTATAAGACCATTATTGTATTTGCTCTTAGTAGAGGTAACCTCTACTCAACTTATTGTATTAGCTACCTCCACCATGAGCTACGTGTACTCTTTTTGCTTATTTAGCTAGTCCTAGAGGTAGCAGCCACATCTTCTATTAAACTTGCTCTTTATACGTTATATCCTAGAAATCACCTCTAAAATTTAATTCTAGATCCGCTACTGTCTCTGCATGCGTGGGCGTAAACTTGTTTCTTTCCGAAGACTACGCCTTTGCTCAGCAGTAGCTCGGGTGGCTAGTGGGTCACATGAGCTGTAATTGGCTATTAAGGGCCTGTTTGGGAGAGCTCCACCAGCTCCAGATCCACCTAGATTCACCTGGATCCACCGTGGAGCAGCTCCATCGTGGATCTGGGATTCGTCAAAGTGTTTGGTACAGCTCCACCTCCCTCTCTATCTCACTTCCACCTAGGCCCCACGCGTTAGGGGGAAAATGAAAAAAAAGAATTCCGGCCGGCCCAGGCGCGGCAGCGGCCGGCAGGCGCAGGCGAGACGGAGAAGAGGAGGAGGCGGAGCGGCGGCTGGGGGGCGGGCGCGGCCGGCCAGGGGCGGCGCGGCGGCCGTCCGAGGGCGGGCACGGCGCGCGGCAGAGGAGGAGGCGGAGCGGCGGCTGGGGGGCGGGCGCGGCGGCCGACCGAGGGCGGGCATGGCGCGCGGCAGAGGAGGAGGCGGAGCAGCGACCGGCGGGCGCAGGCGCAGGCGAGGCGGAGAAGAGGAGGAGGCGCGCGGCCGGCCGGGGGCGGCTGGCCGGAGGCGGCGGCGGCCGGCCAAGGGGCGGGCGCGGTGGAGGGGGTGGAGACGGCGCGGCGGCCAGCCAGGGGAGGACGGCGCAGCGACGAGAAGAGACGGGAAATAAAAAGAACGAACCGTTTTTTGTGTGTAATCAGTGGCATGGTGGGTAATTTTCCCCAACTCCACCAACTTGAGTTTGGTGGAGCACCCCTTGAGGTGCTCCATGGATTTGGTGGATCTGGAGCCAGATCCATGGTATTGGTGGAGCAGATCCACGGTGGAGCTGCTGGAGCTAGAACTGTTTGGCTTGGAAAAGTGGATCCGGATCTGTTTTTCGTGAATCTGGAGCTGGTGGAGCTCTCCCAAACATGCCCTAACTTTTGGTGGATTTGGCATGTTTAAGAATAATTTTGCCGAACACTGTAGCCACTTTAATCAAATCTAGTTTGCAAAGCAAAATTTTATCATGGAACTGTAGCTAATCAAACTTTTTGACATGCGCCATACATGCATGTTTCACTAAGAATCCTTTGGCTATCGCAATGCCTTTGTGGTCCTAAAGTTACTTTGGCGCTGGTTTTTTTACTTTTGATTTCTCCGAAAAAAAGTCAAAATAAATAGAATGAGTTTTTAAAACAGATTTTTCAAACAGCTTTCTGAGCCCAAATCGTATGCGCCATACACGTCAGCGTATTTGTCATCCACTGTTGTCTAAAAAAAATCATAGATAAAAATTATTAACTTTAGCTAAAATCTGTTAGCCATAGTCTAAAAGAATAGAGCTTTTGTGTTCTTGATAGCCTATCGATTGTGGATTGTGGTGCAAGGCAGACATTTATTTGGTCTCTTTTTATTTTTAAAAAGAAATTACCCTAAAAAAGTCCCAAGGAACTTGAGAACAAATTTAAGAACATGTGGACAATGGGTGAGTTTTTTTTACTGATAGCTTATGGGTTAAATATTTGAATTCTGACTGTTCGTAAGAGATAGTACGTACAGAAAAATAGTTGCATATGATTTTGGTCGGTAAAATTGAATTCAGTATACTTTTTATTATAATCTTTCTATTAATTTCGTCTAAAAAATATATCATTTAAAAACTAATTATTATAGATAGTTTGAACATAAATTATATATAAGCTAAAAAAAATCCGTCCATTGTAACGCACTGGAACGTGGATACGTCGCATTGGATTCTCGTGGGTTTCGAGCCGTCTAGACGCACTCATGGTCTCATGCATGTTCGCAGAGGAGCGGAGGGAGCCAGAACTGAGTAAAAAAAGGGAGGGAATCTCTGTCCCCTTGGCCCTGTGCTCGCAACCTGCTCGCGCTGCCGTTACTGGGAAACTTGCAAGTCGCTCCCTTGGTACGCTATAAGATTTTGTGTGGTTTTTTAACTGGTGATTTATATCTTATAATTTAAATATTTAAATTTTAACTGATCGTAAGAGGTAATATATATAGAAAAATAGTTGTATGTAATTTTGGTTAGTACAGCTGAACTCAGTATATTTTTTACTATAATCTTTTTGTTGACTTTATTTTAAAAAATACACCGTTTAAAATCTAATTACTATAGACAGTAGTTATAAATAAGTCAAACGCACCCGTCACTTAGCATTCCTATAGGAAAACCGTACTAGTAAACGCTTTTTACAATTGTACTGCTGCATTGCGTCTAAAAGAATCAACGGTTTGAGGCTCATTTATTAGATTTCAGTACTAGATCAAGAAGGAAAAAAAATAATCTTGAGTCTTCTTTTCTCGACAACACACTGGGAATTGGAAACTTCCCATCTTTCTTCGAAACCAATATTGCAGTACGATTTCAAACAAAATAATATTGCAGTACTCCCAACAAGTTCCTCAAACTAATGAGAACTATGATTATCCATGTCAATTCTTTTGAGGCAGAGTGATACACACATCGATAAAGTAGAACTCGGCTTTACTGAATAAGCACTTCTGTGTATGCTTGTATTTTCTCCCGAACGCTGCTGCGGCCTGGACCTGCAGCCGCGGCGGGCTGGAGGCCTGGAGCTGGACACAAATATATGCAGAGTAGGAGGAAGGGAATGAAAATCTCACACCGAGGGCATGGCAAGTAAATAAAGCAGCAGTCTTGTTTGGGCCCCCGTGCACGTGCATCCCGAGGAGGCAATCAGAGCACAGTGTCGTCATTTCAAATTGGAAGCAGCCGGAAGCAGTGTGTGTGTGTGTGAGAGAGAGAGAGAGAGAGAGAGAGAGAGAGAGATGGGTTCCATGGTGCTCCTCCGTTCTTTGGCTTGCTTCCTCTTCCTCCTCTGCTCATCGTTGGGGGCAGCAAATGGGATGTACGGTAGAGCTCTTGCGGAGGAGGAGGCGAGCAGGAGGGTCACCGATGGCACCCGCAGCACCGCGAATGTGTGGCCGGGGTACCTCTACACCAGAGCAGTTGGGCGATGCACACCCCAGTAAGCACACGCTTCCCATTCCCATTCTTGGATCAATTTCTTGGCTTTGCTTTGCAGAACTACAATTTCTTGTACTTGATTCTTTTAGCAACGTTGGGTGGTTAGTAGTCACTACAGTGTTAAGTTAGGCATCGAATCTTGGGAAGTCCTGTGTGTATAAACCTTTCTCCAATTAGTTTGGAACAAGGTTGGTGATTTCAACTTACATATTATCAATGAACAAAATGTATAAATGGCAAGCTTTGTAGCTTACCCAATGGAAATCGAAATCGCTCGCACCTACATGCCCAGGGGATGAGCAATGCGATGAAACGTAATTTTTAGGCGTTTTCAGGCTTACAGTCTGTGCAAAATGACCACTTTCTCAATAGGATAGATCTAAGAGTTTTATTTCAGACTAAAAGGTCCAGCTGGATCTGCACAAGGTTGCAAGAAGGTGGCTTTTGCGAGCCCACAACCTTTAATTCGCTTTCATGAAATCCCTTGTCGTATATGCCAAGCTAAAGTCTTCAACTTACAGTCGTGGAATCATTCTGACAAGTTTTACAACATCCGCTCATTCATATCCAGGGTACATTTTGAGGGCCTGTTTGGAACAGAGGAATTTCACAGGAATTTTACAGGAATTTTGCAGGAAACAGTTCAATTCCCGCATTCCAAACAGGGAATCGGGAAAAGTTCTGATATAGTCTTTTTCTCTGGTAATATGTTCTAGGGAGCAGGGAAAAACGTATCAACAAGCGATTATTATTGTTGTAGTATAACATACTTTCTGCAGTAACTCATGGTACTCCATATAGCACATCTGTATATTGGGCTCACTTCTGCTGAGCTGCTTATGGTAAATGCACAACCATCAATCCATCGTAACAGCTCCGGGTTGAGTATTGTGGGCATCAGGGCAAGTGACGTCAGTTTCATTAATTACATGCATCTAATGTTTTTTCGTGCTTCTCAAGCTCTGGTTGTTGAAGTTGTGGTCATGTGGGGCATTCTGTTATGAAGAGAAGTGTTGTGACCTTGTGGGGGTGTCCTTTGCTAGGGAATGCGTCGTTATCATAGCCCAGCATGATTTAAGCTCCAGCTTATGAGCCAGTTTAAGTTCCATTTTACAAGGGAATAAATGCCATGGCTAAAAATTATTGCATAGCATGCAGAGTTCCTCATTGAGAATTTTGCAGGGTTTCTAACCTGCTGGTTGCATAACCTTAAGACACACTGTGTCCAGGCATTAGACCAGGGTGTAATCCTAAAAGCAGATTGTATGGGTGCTTGCTCTTGTTATCATGAGGGTATTTAGGTAATGATCTTGTTATATGAAAGAACAGCTTTTTTGATACTTTCTTCAACATTCCGTCGACCCTTCGCGTTATAGAAGAGGTATGGGAACAGTTTGCTTCTGTGCATGGCTCCAATTGGATTTTGTTTATATGGTAATTAGAGTTTCTTTTTTCTAATTCAAGAATGGACTGGCATGATGATGGTTACCATGTACAATGCCAAGCATTACACTTTTATGAAACTGGATATTTCAGCAATAGGACAAGTGCCTGTTAAGAAACACTGCAATAAGCCGCTGTTTTGCTTCCTGTGAATACTCTTCAGGTTCTGGAGCAGTGGAGCTGAACCGTGGCCCAACATCGTCCCTCAGGAAGCAGCAGTGTCGAAGGTATTCGGCTCCAGGTCCGTTGAGAAGTACGGGCCGCGCCTTACCCTTTTGGAGGCTACCATGAGGACTGACGACATTGGTGGCAGCGCCTATGTCAAACTTGTCAAGCAAGGAAGCGCGGCTCTCCTCAATGCCTACACAAGGAGAGGTTTTCCTTTCGATTCCTGGGAGGTTAAGGCACTGCTGCTGGAGGCACTCGTGTCCGAGGAGGCCGCGGCTGTCCAGGCCGAGCGGTTCGAGCAGGCAAACGAGTCCTGCATTTGAAAGCGGATGAAGAAAGAGCTGCCATTCCTGCTTGGAAGCTGTATGAGTAGACTGGTAGTGTAGTAGTGTGTTTGTAGACTGTAGTAGGTCACCACTTCTGTGACTTGGGATCTCTCAAGCAATGTTCTCTTTTGGTTGGTACGCTATCTAGATGCTCTTGGGATTTCTGAAATGTTGTTTGCCCTGATGTCCTGCGCAATATGTGTAGTGTAGCTCGTATCTGTGTGGGATTGTACCTTCCATACTGTGATTTAGATGGAAGGTCTGTATCGTCGTATTGGCTTATCATATTTGTATGCTATAATTTAGGTAAAATTGCTCACATGCCACAAACTTAAGGGCCATCGTCTCATTTGCCACATACTTAAGTGGTTTTGTTATTATGCCACAAACTTGAGTGTTTTGTCCTTTGTTTTGCCATTTTCTCCCTTTAATGTCTATTTTAATTTCATTTTGTATTTTCAAAAATATGCACAATGAAATATTAGGCCATTCACGTCTCATTAAATTAAAATGAAAATGAAACTGCATTTGGCAAAATGAAAATGCATTTTAATTTAATGGGAAAAGGGTCAGTTCAAGTCTCTGAAAATGAAAAATAAAATTAAAATAGACATTAAAGGGAGAAAATAACAAAACAAAGAACAAAACACTTAAGTTTGTGACATAATAACAAAGTCACTTAAGTATGTGGTAAATGAGAGGATGCCATTTAAGTTTGTGGTATGTGAGCAATTTTCTCAAAAACCTATAAACATGGCGTACTTACCACGTCGTCTTTGCTTCGTCCGTAAAAGTTGGCCGTGGTCCTTGTGGTTGGCAGCGACGGTGGAAGTTTGCACGGAGCCGGCGTGGGCGCACCGCGCAACCAAACCAGGAAACCTGACGATGCGTCGAGGCCGCACGGCCGGCACGCAGCCTTACGGTTTGACGGACCACAGGATGGGCGGGAGCGGCAGCGTGTAGTACCGGGCCGGCCCGCATACAGAGCCCATCAATGGATGTAAAGAGGGTCCAAAACATCCAGATTTACCGCTTTTCCAACCCCATCAGGCGCAAACCGCAGCCCGCATGGGCAGCGCGGCTGGGCTGGGCTGGGAAACGGCGCGCGTGCGAATATGGCCGATGGGGCAACGGCCCACGGGAGCTGCGGCAACCGATCAAGTCGACGCGCATTACGGGCTGCGGCCGCGTGGGCAGTGGGCGGCGGGCCGCGGGCGTTAGGGATTTGGGCGCGGGGACTCGGTCGTCTCACGGGGGACGCGGGCGTAGGAAGCTTTTGACCGGTGATATCAGGAGAGGGAGGTGGGCTGGGCGCGTGCAGGTGTGCAGCCTAGTCGGACGCGCTGCTGCGACTTGGGAGGCATTGCGAATGTGCGAGTGTTGGGCTTTCCACGCCTGTCCTCCGGGAAGAACTAATTGCTCTGTTGTTGGGCTGCGGCACAGTTGGACTGAAGTATCTGGGAGCCTGCCAAGCGCCAACAACTTGGGCCGTTTAATGCAGCAATCTCTCTCTCTCTCTCTGTCTAAACGAAATGGGGGCACTATAGAACTACGGGTTTGTTTTTTTGGCTGGAACTTATGGTTTTGTCTGTAGCTTATGATTTTTGGGTGTTCATGCGAGAGATTATAGAGTAACAAAAATTTACGTGCAGTTTTTGCCGATATAAATAAAATCGGTACAATATGTACTACAATTAACTAGTAACATCATCTTAAAAAGACACTCCATTTAAAAGCTAATTACTGTAGAAAAACCAAGAACTGAAAAAATAGGGCCAATAATTACATGATGCTCCCTCCTCGTGGAGTGATAATTGTTGCATATTAGCGTTTCGGACGTAGATCAGACACAGAAGAAGATGAACACAGGATGTAGTCTCAGAAGACCTTCTCTCTTGAAATCAGTTGGATGTGTATACAACTAGCAGCATGAGCGCGGCGTCACACCGCGCTAGCTACCGTGTATACCGAAGTGAAAGAGAGGACAATTCGCAGAAAAGTTTTTTTTAAAAAAATCGAGGACATATGCGTAATTTCAAGAAAGTCAAAGGTCTTTTTTGTAAAAAACCGAGGGCCTATAAGGGCCTATATATAACAAAAAAGGACCCGTACATAATTTTTAAAAACTGCAGGGTGCTATCCTGCAAAGGATACAAAATTTCGGTGAAGTGGAGGGGTGTTTTCAGAAAAAACAACCTAGTAGGGACCTTTTTGCGAGAACCGAGGATCTTTACGCGATTTCTAAAAACTCAGGGGGCTTTTCGCAAAAATGATGACGTGGTGCGGGGAGGAGCCGGGAATCCCCCCGGGCGTAATATATATAGTATACGAGCCTCCTACTACCTTATATAGGGAGAGAAGATCCCTTTTATGGTAGAATAAGCAATATATGATTAGACTATACTAATAGGCCTTATGAGCTAGCTACTCCTAACGAGCTTGGTTTAGGTAAAGTATCCATATAATTAGACCATGGACCAGCCGATATACAATAATAATGTGATTTGATGATTGGGGCGACGTAGTGGGACAAAACTTAACTGGGACAGTGGTTGTCCCCAATGTCGTCCAATTGCTCACACGATTAGACGACAACGAGGATATTATAAAACTCACCACAAAAATGGATGATCAAAAGAATAAGAGACAGGGATTTAACGTGGAAAAACCTTTTGGGAAAAACCATGAACACAAGAATACGAAATTCACAATATAAGAAGATATTACAATGCACGAGGAACTTGGGTATATCTCAACCGTGTGACTACAGGAGTACATATATAGCCTAGGGAACAAAGGGTTCTAGGAGATTATAAAACCAAAACAAAGTCGGTCTATGTGTCCACTTGGACACGTATACGAATTCGTATCGTACGTTAACAATCTTTACCTTAAGATGAATTTGAATCACATACTCAACAATCTCTAACTTGAGATGAATTTGCTCCTGTAGACTGAATTCACTCATGTAGCCAAAATAAATCAAATCTTCTCAATCATAATTCACCGTAAATGATCATTGTGTGTTGAAAGTCTATAGGACTAATCAATTAGTAAAATTGGATCAGTCTTCTCTATATGCGTCTCCTATGGCACTGGATAACTATAGTGAAGAACTAATCTCATGGAGTTTTTACAAGCTCCAGTTGGAACACATAACTCAGCAAATAATGCCCCATTGAATAGCAACTTGTACATGTAACAATCACGTACATAAAACTACCGACTGTAAAATTAATTGAATTCTATGACATGATTGAAAACTACACCTATAGAAGAATATTCGGATGAAAGTAACTCTTGTGCTATCAATAGAGCAAAAATAATCTCTATAATAGACACCTCATATTAAGCTTTGACAACTAGAATGTATTGCACCTATAATATCAATGTAGCACCCTCAAAACCAAAAACAAAAAAAAACTAATCCTAACTAACCTCTCTCTCTCCTATCCCCTCATATAACTTCTCCCGTTACCCATCTTTCTCACGTCGTCTTCCTCCTCCCATCTATTCCTAGCTTCTCTCTCCAACCGTCTTTCTCTCTTGAAGCATAAAGAGCGGCGGCCGGCCGGCAGGGGCCACGACGGGGAGCCGATGCGGCGTGCCACGGCGGAGCGTCTACCGAATAGCGGTTGGCCCGGGGCGACGCGCCGACCGAATGACTCTTGGCCGTTGGCAGCGCGACAGCACCATGGCCGACGGCGGCAGTCCAGGGCACAGCGGTCGGCGGAGGGGCTGGTCGTGGCGTAGCAGGCGGCAGCAGGCGACGCCGGTACATGGCGTGCGGGCGGCGCATGACGGCAGCGGCGCCATGGCGGGCGGCTGCGCAACGACCGGTGCACGGCGGCAGCGGCGCCATGGTGGGCGGTGACGCAGCGGCCGACGACTGCTAAGGGAAGGCACGCTCGGGCGGTTCCAGCCTTCCAGGAGGAGGCGATGTGGCCGGCGACAGCGGCAGACCGGCGACGGTAATGGTCGGCAGTGGCGGGCTGGCGGCAGCATTGGCTGACGACGGCGGCGGTGCGGCCGACGCGCAATGCTGACGAGGTTCGGCCGGTCTAGACCTGACCGAAGCACGTTTCGCGCGTGGTTTCTCTAGCGTATGCCGTGGAGCAGGGTTCGCTCAGCCGAATCGTGTTTCGCATGGCCTTTTTAGGAGTCAGGCAGCGGGTCATGGTTCGCACGGCCGAACGGCGTTTCACGCAGCCGATCGTCGTTTCGCGTGGTTGAACGGCACTCTACTCGGCTGAACGGCGTCCCGCTTGGGCTAAATGACTATTTGCGTTGCTAAATGACGTTTCGCTTAGCCGTGGGGCTAGCGAACCTATTTTCTCTCCAATCAAGTTATCTCCTGGTGTTTCTTTATCGAACTTATCTGTGCCTGATCGGTTGCTTTCTATTCCATCATGTAGGATCTCACACAGCTGCTGAGGGAGTGTTTGTGCAGTTGTGCATTATAGATCGTTCGTGCAGCGTGTCCGCCGAGCGTGCTCAAAACAAGTACCTCACGGCTGTGACCTTTCTATTTCGCAAATTACATGTTTCCAGCTTACTTTGCACCTTGCCATTGAGTATAATTATCATATGAACCATGCTTGCTTGATTAGTATTATATCGCTAAAAACCGTATCATTAAGGTCACCTGCTCATGTCATATCGCTTAGCTAATACCACATCACTACAATTACTTAGTTCATATCATATCTCTTGGCTAATATCATATCGCTAAAGTCACATCATTCAAGTTACCTAGCCAATTTTATGTCACTAAAGTTACCTGACTACTAGCGTATCACTAATGTGGTCTGATTATTATCATATTGTTCATGTTGCCTGTTTATAGACTTTTAATATTATATTCGTACCATGATGTTTTAGGTGCTTTTATGTTTATTAGGATGCTCAGTTAAAATGCCCTAGAGTTCATGCTTTTAATTAGTATTTTAGAATCTGTGCTTAAATTGTTAAGGGGGGTAGCATATGAACATGCTTTAACTTAGGATTAAATTATTGACACTCTTTTGATATTATGGCTGCTATGTTTTAGTTTCGAATATTATGTTCCAATAATTGTTTGATGTTGTATTTGAGCCATGAATGGTGTATGTATTAAATCTGTTAATCTGACTAATAATCACTTATTACATAATAAAACTTGATTGATTGATAACCTTGTATGAGCTATATTATAATACCTATTTAGGTTAATCTCTATATCACTATCACCTTTTCATTATCACACATCGCCCTTATATCAGAAATTATGTCTTTCCATTTTCAACTCTAGGCCATCTTTTTTATTTCTCATAATTTTATTATAGCCTTATCCGTGCCATCTCTTAGTTTCCTTAAGTTCTTACTATTTAATCTGTCCATGATGTATCAGTTACCTTATCACCTAGTATCACCAATCCTGTCTCTCCGGTCTCATTGTATTAAATCATTGCCCTCATAACTTTACCTTAATTCAATCAGAACTCCCTAATTATTTCATGGGTAATTCGCTAAATAACGAACTAAGGGTTATCACGCCGGGGCTACCCACATATAGGGGTCATTTCCACCCAACCTGGTAACATACAGAGGCCGTACATTCTCGTTACATAGGATATTACACCCCGTCTGCGGTTATACAGTCGAGGACAAGGTTGTGCCTGGCTATTCTCGTATAACCGGGTTGTGGGATGAGGTCGCCGACACCCTTGCTATAACTTGTCACATAACAACTATCTTTAATATACAATCTCCATGATATCCATCTCCCATTTATGACAGTATCTCCGATATCAGTTATTCGTTGCTTTCATCTTGAATCCGTTGTTACTTGTAATGCTTGTCCTTTATTTCACGTGATTGCATTACTTGTCTTTACTCTTGTGTTACGACCGTTGTTGGGTACTTGCTGAGATTTTCAAATCTCACGCTTGCTCTTTTCAGTCTCAGGTAAAAGGCCAGTGGAGTGGTAGCATCATGCATGGGTGGGAGCACTCGAGTTTTCAGCACCGTGGTTTGCCACTGTTTTGTTGTTTCATTCGTTCTTTATTTGGTTAGAAGTAGACCGGTCCCGTGTTTTAAATATTTATTCCAGCTTCTATTGGTTCTCTATTAAAGTGTTAATAAAGTTTTAAACTCTTTGTGATTTCTTTGGCTATTCTTATTTATTCTTCACTTTGGCGATGACGTTCCATAGTAATATTTCATATGGTTACGTGGGGTGTTACAATCAAACGTTGAAGGACCGAAATGGCGACAGAGGGGGGTGAATGTCGCTCGCTTCAAAATCGCCCCCGAGAAGTCAAACACTGATTTTTCAAAAAGATGCAAAACAAAGCACCTCACAGAAAATTAAAATTAATTTTGCTGAAATTTGGAACGCATGCGATACTGAAAAATTCACCATAAATCAGAGACCAGCCAGTAAAACATTCAACTGAAAAAACCGCTGTTTGATCTGCATGCAAAAATGTCAAAGATCAGCAAAAGAAAAAAAAAGAAAGGCACTAAAAGGAATGACTCACTCTGAACTGAATGCTCACGCTGGACAGAATGCTTCGTTGCCGAACTGAAAATAGCAAGAGGGCACTCGGTTTGATTCAGATTTTGCCCAAAATAGAGAAATGCTTGAACACTCTTTTAGGCAAATCTTCAAGGGACTAAACTAAACACTTGAGAAACCCAAAGCACAAGGGAATCCAACTAAAAACCTAGAAATTCAGATTTATGCCTAAAATCTGAAAACTTACAGGACTTCCACCAAAAATCAAATTACTCCTCTGTCGTTGATCCTTTGGCCATGAAATTTTGAGGGTATGTTAGCAATAGCCATGGGATAATCCAGATCAAATTTCATGCCATTTCTCCAAGGGAATCAAGTTTTCACTCAAAACCCTAGAAACTGAGTTCATGAACAGAGGAAGGCCAAAACTGAATCTGAGATTTAAACCAAGTTTGCTCTTCGGGAAATCGATCAAATGATCTTGTGGAACTAACCCATCATAGAGCAACC
Organism: Dendrocalamus latiflorus; assembly: GCA_017311315.1. Lineage (NCBI taxonomy): Eukaryota > Viridiplantae > Streptophyta > Magnoliopsida > Poales > Poaceae > Dendrocalamus > Dendrocalamus latiflorus. The sequence goes on from CM029628.1 coordinate 38,297,939, forward strand.
CATTTTGGCCAATCCCAGCAGGCAAGAACTCAAAACCAAGAAATCAAGAAATCTCCAAAAGAGGGCATCGAAGGAAAATAACAGAGAGCTCAAGAACTGAACCAATCACCATCTCATATTGATATTGAGGATCAAAGAGACGTCCCCATACATGATTACAATCAGAGGTATGATTACAAACTCTCAAGTCATCTCCAACCTCTCCTCAACTCAAGAACACTCAACCATACATGCTTGAAGTGGATGAACACAACGTACAGAGAAGGAGACACAGAGGGAGCACACTCTGCCTCCACCACCAAACCTCACCCACTAAAGCCTAAAGCCAAAACAACCACTAAAGCCTATTTTGACTAAAGGAAACCCTAAAAACCCTTGAAGTGCTCAAGTGGGCATGCAGCCCCTCACATGTATTTATAGCCTACGGCTAACGGGTCTCCGCCCCGTTACGCCCGCTAAGTCCAACGGAGCCCGCTCCCGCTTGTGCAGCCACACGAATTTCCCGATTCGCCCCTCGTGCACCTTCCGGGAAGCTTCCGCGCTCCTTGCCTCGCACGCCTCGCAACCACCTCGAGTCCACGTCGTCTTCGACACATCCCGACCGTTCTGACCTCAGCGCCACCTGCGCCTAGTCCGGTCCACCGTGTCTCGCCACGACTTCGTCTCGACGTCCTGCAGCCACACAGACAAGAAACACGTCAAATAGCACCGCTCGATACATGAAAGTGTAAATAACATCACTTACCATGCCGAAGTCCAAACCTGTCGAAAATATTAGAATATGCATCCTAATCCCATACGACTAAGTTTGACCAAGTCCGACCGAGTCCGATTGCACCATGCAACGACTCGACTCCGAACTACGCAAACCAAACTCGACTCACCTAAACCAATGTCAATTACTCATCATACACATGTGGTCACCTCCACATGGTTCATCAAACGTTGTAGTATCTATATAGATAATTAACTCCTTCACTTTAAGTCTTTCATCTCAAACTAATATCTGAAGCATAACCTTCACTAATGAATAAAAAACTCCGAAGAGTATTTTGTAGCTGTCATCAAGGTGTCAACGAATGGTGAATTAGTTGTCCCCACAATTGCCATTTTTTTAATTTTGAAGTCTCCATTATCAAACATAGCCCAAATTAACTTATTGTGTTGAAAGACATGCAACTCCACCTTATACTCTATATATGCAAATCTACCACAATAATCCATATTAGATGATGGATCATTGAAGAAATAGCCAACGATTAATCCTGCATGGATGCCACTAATAATATGCATAACGGTCTGAATTACAATGAACTCTACCTCTAGCAAAAAATATATAGAATTGACGACACAGTTTCTTGATGAAAGATGACGATCGACTAAGTCAGAAGATCATCGATAGGGATGGTGCAATATGATGCCATTGTATGGCGCCGGGCGATGCGAGTAATAGTGTTGGAAAACATAGCACTGGAATAGTGCCAAGATAGAGCGCGGGTCGATACTTAGTATGGAGTCGAGTCATTGAATAGAGTCGATGCGAGTTGAATAGCCGAGTTGAGGCTACTAAAACCTCTTGGTACGATTCCTTGTTACATAGTAAGGGCTTACGAAATCCTTAGTACACTTCTGTGTACTCATAGCAAAATCCATCGAAAATACCAAAAAATCACCCAAGGAATCTCACTATCGTCAGTTGCTGATCCTCGGTTAGTGAGAAGGAAAAAAGAATTGATATAACGATGAGACTTGTCATCGGTAGCATGTCACGGACTCGGCGATTTTTCTTGTTTTCTTTTCCATTGATTTCTTGTAAGGCTTCGAGCGTTGTGCAAGTTTTTCTAAACGCTAGGATTGAAAGTGACATATGCAGTCTGGAGCGCACAATGACTTGCTACCCTTTATTCGGTGTGGAATGACTTTGACTCAAAAACGAAGACGATGCCCAACTCGTATTTGACGACTTGGAAAGCGTTGGGAGGGTGACTTGATCCGCACCAATCCGATGTTTTTTCTGATCGAATCTCCTGTGCCATGGGTGTCGGGCGATGGCTGCCTTGGTAATGCCATGCGATGGCCGCCCTGGAAGTCACCTCCTCCTAGGGCAGCAGCTAGGATCTTGAATCCTAAGAGCAACTCCAGCAGGGCCTCTACTTGAGCCCTCAACCCTCATATTTGAGGGTTTGAGGCAAAAATAGAGATCCAGCAGGGTCCCTTCTAGAGCCCTCAAATTTGAGGAGCCCCTCAAATCCCCATCCCACCCCTCATTCCTAGGGGCTCCCCCTCCACCCCTCATTTTCCTGTTTTTTTCCCGCACCGTGAAACTTCTCCCGCTCCCCCCCGCCTGCATCTCGCCCGCCCGCCTCCCTCGCCTGCCGTCCCCGCCTCCCTCCTTGCTCCTTCCCCCGCCGCCGCCCCCTCCCCTGCCGTCCCCGCCTCCCCCGCCGCCCCCTTCCCCTTCCCCGGCGCCTCCACCCCCTCCACCGCCGCCTCCGCCCCCTTCCCCGCCTCCCTCCTTGCTCCTTCCCCTGCCGCCGCCCCCTCCCCTGCCGTCCCCGCCTCCCTCGCCGCCCCCTTCCCCTTCCCCGGCGCCTCCACCCCCTCCACCGCCGCCTCCGCCCCCTCCACCGCCGCCTCCGCCCCCTCCCCCGCCGCCCCCTTCCCCGGCGCCTCCGCCCCCTCCTCGGCGGCTCCTCTCTCGGGAGCGGGTGGCCCGCGCGGGGCTGCACCTGCTGGCGGCGACCCGAGCGCAAGGAGCAGCAGGCCCAGGCGCGATGCGGCTTCAGGCCGTCGGCGTGGGAGGGCGAGCGGGCGGCGTGGGAGAGCGAGCGGGCATGGGAGGGCGAGCGGGTGGCGTCGGCGCGACGCAAGTGGCTCGGGGCGGCGCGGCGCGGTGAGACACCGGCTACGGGCGTCTGTCTCCAGGATCCCCATCCCATTCCCCCAGGTTCCCCTCCCGATGCCCCCCTTGCTGCACCTCGCGCACGCCCGCCGCCTCCCGCCGGGGCTGCTGGTCGTCGGCGGCTGCGGCGGGGGTGGAGGGGGAGAACGCGGCGGCGAAGTGGGACCGCGCGGCGGCGAGGAGGTGCGTGGCGGAGGAGGCGGGAGATGCGGCGGCGGTGGCGTGCGAGGGGGAGCGGCGGTACATCGGCGGAGGAGCGGGAGGGCGGCGGCCCCTGGAACGGAGCGGCGAGGCGAGGGCGCGCGCGGGGGAGGAGGGGCGTGGCGGAGGAGGCGGGAGATGCGGCGGCGGTGGCGTGAGCAGTGCAGCGAAGCGGCGGCTGAGCAGTAGAGAATTTTGAGAATGACGAGTGGGCCCTACATGTCATTCTCACTTGGATTGAATTTGAGGGCCCTGATTTGAGGGCTTCTGCTGGAGTTCAACTCAAAAAACAGGGCCCTCAAAAGTAGGGGAAGCCCTCAAATCAAAAGTAGGGGCTCTGATTTGAGGGCTCCTGCTGGAGTTGCTCTAAGCTATGATAAAACACGTGGCAAATATAGAGAGTCAAAAGAACGGAAGACAATGATTTAACGTGAAAAACTCTTTCGAGAAAAACTAAGGACGTATGAAGCCAAAATTCACTATATAAAGAGATATTACAATGCACAGGAAACTTCGACGTATCTTAATTATGCGACTACAGGGAACACGAGTCCTAAGAGATTATAAAACTGAGACAAATCGATGTATATATCTACTTACACATATACGAATCATACCCTTCATATTAGCGGGGGGATTCCCGGCCGCCGAGCCCCTCCACGTCGCCCCCAGCGCTCCCTCGGCTGGCGCGTGGCGGCAAAATTCGCGTACGGTCGAGGGAGCAGTTTTGCGAAAAAGTCCCTGTATTTTACAGAAATTACGTAAAGGTCCTTTTTCCTCGCGAAAAGGTCCCTACCAGTTTTTTTAAAACACTTCTTGTGAAAACACCCCTCGTACTTTGCAGGATAGCGCCCTGCGATTTTCTAAATTACATACGGGTTCTCGTTTAGTTACATACAGGTCCTCGATTTTTTACGAAAAAGATATTTGACTTTTTTGAAAATACACATGTGCCTTCAAATTTTTTAAAAAAACTCCTCACGAATTATCGCCTCTTTTACTTCGGTACACACGGTGGTTAACGCGGCGTAGCGCCGCGTCTATGAGTCTAGTTTATATCAAACTTTAACAAGACAGTCCCACGTGGGGAATGTCCCTAGAGAAAAGCGTTCCGGTGCAGAGTGTGATGTTTGACTTGTCAACAGTTGTCTAGATGTCTTTTTTCCTTGAATTCCGTTAGGGCAGTGTCACGGTAAACATACCTACGTAGCACTTAGCAGCCATCGGCCGGCTCTAGCTCATCCGTCGAGGAACATGTCCAAGCAAAGACCAAAATTGCGTTACAACTCATTGAACCAGCTACAAGCTGTGCAGACATATGCAGGGAATGTAAGCGGACACAGGACATATATCGAAGTATCTATCTTCGTACGCGCTGCCAGTTGCCTCCCTGTTAGCTCCCCTGTCTTCTTCTGCCCAATGGCACATCATCTCCATTGCATGTAGCCGTCATTCATGCCTTTTCCGGTTTTCCCCCATGCCTTGTTGCCTTGCACGGTCACAAGCTCACAGGTCGCAACCACATGAAGAAAAATCTCTGAAAACGAATGTGTTTTTCTTCTCGCTTGACATGACATTGGCTTTACGAGTTTGCTCTCGTTTCTTTTTGGCTGTCCGTCGGTGAGTTGTTATAGCAGCATCAAACAATCAAAGCGTCTGTGTGATGGCTATGGTGTTTAATAGTTCAGGGTCAAATCCTCAGAAAGAGAAGTTTTAACTGCAAACATAGCACCGCTCCTTGGTTTCGTCTTTCTGATCAGCTGTCACGTCTATAATGACACCAATTAAAAAGTTTACAAATATAGCACCGCTCCTTTGTTTCGTCTTTCTGATCAGCTGTCATGTCTATAATGACATCAATAAAAAAGGTACTAATAATGCATGTATACTGTATCACCAGTGACTAGACTAACGTACAAGTACGAAGAACAATTTAGAACACACATGAGGATTGTACTTTGATTTTGCTTTGATTCTTTGGACATCATGACCGAACATTGGGAAAAGGAAGTTTCTGTTGTAAGTAAGGTGCTAGTTGGCTTAATTTAAACATAAGATTAAAACGTAACTCTCAGATTCAATCCAAATGTAAAGGTTATAAATCTCAAGATAATAATACGAATAAAACGTTCCCAAAAAGAAATGCAAGCCAATAGCCGACCCACAAAGTTCATTACGCAATTTACATGGCGAAGCCAAACACGTTTAGCTCCCAATGTACTATCTAAATTACACACTCCACAATGTAGTGGATAAACTTCTAGTGTAAAGTAGGATAGATAAAAGTCCTAAATTTCAATACAAATACCGGCAGTCTTATAATTGAACAAAATAATTATACTTCTAATTGAGCAATAGATAATTACTAATGGCACACAAGAGGCCACGGGCCGGACATCAGCTAAGTATTCTGTTCTTAGTAGTAGAACAGTCCAGTCCTGCTCGCCATCTCCTATGGTGGTCCTCAGCATCTCCTCAGCCACCTCCTCCTCGGCTTCGGCTACTACTCGACCCAGTCTTCGGTGTCTCTCTCCTCATCGTCGCCTCCTCGGTTGACTCCCTTTGTGTGCCGCCTTGATGGTAACCGTAGGCCGGTCCTTAGGTCGGCTACTCACCGCCAGCACCGAGTCCTTCCATGAATTCCCTCCATGCACCTTTCTCCCTACTCTCACACCCTCCTCCCAATCCCTCCTATTATTGTATTACTTAAGTTCATCTTTACAGTTTGCATTGCATTTTGATTTGAACCTACCGAGGTAGTGCTCTGTGGCGGCTACGACGGGGCTCGAAGTACGTTCATACACCGGGGGAGTGTGGATGAGTTGTTGGGTGCGAGTAGTGGCCCAACACTACGATGATTCGCCCCTTGGTACCTTCCTCTACCCGTGTTATTGCTATTCTAAAATTTTGTATGTTGAGTTCGGATGCATTGGTGCCCTAGTGAATGGTGTGGTTATGCTATGTTCCTTGATGGTTGCTAAAGTATTCAGGGCGATGCTCGGTTAGAATGATTTGGTGAATCTATGCCCTACTTGTGTGGTCCTAGAAATGTAACTAATTGCTAGGGGACATGTCGTGTGGCCTGCCTTTGGCCGGCTAGTTGTCAGGTTGACCCTTATTGGGATGTGCTTTGGAGTGGTGGTTGCTTCCTTCGTCGGGGTGCAGGTAGGGACTTGTGGTCACCTCCCTCACCAGCTCTGTGTTCCCTGCTCCTGGGCCTTGAGGGTTTGGTCTTGATCTTCTTTGCAAAAGCCAAAGGAAATGCTGGTGATTTTAGGTTTGGATCTGGGGTGGATTTTGGAGTTGGGGGTAGATTTGGGATGACTCCCTATGCTGGCTTGCTTTGCTCGGCTGTGTGGGAGTCTTTGCCCTCTGTGTTGGCTGCTGAGGTGAATGCTTTCTCTCTCTCCCTTTAGCCGAGTGCTTTGCCCTTATCCCTTGGTTGTGCTTAGCTCCCACTGTTACATGGCGTGAAGGTGGGTGATCCTGAGATATTTACTTGGCTAGGTTGGGAATTGGTCTTCAGTATAACTTTATATTTGTTTTACTGCCAAATGATGATCCTACGGTTGTGAGAGGTGTCGACTGGCTCCCAGACGGTCAGGTATCTCCGTGAACAGATTGTTCTTCCTGAAATTAACATCTAGGGCTTTGACGGCAATTTTCTTCTCAATGAGATTGTTGTGCGGTGGTGGTTCAAAGATCGATACTAATGTATGAGATGCTATACACGTACTTTATTTTTTTCTTTTAGCTCTTGATTAATTGTAGAATGCATGAAATGGTCTCACCGTAAATTTATTCTCTATTATTCTGGATAATTTTGTACATGTATGAGATGCTTCTTATGTACATTTATCCCTCGGTTATTCTCAATGTAATAATTAAACGGACTATATGTATTTTGTTTGTAATAGCAGATACGACTTACATTTGTTTATTTGGTTGCATGTAATTCAATTGAAATCGCAGTGAGATGTTCTAAATTAGAGTGTTTGATTCCTGACGTTAATTCGGGCATTTTAATTATTATTGTTAATGCTAATTACACCAATTAGGTTAGCTAGAAAATGCCGGGTGTTACACACAATCTGTGATTTGAAGTCAAAAGTTGTTTTGTTTCCAAGCAGAAATAAGGAGCACCTGGACGTGAAGTTGTCGGAGCTAGCATGTCAAGATAACAATCGACACACCAAGAATTTAAGTGATTCTACAGTATTCAACTGCCTATTAATGTCCTGAAACAATTCCAATTTTAATTGTCAACTGAAAATAATTTCTTGAGGCACAACTGGGGCCTTTTCGTCAGAAGCTTTGAAAATTTTCTAAATCTGATTTGAAGTATCTTGTACAGAGAGCTCAGCACTATGACCTGCAACTCCTTTAGTCCATACGGAGATCGCTATCCGACATGACAGGCTAGAATGGTAGATTATTCCCACATGACCAAGAGGACATATTGACATGTCACTGTGCAAGTTACGACTGGTTGAAATCGGTGTAGTCCCCGATCTGCTTTGCAGCTCAATTGCCATTCGTTCATTCCTTTGTGCTGTCGATTTGTGGCGTGTTTGTTTGACCAAGGAAGAGAGCGGAGCAAAAACGAGTTGTTCTTAGGGCATCTGTAGTGTATAATAAGAGAGGGTTTTAAGACACTTTAAAGTCAACCTTATATATTACAGGCTGACTATAAGCAAAAAAGGCTTGAGGCTGGTCCTCAAGCTAAAGGGCCTGTTCTTTTTGGCTGCGGCTTGTGACTTTTGGTCTGTTTGTATGAGAGATTACAGAGTAACAAAAACTCACGTGTGGTTTTTACCGATATAAATGAAGTCAGTAAAGTATGTACTACAATTAACTAGTAGACCCTATCTTGAAAAAATACTCCGTTTAAAAGCTAGTTACTGTAGAAAAGCCGAAAAGCAGCTTTTAGAAGCTGAAAAGAACAGGGTGAAAGACCTGGCCACAAGCATTAAAATACAATTTTTCTTTATCTGCTGAGTGAGACCATCTTAAGACTCCTTGGGTTATATACATTAAAACGTCGGCCTTAAGGTTTAGATGGGACCCACATTAAGACCCTTTGGGTTATATACACTATAGATGCCTTTACGGTATTACGACTGTATTATGTGGCAAGAATTTTGCGAAACTCTTTCGAAAACAGTTTCTTGTTCTAATTTGGAAATAGGCAATGGGAGACTTTTTAGGGCTCTAGGCAATGGACGATGGCTGCTATGTGTGTAACTTGTGACTATTCCCAAAAAAAAAAAACCGAGAAGCTGCACGGGGGATCAGCTTATCTCTCACTCGGTGTTCCTAATAATTTCCTAAAATTTGGACATAGCGATGCACTTCCTTCCAATAAATCACATGCATTTTAAACTAGTAAAAAAACACCAAATAATGTGCAAAATATTATTGTGCTGTTCCCGATTTAACATCAACAACTGGTACAATGATTATAATTTATGCAGGTGTCGTTGTACAGAAGTATACTTTTCAGCCACTTAGGTCCCGCTCATTTCGATTTAAGTTTCTCGCTTATTTTTCACTATTCATAAAAAAAATCTGAATTTTTGGCTTTTTAAAGCTTTTTTGCCGGTTTTTTTTCTGTATTCATTTGCGTTGCCCGTGATGAGCTCACATATTTTTTCTATTTTTAAACTTTTTTAATTTAATTACGTCAAATAAGTCACCTTCAGCTATACTATAATTTTAGTCAGCTACAGTGCAATTTCAGCCATAAGCCACTATTTTTTAGCCCAACCAAAGCATTGTTTTAAGTACAGAATATTTTAAGATGCGAGAAAATTCAGTATCCTTCATTATGACTTCAGGATGGTTCATTTTAAGTAATACTAAAACACTTCAGTTGGTCAAAAGCAGAGAAATGGACTGTAGGACCGATGGCGGAAATTAGAGAGGGTGAATGATCTTTGCTTTTTTCAACTTCAATAAAACCAATTCTTTTGTCTTCTTCACCCAATTAGTTATGAGAAACTAATAAGACCAGATGTACAGTGGAAACGGGAACAAAATAGAAGCCAACAAGGCAAGAGAATAGAAAAAGCAACGAGACAGCCAAAACCTCACTGGACCGGTTTGACCGCTGGCTTAAGACCAATTTGATCAGGTTGGGTGGTCTGACTGCTGGTCTAACGCTGGTCTGATTGAACAACGTTCTAACCATAGGTCTAGGGCCGGTTTGCCCAGTCTACTGTTCCAAGACTAAAAAGATATCTCGGGTCAAAACTCAAATATCAAGAACTTGCTTAAATCTCATTCAAGCATGCCTAAATTTTGTATGAGACTTGTTCAAGATATTAGAAACCTAACTAACCAAGAATCATGAGGTTGCTAGGCTCAAGTTCACTAATTTGAAGCAAATTAAATATATCTCTCAAGAACACCGAAAACCCTAAACTCCAAATTAGCTCATCCTCGAGGAGTTTCTAATCAAGAGGATGATCCAATCTACTCCTATATGTCATAACAAACTAAACTAGACATGGATTAGAGATAAAACTATATTGACCATGAAAAATCCAAATTTAAGCCAAGATCAAGCTAAATTAGGCTTGATATTGAATTTTGTTATAGAGGTGATCTAGATGGGACAACGATTGATCAACTAAGATATTTTAGTGCCTCTTACTCGTCATGGATGATAGCAAGATCAAGAGAGGAGAACAAAAATATAAAAAAAACAAGTCAAATCAAGATTTTAACACTTGAGTAAAGAGGAGAAAGACTTGGAGGAATCTTGATATCCATTGATACTTGAAGATAAATATTTACATCAACTCTTTAGTCAACTACAAAGCCTAAGGATAACAAAAAGATCAAGACGAAGAGCCATAACTCATCTATCAAGTATTCTCTTCAAGATCCCTAATATCCTTATGTTAGCTTGGCACACGCTTCTCAAAAACTTCTTCCTAAGCCAACACCTCTCCCTCTTTATATATAGAGGCTCAAAAGAAACCATAATCAACCCTATAGGTGTTCAACTACTTACATGGTCTAACTTATTAATCCAACACTATACCAGGTTTAACACTCATACAGACACGCTTCTCAAAGCACACACAACCATTAACCCAATAGTGAATCAACAATTGATCCACTTAACAGTTTTAGCACATCATTGATCTAAACTATCTCTCTTGCACCTCCTCATGAAATGGTTTGATCAAGTCTCAACTTTTTGGTTTAGGGCAAAAAGACCATTTTACCCCCAAACCACTTCCATGAAGCTTTATGCTTCTTTTGCCTTGAAGCAGCCCGTGCTTCATCTTCGACTCTATGTGGCCACAATGACTTGCTGTCAAGTCTCTTACGCGTCTGGGTCCTACCGAATTGCCCTTGCTTGTAACCAAGCCCAAGTCACTTGACACACGATATGCCTCTTCATACACCATGACGGTACCAAGTTTTCCTAACCGTTCTGGGTCTCAGCTCCTCTCTGATCTTAGCCCGATCTACCTTGCCATTGCCTGTCATATCCACCACCGGTAGCTCCCGCTTTGATTCCTTGTTTTCCTGGCTTGTAATCACTCTGCTAGCTTTAGTTATCTTTCAATCGTATCTTGATCATTTTGGACCTAAGTTTTTCTAGCTTAGTCCTGATCTCTTGACCGCTTCATCATGACCTAGCTCCGACGTCTTACAACAAACAACAACAAGTAAACAATTATGTAGCACCACACAACACATAAAATCATCAATTTACACAATTGATGAGCTAAGAATCCTTGCCTTTACCTCAAAGTATCTCCGCATGCTTTAACACGTAGCTTGTAGTGCCCAATGACTAGCCGTCACGTCTTTATGTATTCAGACTCCTCTGAACTATCTCTATGTGCATCGGTCTCATCACTCGGTGCACTAATGCACCAACTCGCCTTTTCATGTTTTTTTGTTTTCTTTATACTTCTCGCTTGAGCCACATAATCTCATTTGAACTTACACGACTGCTCGGACCTCAACTCCCCCGCCTAGTTCTAACCCATTATCATTGACTGCTAACGTTATCCAAGCCTCCTACATATCCAAAGACCAAGCAACCATGTCAAGCACAAGTTCCATACACTTGACTAATGTTAGTCAAAGCAATGTATTATGCAACACACCACATCAAAACAACAGCACCCATACCATGCATACACTCAACCATACTCATACACTGCTCCTAACCCTAAGACAAATCTCAAACTAAAATGTACAATTTCAGTACCAATTCATCAAAAGCCGGTCAGATCACGACACCTTTGCTGACCTGACTGCCCCAAAGTCAACGGTTGGATTACCCTCACAAGGACTAGTCGGACCGCTCATAATGTCTCTCGCGCACACGATAAACACCTCTCTGGAAAATAAATACCGCCAACTATGGGCCGGTGCGATCGCTTGTCGATCAGACTGCCACCCATAGCCATTCCGACCGCTTGCTCAGCTCACCGAAAAAACACTCCTCTGAAAAATTAATTGCCAGCAAATACTGGCCGGTGCAACCACTCACCGGTCTGACTTCCAACCATAGTCCGATCAAACCACCAACCTAGCCGATTAGACCGCTTAGCATCTAACAATAAAAATGAGATATTATAATAAACACAAAATCAAACTTAAACTTTAACAACAAAGTATAAGTACAATTAAATACTTGTCACAAAAAATGTTGGCACTGCACATGGTCTTACACGGACAAATTAAACAACAGCAATAACTATGCGTATATGATTCTAATGCAAGAAGAAAGCAATAATTAATAACTCGAAAGGACTAAAGTACCAGTAGTCTGAAAAAGTAATGGCTGCTTGAATTGAGATCACATGTTTTAGCTAGTAGGCTTAGTGGTACAATCATTTCATCATTTCGGCCTTCCTGACCAATTGTGTATACACATGTAGTGGTGTAACCACCACATTATACTAGTAGGAGATGACAGAGACCTTTGTTCCACAATGAAGCTGACTTCAGCTATCGCCGTTAAACTTTTAGTTCTCTTCACATACTTCTTGCATCTTCTCTGCCCAAGTGTATATATGATTAGGCCATTGTTCCCATCCCTTGAAAAAATTTAATTTCTGGCTCCAATAACCTGGTTGAGTCCATCTTCACTTAACCTTATGACAAATATTCCTCCAAGATTTGGTTAGTGGAGTTGGTCTAATCAAGGTAGAAATCTGTATAGCTCTACTTTTGACTTTTCGAGATATTGTAATTAAATCTTCACTATTATTCCTTTTTCTGCATACATTTTCTTCTAAAAGACCAGTCTTTGCACAGACGCCTGCTCTTCAATTTTATGTGTAAGCAAGCGTGTGAGCTATTTATGTTCACATGGTTTAAAAAAAGGCTAAACCTTTTTTTTTGCCTTCTGATCTGGGTAGCAACTAGCATGAAAATAATTTGTGATAGCTGAAGTCAGCTTCATTATGGAATTTAACTGGCAAAAACCATGAAGTCAAAAACGGTAAATATAACTTACTAGTAGGTGAATAATGGCTAAGATGACTCTAAATATATTCCCACATGTCATAGCAAGCTGGAACACCAAACGAAATGAGGCAAAAACAATTGTATTAAGAAATTACTCGAGAGAATCAAATCTAAGCAAAAACCAGGCAACCTCGAGATTGCTAAACCTGATGCCTAGATAGATGAGGATTAATTTTCATGAGACATATTTATCGCAAACATGTCCTTAGCATCCAACAAGATCAAAAAGTGAAGAGAGAAAATTAAAACCAACCAAATCAAAAGCAAATCAACCAAAATAAGAGATATTCTTGAGAGATGAACAAAATTGATATATTATTATTTGAAGATGAAGATTTTACAGCCACTCCACTTGGAGGACAAGATAGCACACCATAACACTCACACTTCTCTAATCCTAACCCTAGAACACTTGGATTCAAATAGTAAAGTTATGATGGTTGGATGGTTAACTACTAGGCCTCCATCTCAACCTGTTAAATAGACAGGAAACCAGTCCCATATAATCCTAATGGACACTATTCACTTAGCACAAGCAGGAAAAAAACCGTTAACCCTACACAACACAAGTTTTACTCACACATTACACTTATGTACGTTTTTCGAAGCATATAAACCCGAATCCGCTAAGTCCTTAGGCTTTGAACCAACTTGATCTTCTTAGCTTCTATTTGACCTAAACCACTTTTCCAAACGCCGCAGTTTTGATTCAATGTAATTTTTGGTATTTTGATCAACTTATCAAAATACCCTTTCTTGACTCGGTCTTTATCTTCTCTTGGAAGCAATTACCATGCTTGCCATGTGTAAGTGTACCACTAGCTTCCCACACATCGACAAGTCTTTCCCATTCCGTTCTACCAGACCACGTCTTACTTGCACCGACCAAACTACATGGTGCAACCTGTGGCTCGAACTTTCCTTCAATATTTTCCGTCTTACTCGTGCCGTGTTTGAGCTCAGTCATCTCACCCAGCATTTTTAATCGTTTTGGGTCTCGGTTCCTTCATAAGTGTAGCTCTGATCCTCGCTGTTGACTATGATTAACTCCAAGCCTCTTTGCACATCTAAAGACAAAGAAATCATTTTTGGGCATAAGTTCTTCACAACTTGATCTACGTTAGCCAATATGCATCATACAACATTAATGCGCCAGCAAAATACAATTCAAAATCAAATTCCCAAATTCCAAGAATTTTTCATCTGGTCCGGTACTACCGCCCACCACAGGCCGGTACTACCGCTTCCCCTAACTAGACCTCTTTGGAAAATATATCGCTCTGAAAAATAGCAACCAAAAAGTAACTCGCGGAACTACCGGTCAGCGGTATGACTGTTGCGATATTACTGCTCTGCAATATGACCGTTGTGGTCATACCGATTTGCCTGAAAAAATTTGAAACTGATCTGGACAAAATGCAATCTTTGCGAAATCAAATATCAACTTCACAAAACTTGTAATAGTTCATCACAACACTATTCCGAACCTTCTCACATGGTCCTTCTAAAGGAAAGCGCGTAGGCTACGAAAGCAGAAAACAAAATTTTTCTACCGCGCACACAAGGACATCATGCTTAAGGAGGGATCATGGGTCGTTACCACTAGACGCGCAGCGCAGCGGAAGAAGAGTTGGAGAAGCCGATCCAACCACGCACGTCGAGGTAGTAGTGGAATTAGCCGATCGTCCCGAACAGATCGTCTCCTCCACGCGATCAACCACACCACGAGCAGATCCAATCTGTAGGTTGTTGATGCCGATCAACGCCGCAACGAGCAGCGCCTCCACCGGTATCCACACGTCCGAGGCTGAAACGCCGATCGCGAGTGTACCAGCAGTCGCGAGCGGCTAGGGTTTGGCTCGGGAGGTGGCGGCTAGGGTTTGGCTCGGGATTAACAGAAGCATGCACCCCTCAGCCCCTCGCCTCCATATATATAGACCTCCTCACTTGGGCCTCGTAGACCGAGGCCCAATAGGAGTCTATCCGGATCTCTATCCGAATTGAGCCCACATCCGAATCACATTCGAATTAGTGTTCCAACCCGTTAAGTGTGCGACCCTGTAGGTTCACGTATACTTGGTCGCGACCCGGAAAAGCCTTTCCGGTCACCCTGTTAATAGCGGCCTCTAGTAAGACATATTAACCCCAAAGTATACGTAAAGATCATATCGGCTGAACATGTAATGTTCTCATGTACGAATCCCTTTGCCTCACGATATAGATTGAGCTCAAGGCAAGACCTGTGTCATCCTCTTAATAGCTCAATCACTCTCTCGATTCCGTGATGGATTATAAACTTGTGATTGACTCCTCAATCACCTTGGCATGGCCATGCACTTTCATAATCTATTACATCGAGGGGCCCAGAGATATCTCTCCCATAAGGAGGGGCAAATTCTATCTTGATCATTCACATCCCACTACATGTTTCATGGCAAACCCGAAGACTAGTTTTATGACTACCCAGTTACGGAGTAGTGTTTAGTAGTCCCAAAATAAGCTACTACGCATGTTGGGAACTATGATGATCTCAAGTCTAAGGATTCTACATAAACACTACTTGAGACCAACTGATGACACATGGAATCTCTGCAGTGTCTCATGGCGGGTCTATCCAACATATGTTCACTAACACATGTCTATATTATTGATTTGGTATCACCATACCATGATCTATGAGACATGATCATCAATCAATACATATGCTGATCTTTGAATCATATTTGTTCCTCATATGATATATGATCAGGGATCATTTAGAAATAGTAACATTTTAGCATTAAGAGTCTCATGAATAAGTCACATACTCATTGATCAATAATGATAATGTCTATTTCAAAGAACAAAATAATGCATCATAAACATAGTATGTGATATATATAACATCTCCATGTTGCCTCTAGGGCATATCACTAACACCTTCAAAGTTAGCTTTGCTGTACGTGTGATTGTTCATTTGACATGTACAACACACGGCCCTTTGGCTCCTCTTTCATGGAGTCATCTGTAAAACCGTTGAGAACTTAATGCTTGAATCGTTTGCCATTTTCTTACTACTTTCTGTAAGCTGATTACCATTCATCAAGTTCTCTTACAAAACTTTGTTTTTTTTTCTTTTTTAGAGGGTGGAGAGGCTATGTTTTGTTCAAAATTCAAGTTTGAACAAATTCCCCTTGCTAGTTGGACTTCATCAATGCATTGAATAAACTGACAAAACTGTTAGAAAATTTCTAAACTGCAAGCTAAACAATAACATGAAGTAATTACCATACAGGGTCATTCTTACGGAGTTAGAGCAACTCCAAGAGATTAGCCAAAAGAAGTATCTAAATTTAGTGATTTAGTTATTCTCTAAAATGAATCTCACCAAAAAAAAAACAAGTCTACTCCAACAGGCTATCTAAACTAGAGGGCGCGCGGTGGGTCGCGTACGTGCGGGAATGGGGCGCAGCGTGCGGGAAGGAAACGCCGACCGCGCCAAGAGGCTGGATGGTGAGCGAGGTAGGCTATCCAAAAATAGAGAGCGAAGGAGGAGGGATGGAGAGCTACTAAATTTGGAGAGTCATTTACAGAGTCTATTGGAGACGTTTTTTCTCCAATAATAGCCAAATTTACCTTTAGAAAATGATTTAGCTCTTCTCTTGGAGTTGCTCTTAGCTGTATTTTTAACGTCAACGGTACGTCACATTTACGCTTAAACCAAGAAATATGTTTTGTACACACAATTTCCTCGTTCTAGATAGGGCTAGTTCTTTATACATTAAGAATGTTCTCGAGGCTTGTATAGTAAAAGCCTTTTGAAGATAAACCCTTAATCCCAAGTGCTAATTCTATCTCCTAGACTATTTTTATACTTAGGCTACTCTTTTGACTTGACAACAATGCGCAAGTATTCACAAGTTCTCTTTAAATAATGAACATTGTTTAAAGTAGCTTATATGATGAACATCATTGTGCAAGTGCTACTATTTATTAAGAAGGACGGACTGCTGTGATTGATGGTCATGAAATTGTCGGTGATAAGGAGCAGTGTATTATACTCATCTGGAACAGCTCAAAAGATATCATCGACAATACAGTATCTGAACTCTCGCATAAACAAAGGCAAGAGACCCGTTTGTATAGTTGAATACTGTTTCCACAGCTTAAACATAAACGACACAAGGTGGAATAGAAAAATGATAGCACATGTTCTTCGTTTACTTTTCCCGGATCAAACAAAGGTGATACGGAATCAATGACAAGACAGCCAGCTCTATTCTTGTAATTATTCAACTGTAAAATATACGAAAGAAATCTCCCTTCAGATATTCAACTGTAAAATATACGAAAGAAATCTCCCTTCAGTTTTTGCAGTCTGATAAGACATGCTTTTCAGGCTTCTTTTCCTAAGCGGTTAGCGTTTCTCCTCAACTGCGACAAGCGTGCACTGGAGAAGAACAGATCACAGGACAAAACCCCTACACCAATTCGATTTTCACATGATGCGATTTCATAACCGAATACATGTAGTAACACACAAGATGAATTTGATCTACAAATGAGAAAAGCAGATCATTTAACATAACTCCATTGTGCATATACATTTGCACATTGTGCAAAAGAATCTCTCAGAATGCTTCGGTTTCGTTCACTATTCTCTTCTCTTTCTATACAAGGTAAACAAGGTCGATCAAAGCTACCGGGTGCATCGCATGATTCGCATGAACAAGGCCTAATATCCTCATGGACACTCTTCTTTGTCCCTCCGGTGCAAGATGACACAGAGACAAAGAACAATCAATTAGCAGCCAAGGAACTCTCTCTCTCTCTCTCTAAATCTGCGGCAAGTCTTGCACGTCGCCGCCCTCCATGAACACACTGAGCCAGAAATCCATGTCGTCGGCGGCGCCCGACGACGCGCCGAACGCGTCGCGGGGCTCCATTGGGATGTCGCAGCTGTCCAGTGGCATCGACAGCGTCTCCGACCAGAAGCTCTCGTCGATCTGGAAATCCTCCGAGCCCGAGGTGAAGCTCTCCTCCTTGGTGAACGCGGAGCTCCTCGTGTTGCCGTGCTCCGCTGCCGACGAGGCCATCGACGACTCGGTCACCGACGACGAGACAGACCGCTCGGGCGACACCGGCGCGGTGGTCGGCACGCCGGGACTCCTTCCCCCGCTCTCGCGCTTCGGCGCCGCTGGCTTGTGCTTCTTGGCGCCGCTTGCCTCGTGCTCCTGCGCCTTGGGCTCGAGCCGCTTCTTGAGGTGCGTGTGCCAGACGTTCTTGATCTCATTGTCCGTCCTCCCGGGCAGCCTGGCAGCAATCGCGGACCATCTGTGGACAAACAAGCGCGGAATCCAGAGCTGATTAGTGCACAGTTTTGTCAAAAGATTGGCGAGGAGATGACCTGTTTTATGTTCTCTACGTGATTTGATTCCCCCAACGGAATCAATTGCTGTTGTCTAATGCTAAGTGCATGTTTTTGCAACACTGAAATAAAGGAAGCACTGCTCCTCCACCGGAACGGCCAAACGAGATGGAATCTTTAGATCTCGCGCATCATCACTGATGCAATTAGCTATAACATAGTGGCCTACACCTCTGGTTTTTCTTCTTTATTTGCCTCGGGGAGGGGCCTATGAGGATAATGTATCTCCCTTCTTTGCATTTGAAGCAATGATCGTTGCTCCAATTCAGCAAAAAAGAAAAAGAAAAGAAAGAAAAGATAACAATGCAATTAAGGGGAAGGCAAAATAAGGAGTAGTACCTGTTGCCAAGCAGCTCGTGGAGCTGGATGATGTTGTCCTCCTCCTCCTTGGTGAAGTTGCCGCGCTTGATGTCCGGGCGCAGGTAGTTGATCCACCGGAGCCGGCAGCTCTTGCCACACCGCAACAGCCCTGCAACATCACACAAGACACACGGGTCTTTAGCGCCCTGCCCGCCGCGGCACCACGCGCGTGACACCGAAGAGTCGAACGAGTTGCTCACCGGCTTGCTTGGGCAGCGCGCGCCAGTTGCCGTGGCCGAAGCGCTGGATGTGCGCGACGAGGACCTGATCCTCCTCGGGCGTCCACGGCCCCTTCTTGAGGCCCATCTTCTCGCAGCACGGCGCCCTCCCCATTGATCCTCGCCTCCTCGCGACGGCACGCACTCTCCTCTGCTCCTCTGTATTGCTTCCACCTGTGGTTGCTTCGTTGGGTTGCGGGGCGCGCGTTGACGTGTGTAATTAGAGTAGAGGTGTGTTGTTTGCCGTGTAAGTCCTCGTCTTTTGGGAAGGCAGCGCTCCTGCCTGCTCGAGCCGCGGGGTAAGGAGGGAGCCGCGAGGGTGTGCGGGTATTTATTTGTTGGTGTGGAGCGCTTTGGAAAAGTGCTTCAATGCGTCAATTCTGGCAGCTTCGCGGAAAGGTGGCTGCTCTCCATGGGGCATTATTTTCTCTCTCCCCTTTTTTCTACGAGGAAAACCCACACCACCACGTGCGCATGAGCATGAGTATATTCCTTACGCATATGTAAGGATTGAGATAAACCGGTGACAAATCCGTAACCCCATAAAATTTTTAATAGAACGTATTAGCATATGCTAAAAATAGGTATTAGAGTTTAAATCCTAATAAATAGAGTCATATACTCACAATTCTATAGGAACGTAGCTAGCCAGCCAGCCAGCCTTAGGCCTAGTCTATAGAGAGTGCAGAGGCCTAGCTCCTTTTCTTGAGCTACAGTGTTTTGTAGTGAAAAAATTTAATCCGGGTTTCGGGCCATTGACTCGACGACCTGAGGTCCAGCTCCGCCTCTACAACTCTAATACCTCGCGCGAAAGGTAATTCCCTCTCCCGTTTATTTTTGTTCCCTTCCTCTTCACCTTGTATAGGCTCGGGTTGTAATTTTTATGCGCCGTGAGAAGAGATGTTAGGGCTAATAGGTGATAGAAAATAGAAAAACTTCTCTGTGTGTTTGATACTCACATAGTCACATGGGGATCGACCCTGTAAAGTTTCCTCTACAGAAACATGGTTGCACCAGCTTATTCCTAAAGAAACAGTAACTTGCAGTTGTTTATCAATTAAGATCGTCTGATGTCCCGTTCATTTCAGCCTGAGCTTTTTTCTATTTTTTTTGCTTGTTTTGAGCTTTTTTGCTTGTTCTTTTTCCCCGTATTCCTTTACATTGTCCGTGATGGGCTAACCTGTTTTTTCTATTTTTAAATTTTTTAAATTTAATTACGCAAAATAAGTCACCATTATCTATAGTGTAATTTCAGCTAGCTATATTATAATTTTAACTATAAACTAGTTTATTTCAGCCTAACCTAATGGCACCTAATTGAAGTATTGTTGTGTGAGGGTCACAAATTTAATGGATTTCCTGAAGAAAGCTGGCGCTAGGAGCCGTCAATGTCACAATTTGTGAGTTGAATTTGATGGACATACCGTTGTGCTGCATGTTAAACTAGTTTAAGAATAGGTGCACTGGCGGGAGGTGCATGTGTGTTGGGATCGGATATAACACTTGCCAACCGAGCGGGGCCTAATCCAAATGTGAAGTTGCCCTCGAATTTACCACTGCTGCTACTACTGCTACCATTCAGCGGCTGCGAATCGACGACAGGATCGAGTAGCGTTAAGATGTGTAGGACCCATGTTGGTAACTGAAGGGATGAGTGATTTCTGAAATTTTTTCTAAAGTGTTTAAAATCTTCAATTAAATAACTATAATAGATATCAAGTTCAGATCACATGCAACAACATATCGAGGCAAAGCAAAGCTAGCAACAAAATCAACTGCCTCCTATATAAGACCGGTTAGACCGCTGGTCGTTCCGATCGTTGGCTTTCGACCGATCACACCGACTAGCCAATAGAACTGCAAGTCTAGGGCCGGTCCGATCCGTCCCTTGTTTCTTGATCTGAACACCTCTCGGAACAAAAGCTCAAATATTAAGAACATGCTCAAATATCATCTAAACACTTCAAGTTTTGCGTAGGACTAATTCAAGGCAATAAGAACATAAACCAATCAAGAATCACAAGGTTTTCGGCTTGAGTTCACCAAATTAAGGATAATCAAATATAGGTCATAAAAACACCAAAACCCATAAATCTCAAATTACTTTACTCATGAGGATTAAAACATGATGTCTTTCAAATCTATTCTCACAAGTCCCATAAGATAATTTAAGCAAGAAATTGGGCCAGAACTCCCTCGAACCCGAAAATCACAAATCAAGCTCAAGAACATGAATGACCAAATACAAACACAAACAAGTGCATGATTGAGATAAAGTTTTGATCTATTCCAAAGGAGGATGAAGTTTATATGCTCGTGGATAATTACAAGGTGCAGCCAAATCACCACTCTTTCATCTCTAAACTTTCATCTCATAGGCATGAAAGGAGACAATGTCGTAGAAGAAAACTAAACCCCGGACTCCTTACTCTATCACCTTCCCCCTCTAAATAATCAACACAACCCTTAATAGGTCCAACCCATTAAACTTACCGGGAAACCCCACCAACCCTACTAAAACGGGTTTTGCATACTCACGCTTCTCAAAAGTTTACAATGATCAATCCACTAACACATTAGTGTTTAATCCACTTTACACAATCAACTCTATTCTAACCCTAAACCATCTCCTTTACGTCTCCCCGTGCCACGGTTTTGGTGTAGACCTCAAGTCCAGTTTGAGAGATATTTTTCAAATTACCCTTGATAAAGCTTTCGGGCGCCTTCGCTTGACTTAGTCTTCATCTTTACCTCAAAGTATCTCCACATATTTTCACATGCAACCCATAGTGTCCAATGACTAGACGTCACATCTTCATATATTCAGACTCCCACAAACTGTCTCTACGTGTATTGGCCTCATCACTCGGCCCACCACATGCATCAACTTGCCTCTCCATCATTCTTACCTTCTTTGTGCTTCCAGCTTGAGCTACGTAACCTCATCCAGACTTACATGACCACTCGGACTTCAGCACTCCCACCTAGTCCCGGTCTATTGCCATCGACCGCTAACGATCTCTAGGCCACATGTACATCTAAAGATCACGCAACCATCTCAAACACAAATTCCATACACTTGACTCACATTAGTCAAAAGCAATACCTCATGCAATGCAACACAACCATACACCAGCACTCATGTCGTGTACACTCTCAATTCACTCAACACACCTCATTGGTCTCATAAGACCACACTGGTCTTTACACTTATGGTCTCTCATGACCAGTCAACCAGCTGGTCTCATGCCTAGTTGACCAACTAGTCACTCCACAGCCACCCAACTAGCTCTACACTCCAGCCGATCAGCTCCCTGACCGACTGGCTGGTCACTCCACAGCCAGCTCGATCAGCTCACAACCAGCCGACTATCAACCACTTACGCTCAATCAGCTTGCGATCAGCGACTAGAGCTATCTGACTAGCGACCACAACCATCTGACTAACCTAACCAGACTCGAAAATTTTCTAAAACTGAAACTAAACCTCTAAAAGCGGGTCTGAATTTTTTTCTTCTTGATACTTTTACAAAACTTAAACCTAACTCAAATAAAATGTTAATTGTTCATAAAAATATATTCTATACCTCCTAACGTGATCCATCGTGATGTCGTTTCAGAGGAAAGAAGTATTAAGATGAATAAAAAATTAACAAAGGAGGAAGGAAGATGGAGCAAGAAAGGAAGCACAGCTAGCTAGCGCCGGGCATAGCAGGTACACGGCATCTGGCGTACAGGGGTCACCGGTCTAATGCTTGTCACGTAAACGACTTGCCTTTGGAGACTACTAATCAAGTGGAAAATTTGGACGGGGTCCGGACAAATCAGGCGTATGCGTCCTCGGACAGTTTCGTCTCAGCCGGCGTACGTATCGAATCCGAGCACCGCAAACGCTTTCTCGATCGTCGTACGCCGCCGCAGCACCGTCCGTACGTGCGGGGCGAGCAAGCCGTCGCCGGACGTTTTAGGCGTCGCCCATTTCAACTTCAATTTCTAACTTTTAATTTATTTTTTTACTATTTTTAAATTTCGTTTTTTCTGATTTTTTAGTTTTGTTTGAGCTTTTTGTCGGTTCTTTTTTTCCATACTCATTTACATTGTTTGTGATGGGTTAATCTATTTTTTCTATTTTTAAATTTAGTTAC
Source organism: Dendrocalamus latiflorus (assembly GCA_017311315.1). NCBI lineage: Eukaryota > Viridiplantae > Streptophyta > Magnoliopsida > Poales > Poaceae > Dendrocalamus > Dendrocalamus latiflorus. The sequence goes on from CM029628.1 coordinate 38,320,676, forward strand.
ACCAAATAAGTCACCATCAGTTACAGTGTGATTTCAACTAATTACAGTGTAATTTTAACCATAAATTAACTTATTTCAGTCCAAGCAAGCAGCACCTCAATCCAACGTGGAGGTCTCCAGCATCTTAGCCTAGAAGCTTTCTTGCTACTATTTTCTCTTTGTTTTTGGGGTAAAGGGCCTTTTGTTAGATTGCCGGTATTTCCGTGACGCGTCTAGTTGCTTGCTTGGTACACTACTTTCTTCGAGATGAACTACCTTCGATGTCATCACCATTAGGTTGCGAAACCCATGCAGTCGGATCGATTATATAGCGCATCAGAATTACATATAGTTCTTGAACTTCAAATACGCGCATGAGCAAATCTCATTTATAATGAAAGGAAAATCTGGTTAAATGAGCCTATAACTCGCGCTGTCGCGCACTTGGGCCAGGACAGGAGGGCAGAGCCAGAGCCTCGCGTTACGTACGTGGTTGCCGCTGCAGGGCCTGTTTGACAACGGCTGCTGCTTATGGCTTTTGGCTGAAATTTTTGAATTTTGACTGTTTACGGTACAGATTACGGAGAGATAGATATTTACTTGCGATTTTGAATGGTACAGATGTTGGGCTTTTAATGTGTACATCGTTTAACTTGTAGACTCCGTCTTGAGAAAATACTCCGTTTGAAAGTTAGGTACTGTAGCAAAAGCCAAAAGCCGCTAGCTTCGGAGGAAAAGAACATGCCCGCAGTGTTGGGAACCGACCAATTACAGTGAAATCAATTAAACCTTTTTTTATATTTGGTAGTTTTTATTTGTGTTTTTAAAAATGATGATAGATGATGAAGATAACGATATGGGCAGTATACATAGTTTTAGGTACAAGAAAACATTTGCCAAAAATAAAAATTAAAAAGAATAACACGTGGGAAATGTCTTTGCGGCATGTGCGTCTTAGATTGACCGAAGCCGAAGGACAGCTGCTTCGCAGTTTGTAGTATGGTCAAGCGGTCAACGTTTATTCACAGGTGGGCCCCGTCGAGGCAGCAGCTAGGTTACATATCCGGTGCCGTGCTGTTGGTCGGGCAAGTAGGCCAGGGTCGTTCAATTGTGTGTCTGGTGCGTGTTCGATTGTTCATACGAACTACTAGTAACAACTTGCAGTGGAGAAAATAGTCGCGGCAATGGCCTCTAATTTGCCTTCCTCCTGTATATATAGCGTTCTTAGGTTATTGCTACTTGCAAATTAGATTGGATTAATATTTGATGTAGCTAGCATGCGTGCAACACACGAATAACACTAGCTGTTTGCCAATATTTCACACAAATAATGCGTAAATGATACATAGGGGAGTGCTATCTGTATTTTGGACCAAAGCAAAGTTGCCATGCAGGGTTGTTCACTAAAGAGAACGAGGACCTATTTGACATGCTTAATTTCCTTCGGAATATGCTTTTCCGAGAAGGTTTTTTTTAGAAACAGAGAGCACACGCTCCTGTCCCACTTTTATTAATGACACATGATCAGCAGGCTATCCCGTTTGTAATCAGTTCGGTAGCGATTACAGCAAGTTCAAAATCACGGCATCATCAGCCCTTAACACCAGACATACATTTTAACCTATTACATTTCACTTTTTCCTGATCAACGCACCGAAAGCAGCTGCCCTGACCTTCGCGTCGCATTGCTTCAGGATGCTCCCAGTCTTCTCTCCAATGTTCATCTCCATGGCAGGCGCATTGACTCCACCTTGTTCTCCAATATAGCGATCCATCTCTTGCAGTTGCATAGTCTCAACTCCCTACAGTTCTAACGATTCTCCTCCAAATAACCTGCATATTAAGCCACTTTTTATTTTGGAAACACATCTCATTTCTGATTTTCTATAAGCTCCAGAGTACTGCAGTTGTTATCAAATTAAAACACATAAGGCTTTTGTGGCATAGCCAATTAGCCACCAGCTAGCTACTGACTCAAAATTAAAGCCCACAGCCTCACCCAACATCTCAGAAACTTCTATCCAAGTTTGTTTGGTAACAAAACAATCAAAGAACAAGTGTGCCACAGTCTCATTTTCACAGCAGAAAAGACAACTTTTATCCCCAACGTATTGTCTCTTAGCAAGATTATCTCTAGTTAGCACTTTGTTATTAGCCAAAAGCCGCAAAAAAACATGAAGTCTAGATGACACATTTAGTTTCCTGAAATAATCCTGTTGGTGTTTTAATATTGATCTTATATTTGATTATTTGGTTTAGGGGATCTCTTAAAGTCCTGACTATACAGAGAAAGACACAGGGATTTTATACAGATTCGGGCCTTCTTCAAAGAGAAAAATAACCCTACTCCTGTGTGGCTATATTGTGTACTAATTACAATCAAGAGAAAGAGTAATATTGAACATCTTGCACTCCTTTCTCCTCTATTGCTTCTGCATTTTTCTTCCCGACTTCAACCTTTATATAGTGTATGAAGATGTGGCAGTTGCTCCATGCCAAAAGGTGTCTCAACGTATCAGATAGGAAAATGTTTGGCAGAGGTTATTGTCAGTGACGTGATACCTCCTCATCACCAGACGGTTATCGCTAAAGGTAGGAAGAAGTTACATGCAGTTATTCCAGAGAACAACTGCCTTGTCAAGTAAACCATGGAGTAATGCCATGTTCGTAGAACGACTTACGATCATGCCATGTTCGTGAAAAGGCTCACGACCATGGAGTGGTCATGAAAAGGTTCTCAACTATAAAGTGGTTGTGGAAAGGTTCATGATCATGGAGGGATCATGGAAAGCCTCACGGCCATATGGTTAGGTCTCTCCTTTACGAATATAAGGAGTATAATTAAGGAGCAGAATGACATAATAATATTATTTATATATAAATAATAAATTGAGGATTATTATATCCTTGTCAAACCCTAACTATTAATTAATGTTAATAGTAAAATTAAACTTAATTAATAATAATTAAAGGGCGATTAAGTTAATTACAACACAATGAATTACAAAACTTTAAAATTAGCTCTTGTAAGCAAAATAAAATTATTTCAACACATGAATAATTACAAAAATTTAATGTGCATCTAGAATAAATAAATTACAAGCTTTATATTAGAATATAAAATAATAAAAATTACATTTGCATCATTCCTTGTTCTACATTTTCCTTTGCGTGCATCGGTGAGTAGTAGCCTTTTGAGGACCAAACCAAAACCCGACGTTTTTCTTTTGTAGTCCAAACGCAAAGAATAAAAACAATCCAAGGGAGGATAAAAGAAATAAAGGTAGTTTGCTGTCAGAACCCGTTCGTCTTTACAATGTCGAATCAATTATTGCTCATCGAGATACCAGGACCGTCTGGGGCCAGTTGACACTTCTCACTTAAGTGGGTCTCATAATTTGATGAAAACTGAGCCAACACCTACTTTAATTTTTACCGACTTACCCCACGCGGTAGAAAAATGAAGAATAGTGCCAAAGCCACCCCATGTACCAAAGGTCCTGGAGTAAGTTTTAACCATTGCACAACCAGCCAAGAGAGCAAAGAGGACAAGGCCAATGCACAGCCAAAGCCCTGCACAGCCAAGGGATAAGACTGAGCCACACTTCCTCCTTAAGCAATGCAAGCCAACATAAAGCATTCACTCTCGCCTCTCTGCCTGGCTCATTTCTTCTCAACAGAAAGCACCAAGTCAAGTAAAGACAACCATTATCATTCCCTTGCTCAATTGAAACAAAGCCCATAGTCAAGCACAACTCCATCATCACTACAGTGCCATGTCCACCACACAAAGACAGTGAGGAGGAGAGAGCCTAGAGGGGAGGAGCTAAAGGTGTAGGAGAAGACAAAGGAGAGAAGACGACAAAATAAGGCATAGAACCCATGACGACCGCTAGGAGCACTCCAACCAACACAGACAAGGAAGGGGACAACAAGCCGATAGCCCCCAACAAAGACAAGAGAAGGCGAGCCGAACCACTGAACAGGTGAGAATGACGTCACGGCCATGATGACCTTCGTCATCATCCGTTTCCTTTTCTAGCCCGACAAGAAAGTAGGTCCCCCTCACCATCCCTTCTTGCTCACCATCCATGGCATAGCATAGCAAACACCACAACACACCACAACAAGCCAAACTAGCCGAGTAGGATGGATTGAGGAGAATAGAAGTATCCCGTACCTCGGCCGGTAAGGCCATGACGCCACGATGGTGAGCCCACGGAAAATCACCGTGCACCCTTGGGGGATTGCATGCTCCCCGGCACATGCAACCTGCTAATTACCATCACAGCGGCACAACTATCGGCCTTCCCATCCATGTGTGTTCGTGAATAAAGACAAGCTAAAAATGATAGCTAAAATAAAAAACGTGTAAAGAATGGGTAGAGGAAACCGTCATGGGTAGAATGGGAAGGGATCGATTCGGGGAAGTTGGCACTGGAATCGGCCAAAGGATGGCATAAGGAGCACTGGAACAGGCAGTAGAGCCAAAGCCGTAGAACTGAAGTCGTAGCCATGGCCGATGGACCCAAGTTGAGCCATCGCAACCCACTCAACGACCACCGAGGTCGGGAGCCAAGAGGGAACAGAGGGAGCAGAAGAGGGAAGCTGGGAGGTCGATGTCTATGCTAGTGGCTAGCACGCCTGAAGCCGCCATGGTCGGTGCCAAGGGAGTGGTTGCCAAGGTAGAAGCGTAGCCGCACAGGAGGAGGGGCCATTGGCGGCGAGTCTGGGCCGGGACAATGACGGCAGCAGTGATTTGCATCTGGGGGAGAGAGAGATAGGATTGGAGGGGTGTGTGTGTGGATAAGGTTTGTGTGGTGTGGTCGGATGGGGTGGTGTTGTGTGCGTGCACATGTTGTGTTGGCTATGTGTGTGTGTTTGGTGTTTTGTGTGGGGTGTGGTGTTTTGTGTGAGTGTGAGTGTGGTGTTTTGTCTGCGTGTGTAGGGTAGTGTTAGGGCAGAGTGCGTACGAGCCAGCGAATGCACGCATAAGTTAGATGCCCCACTCCATAGAACTAACTGATCGGGAGGAAATAACAGCGGGAAAAGGCGCGAAATTAAATAGATGATGATAAAATGTAATTAAATAAAACCCACTGAAGTCCACCCAAAAGGGGGAACTAACCGTATAAAATTAAGAATCTTGCCCAATTATTAAATATTTTAAATCGTAAGCCTGCTCTATAATACAGAAGGTGAACCGGCACAGACATAAGTGTCGAATCCGGCCATGGTTGACACCGAAGTTTCTACAATTGTGAAGACAAGCCTATTCTTTGATCACTTACCTGGTTATCTTAATTGGTAAAAACAACCTTCTTGTAACATATATTATTTATGTGCATCAAAAATGTATTTCAAAACCAATTCGGATGAAATGGTATAAGAAAGGGAAAAAGTAAAGGAGCAGTTTAGCTGAGAGTAGCTGAGATGTATGAGTTAAATACTAGGATGGTAAAATGTGCCCTAGTTAGAAAAAAGAGAGAAAGATTTGGGCCCTTTACATATGGTTATAACATAAGGACAAATAAACTTTCACTTGGAAAGGGAGCCGTACTCAAATCTATGCCTAACTCAATAAGTGTGAGTTTTGGCTTGACCAAGTGGCGTTCCCAGGACATATTATATCGGGGAGAGGAATAGAAGTGGACCCCACTAAAATTGTAGCTGTCATATCATGAAAACGTCCAACCAACACAACGGGAATCAAGAGTTTCCTCGGATTTACAGGATATTACCCAGTTCATAAAAGAGATAAATTAGAAAAATGTGATAATAAGAAAGAGATGAGTCATACAATGCATTTCTTGCTATTAATGCTTGCTAAGTATATTTACTCACTTACTATTACTTCCCTTGTTATACCCCAGTCCAACTGGGGAGTACCTTGAGTGGGACTCGGAATATTTAGGCGCCGATGAGGCCATATGGGATGAGGGCGATCGTGTCAAGGATTAGGGTGAGGTGGACGCCATATATGGCATCTGGGACGAGTACGCGGCCAGTGGCGCTGAGTCATCGAGAGATAGGGTATTTAATTATCCATATCTCTTTTTTGTATTTAAATAAGTGTACTTAGGATTTGTAACCCTGCGTGGCTAACTATTGTTTTAGAGCACAATATCTAATTATAGTTATGCTACACAACTCTGCTAAGACTTACTATTTCCTAATTCGTTGGGATTCGGCAATAGTAATATGTTGCCTGGAGTCATGTTCTGCAGATAATGACACGGGATGTCTCATTTCCAAATTACAGAATTATTAACATGTAACAACCCCCCAAAAAAATAATAGCATATAAAGGTTGGACATCATATATCGCCAACCTCGCTCCTTTCAAATTTTCGAGAAGGGTTTTAACTATGCAACTTAACACACGAGAAGCCTGAGTCACGCTTCATTTTCAACTTGATAGTACAAAAACCTAACATCAATTAGTTGATTATCATGCCCTAAGCACTTGAAAATTGAAATTGTATATCTTAGGAGATGAATAACGATACACTTGGTGCCACTAAAAACAAAACACAAATAGATATTTATTATATCAGCGCACAAACGACAGGAACTAGTGCAAGCGCAGGAAAAAATGGAGAGGCGTACGTAGCTTTCAGGCGTCGCGATCGATCATCCTCCGTGGCCGCAGTCACCTCCTCCCTACCTAGGCTCCTATTCTTTTTAACCTGCAATTTATATTTTACTAGTAACTTATTCGTATGTTGCAACGAAATTAATTGAATGCATAAAGAATCATACTATAGAAGAGGACTGTTCTGATCAGTTGGAAAGTAAAGAGATGAGAAAGTTAAAGGAATGAAGCTGTTGGAGGAGAAGGAACGTACGACCACCGACTCATTCTTTTATAATAGTAAAATAGCCTACTGTAAATAAATAAATAAATAGAATAGTTTTTTTCATCATTTTTTTCAAAAGGGCATATCATAACAATATTTTTAAAGTAATTTACCGGCTTATTTACAATTTAATCTTAGGGTTTTTTTACAAACTTAAGCACCGCTCTCACACGGTCACATGCCGATTCATTGCATCATTACTACCTCTTTCTCAAAGTATAAGGCCTCATTTTCTATCATCTTTAAGACTACGTCTTGATCTTATATATATATATATATATATATATATATATATATATATATATATATATATATATATATATATATATATATATATATATATATATAATGAATCCAATAGCACTATTTTTATGCGACAGATCCATATATTGCTAGCTGAAACAAGTGTCAATGAAAGTTTACGTGGCACGGTTTGACCTATCTCCTTTTTATTGTCGGCTATAAAATAAATAAAAACTAAACTAAGTTACCATCGTAGAAAGGAAGAAGAAATTTAACCAAGGATGGCTGTTCAAACTTCAAAGCATTACGCGTGCAGTCAGACTGAAGGAACAGGGTGCGCGGTTTCCCTTATGAACAGAACAGCGACGACCGTACGTGCGCACGGTGCGGTCCGTCTCCTCCCCACCCTTCGTCGGCTACTCGGCTCGCTCCCTCGTGCGCGGGGGTACGAAGGCCGACACCTGGTCGAGCCGCGCGCTAGTAACGTGCCTCCTTCCTCGCCATGCGTTCGTCAGACGCCAACATGGTTCTGTTCTTTCATTGCGATTAGTGTCTTTTAACTACTATAGTTGATAATTTTTATTTCTGTTTTTGATACAGTAAATATGCTAACAAGAGCAACATAGATACTTTTAGACTAAAAAGGCATTTATTAAGACAACTTTAAAAAGCGATGTAGAAAACTCGACCAGATTCCTTCGGCGCCCAGTTTCTCACCCTCCTTTTCCCGTTCCAGATGTGAAAGGCGAGCGGGCGCTGGATCCCCGTATCTTTCCGGCATTTCGGATTTAGATTTGGGTGGCGTCTACTACACGGGAAAGCTACGAGTAAAGAAATGGGAGCGTATATTCCCCATGCGGGATGCTCTGTGCTTTCGGACTATACAAATGTATATGTTGCAATCTGCACCTGCCGGTAGTTCAGTTGATGTGTCCACGTACGGCAATAAGAAGCAAAAGTAAACTGGGAAGATAAACCTGCTCAATCTATGCCTGATTTGCCCTAGATATTCTATTTCTTGATCATGGGGCTCGCCATCGCATGACACTTTACCTATACCTTCAGATTTCAGACTCATGTTGCCTTCCGTATCTTTTTTTAGACAACTACGGGGGCGCGCTTTTCAACTTGTAACTTTTGTTTTTTGATTTTTCTATAATAATTAGTTTTTAAATAGAGTGTCTTTTTAAAACAAAGTCTATAAGTTAATTGTAGTAGATATTGTAACGACTTTATTTATATTAGCTAAAATTACATATGATTTTCTTTCTCCGTACTCTCTCGTACGAACAATCAGAATTTAAAATTTTCAGCTAAAAGTTATAAAACACAGCCTAAGAGCAAGTATAATAAAAGGCTGTTAGTAGGCTGTATGCTGAGGTGGAGGAGAGAGAGGAGGAGAGAGAAGAGAGATGGGCTGTAAGTTTACAGCTAGCTGAAGCACAAGAACCAAGAAACTTTGTGAGAGAAAGGGGTGGGTCATACAGCCTTCAGCTGGCTATAAACTACTATATGAATAGACTGATAAGTGAGCTGTAAGAGCAAGTATTATAAGAGGCTGTAAGCTGGATGTATGCTGAGGTGGAGGAGAGAGAGGAGGAGAGAGAAGAGATGTGGGTTGTAAGTTTACAGCCAGCTGAAGCACAAGAATCAAGAAACTTTGTGAGAGGAAGGGGTAGGTCATACAGCCTTCAGTTGGTAACTACTATATGAGTAGGCTGATAAGTGAGCTGTAAGTATTCATACAGCCAGCTGAAGGCTGTATTATAAGACTTGCTCCATACAGCCAGCTGAAGGTTGTATTATTAGCCTTGCTCTAATAGGACATGCCCTGTTCCTTCTGGACCATCCGTGATGAGCGTGCTGGACGCACGGACAGCTCTTAAGTGAGCGAGACGTCCAACGGAGAGGATTAATCCGAGCGGTTTTTACTGCTCCACATCAACTGCATGCGGTTCTCCATGTCACGCCCGAGTTCTTACAGTGCAACCAATTAAACACCGCTGTGGCATTTCTCCTGCATGTGTTAACGTCGTTTACTCATTTGCGATGCACCTAGCAAGTCAAAAGGCATCAAGGGCGCTAATTGTGCCCATTTGGTTTCAAAAAAGAAGTCACTTCTTGTAGTCAGAATATAGCCGCAGTGTCCGATCTTTATTGACTTCACAAACCAAATCTCTACTCTTGAATGCCTGTATGTAAATGATTTTGCTTTGCCATCCACTTTTGTCTTGAGATAAAATGTTTTTGCTTTGCCATCCACTTGCCAGACAGAGGGTGGTCTCGGTTTGGCTTAAAGTCAGTTTATGCTTATGCTGTCATGTTTTTTAAAACGGTGTTTGTAGAAATATTGTGGTAAAAAGTGTATTAAATTCAGCTGTATCGGTCAAAATCATATGTAATTATTTTTCTGTACGTAACACCTCTTGCAAACAGTCAGAATTTAAATATTTAAGTTATAATCCATAAGACATCAGTCTAAAAAAATTCATCTAGAATTTCTCGCTGCTTCTTTCCCTGGCACGACCGCTCGATCGATATCGATCGCTAGTGATTGGTAACTTATTAGGCCAGTTGCGTTCGGTCTTTAAGTAGACTCTTCGCCTCTTTGGGCCCGACCTTTTTTACGCTGATCAACTCTCCTTGCTCTGCACATCGCCATCGTTGATCGTTTTAGCCAAAATGGGCTTTTATTTTACGCGCACAATTCAGGCAACGACTGGAAATTGGTAACTAGCTACAGTCTCGCGTGCAACGACTAATAAGGAATCACCAGTCCTTCGGCTGCAAGGCGATGGAAGACGTCAGTAATAAGCCGCGTGAAATTTAATCTCTTGTGGCCATGGTAATTTATGCTCGCGGCGTCGTTCTGAAGCCGACTTGTTCTTTTGTGAGGAGAAGTAACCGTGTAGCATACCGTGCAAGCCAGGGTAATTTCGCTAGCGTTTCGGATGATTCTTTTGTTTTGACTGTCCGGCCAGAGCAGCCATCGATCGGTCCAGCCTCGAAGGGGGAGTACTCGCTGAAAAGACCTTTTTGGCTTGTTTTGCGAGAGTTCTGAGATGGCGAACCAGCGGCGGCGCATCATACTTGGAAGACGAGTCGATGACGTGATTCACTCAAGCATGGAAGTCACCTTACAGGATTCTTTACTCACCGTGATTGTAGTCACCGCTCTGATGGAGTAGCAGCATCTTGAAACGCTAGAGCCTACAGATGGCAGGCTGTGGAGTGATCACCTATGACGCCACGGAAGCATCTGGACTAATGTTGCAGCTCAATCACTTGATTGATACGTGATCCTGTCAGAGACATCGATAAATACTCCTAGACCAGTAACCCAGTATTTTGCTTTTACCATAAAACAGCACAGCAGACAAATAGATGTAGCCTCCTTTGCAGAACTTTCAGCATCTTGGTTTTCCATTTCGTTTATGATTCAGGTTTATAACCATTACAACGAAGTTCTGGACGTCAGACAAAACATCTATTCATTTCTATGATACATACACTACACTGAAGGTAGCTAGTATGATGATCCTATGATTGACAACACACATAAAAAATGTTCTACAACAATTGTGAAGTGAAAATAAATTGATCCGTTCATCTTTGTAACTCTGAAACTTGTTAGAATGCACTGCTTTCGTCTCTTGTGCACTTCCTCCGTTAATGCACATTAAGCAGCTATTGAGATTTTGCGTATGCAATTCGACTACCATTTCCATCTAAAAACTGATCTGTGTACCAGCCTCTACTCTTAACTTCTGACACAAACATGGGAAATACGGTCTCCATCTTCTCATAGGCTTCATTTAGAACTGTATCACGTGAACCAACACCTGACCTCTCCATCTCTGAAGCAAAGGCAGCAACCAGCCAGCCCCTCAATGCATCCTCTCCAGTTGCACTCTGCTCAAGAACCATGTATGTCTTATTGCTATTTTGACTGAGCAAGAATTTCTCCTTGGGGAAAGTGGCTCTAAGCTGTTCGACACGCTTCGGACTCAAAACTTTGCGAAGTGGTTGTCCAATTTTCACACTTCCGGCTTCTTCTATTAATCGGTTAGGAAATAGAAGATCTTCGCTGTATCTTAGCTCAGCTGGGCTAGAAACCTTTCCACTCTGCAGTGCAAGCAAAAATTAGTATTGTAATTGGGAAGAAGGCAAGTGCTTACATATCAAATATAATAAACCTTGATAAAATCAGCCACAATCATTGCTGTTCTTTGTGGATTAAGTGTGTTTATAGGAGTTGCTCTCATCTCTTGCACAACTCCGTATATATGTACAGCAGAAAGCAATGGGCCTGCAATTAACTGAAACAAATTTGATATAGTAATCAGAAGCTTGTATCGATTAAAAAGTTCTTAAAACATAATAACAAGTTCTGATTGTATGCAACAATTGAGAATTGAATATGTTAAGACAATGAAGACGGTCATCAAAACATGCATAGTACTGTAATTCTCAAAATTCTCAACGGCGAACAATACATAGTTATGTGTTGGGTCTGTTCTAGTTAGAACTTAGATGTATGCATTGAGCAGCACAGTAGTGGACTCAAATCTATGCTGTAGCACAGATTAGGTATTTACATTGTAGGCAACAATTGGAATGTCCTCAGTCCTCTCTCATACAATGAGTTTCTCCTTCCCCCTCAAAAATATGAGCAACTCCTTTGTCTAGTTCCCTTAGGTACAGGAAAAAACCAATAAAAACTACATTACAGAGATCTCTATCATACTGCCTTGCCTTCATGCTAACAATAGGTACATGGACCTTATACATATACAACACCACAAGTTCACTGCGCTAGCTTTTTTTTATGCACGTGGTTTGTTTCAGTGCATTTAATCAACACAAACGATGCACAGGACTATATTAGACGACCTAGCAAGCTGTTCTGGGCGTATAGGAGATGATGGCAGTCCAATAAGCTAAGATCCATTCCGGCACCCAAACTAATGCACCTCATAATGCTAGGCAAAATATCTCCTGGATAAGATAAAAAAATTCAAAAAAAATCTATGGCAAGTTCATTTAGCATATGACAGCAACACTTTTATAATCATATAACTCTGAAAGACCTAATATAATAGTCAATTCTTGTAAGCACGTTTTTACTTTGTGTATTTCCTGATCAAACGACAGAGTAACTGAAAACAGTTGTATTCTTTCAAATATGTGTACCTTCCCTTGAGTTGTTGAACATACAGTAGATGCTAATCCAATGCCAGCTCCTATTCCCATGACATTGAATAGTGTTGAGATGGCCTCCCCTTTAGCAAACAAGTCACTAAGGTTACCTTCCTTGGCAAAAGAAGAATAGATTGGTAGCCTTGTCGCTCTGGCTGCAACAACAGCCATTCCCTACAATGACAAGCAATGGCTTATTTTTTTGTAAATCAATTTTCAAGCCAGGAAAAAACTGAACAAACATAATATCATTTTTATGTTATTGTTCTATATAGCTATTTCATATACCATTAGGTACAGAGGAACACTCTTTTTAGATTTTCGTAAATCCTCAGCTAAATTTGGCTTGCCAAGTCAAACAGAAGATTGTATTGCAATATTCATGCCATATGAAGTGCAACATCCAATTTAGAATCTGCACCTTTGCAAAATTCCCCAAGCCTGCCACTTCAAGAAAAAGTTGTGGGCACAATGGTGAAATGACTTCCAAGGCAGTACCAAGATCATAGAGAACATCAGCTGACAAACCACAAAAACAGGCACGAATTACATAGCTTGGAAAACATGGCAAGATCAACACAAAAGAACAGAAATCTCAGTCATTACTACCCACCAAGTATCCTCCAACTCTTTGGCTCTGAATCCATTCTTGCCCCCATGCTGCTACAGATGAGCTTTCCTGCGTGCTGCATTCCATCTTTTAGAATCTGAAATGGATACAGAAAATCAGCCGAGATGTTTGGTAGTATGGCCTGTTTGAATTTTTAGCATCTCTGTCATCATATACTTACCCAACTTACAGCAGTTGCTTGCGCAGGCGTAGGTCGCAAACCTGCAGCAAACAACAAAGACTGAGCCACAGCCCACATGGGCAGTCAGTTGAACGGCATTGTTTTTGTCCATAAAAAAGGTGGGTAGAAGTAAAGGGTTCGAATAATTATAGTATTTAACAATCAGTTCTAGAAAACTGGCTGAAATTCATGGAAACAACAAACAAGTTATCTAACGACTATAACAAAATACAATAGCAGTCAGAAGAACTGACCTGGGTTGATAACACATGCAGCATAGCACTAGAAAAATGTTGCAGTGCTCGGAATTTGGTATATGTTAAGTAGCCCTCATTCACACTGCATGATCGGAAGCCAAAACTTACAAAGAATGTTGTCCAGCAGAATTATCAAGAATATCTACAATTCCAGGAAACTATACCTGTATGGATAACCTGATGGAAAAAATTTGTTCAAGAAAGAATCAACCATCCTATCATGTATCGGTCTTGAATCCTGGATAACTTTTATCTACAGAAAAAATAGGAGTTACACACTAGCAGAAAATTTAGGCTAAACTCAACAATTATCACGAAAAGTAACATTCCAGTACTTTTGCAAAGGAACTACGCTTGCACACACTCAGGATTATTTAATATTTATTTATATCATCCAAGCAAACATTTAGAGGTCATTTTGCAGATAGTGAAAACTTACATTGGTAAATTTTTGAGGTACAAGAAGGGGAAAAGGGCTGCTTGTTGGCACAAGAACTCAAACAACAATTTGCAAAGTTGATGGTCCATTTGTAGTTTTGTACTATTAGAACAAAATCGCATACAGTAATGTAACATGTTCCATTATTTGATCGATGAAACAAACAACTGTACTAATTTGTTTCCAAATAACACTCAGGACTAAGGTGAACCAGTGCTGCAATTAGCCACTATCATAAAAAATGAACTATCCTAGCAGTGCAGCTATAATTTATTCAAGTTAGCTCCAAGATCCATTGTTCAATTGGGCATTGCTAAATTGTAGCAGGCAGATTACCGTTTAGAGTTCATAAGAGATACCAAAGTCCCAACAAGCACATAGCTTCATTTGCACGTGGCCAGATTCTCATATAAACCATAAAGATTTCAACTGTTGAGATGTTGGCCTCTCTTATCGCAATATTAATTGAATCTTGCACAACCGAAAAACAACACAATCACCAAGCATGGATCCCTCTATAACAAGACCCATGTGACCATTATCCAGCTCGGCCCAAAAATCTAGGGCTTCGTGAATATGAACTAAATCCATTTGTTTTTCTGAAAATGCTAAGCCTAGTGCCACTAACCTTTTCCTCCTACTGTTCCATTTCATCAAGTGCAAGTGGATGGTATCAAATTCTAACCTGATGCTACGCGAATACGCGATAATAACCTTTTTTCTTACTAGCATCTGAGTTTTTTTCCCTGGGCAGATTTCTGTGTCCCCACAGGTATGATTAAAAAAAGACCAATCTAACCCTGAAAGTCCGGGAAAACCAATAGCGAAAAGGAGGAGGAGAGGATTACAGAGATGCTGCCGGCGTCGAAGCTGCAGAGCCGCGAGACGGACTCCGAAATCTCCACCCAGGGCTCCGGCTTCCGGGGCATCTCCGTCCCGGCCGCCCTGTCGCCGCCCCCGCGTATCCTCTCCTGCGAAAGATTCGCGCACAAAAGAAGAGGAGGTTTGACTGACCAGGAAGCACCGCGACACAGAGGGAGTAGGGATTTTGGAGGAATTAGACACTTGTGCCTACGAGTATGTTCATTCGGTGCGCGGCACGGGAACTCGCCGGAGGCCCGGAGCCTGCGTCCTCCTCTCCAGTCTTGTCTCCTGTACGGGGTGAGAACGAGATGCCGGCGAAGAGGGGATGAGGGTGGCGGAAGAGGGCGGGGGTTTCCCAGCTCGCTTCTCCCGGCACGTGGTCGTGGTTCCTTCCTATTCTTCGTTTTTCCGCTCGTTTCTGCTGGATTAGGCGGCGGAAAGCGGGCCGGGTGTGCCCCCGGCGGCCGGCCGCGAAACGGGGCAAAAATAACCGAAGAAGTCGGCCCACTCCATTCACCGGCAAGATGGCCGTTTTGGTCTTGTTACTGGTATGCAATTTTGAAGGGCGGGCCGTCGAGCGCCGGCGCGGTCGTGAAGCGGTCCCGGAAGGCTAGCGAACGGCGGGCGGGGCGGCTAAGAAACTCCAGCAGCAGCCCTTAAAACAGGACCCCTACTTTTCATTTGAGAGCTCCTACTTTTGAGAGCCCTGTTTTTTTGCATCTACTCCAACAGCACCCCTCAAATTTTAGCCCTCAAATCCATTCCTCTACAACTGACACATGGGACCCACTCCTCATTCTCTCCCTCCTCGTCCGCCTCCTCGCATCCTCCGACGACGGCGCGGTGGCGGCGCGGGAGGAATCGCCGGGGAGCGGTGGCGGCGCGGGAGGAAAGAGGCGAGCGGCGCGCTCGGGAGGGAGGCGGGCGGAGGAGAGTGGGGAGGCGCTCGGGCGACGGCGCGGCCAGATCCGGGCGGGGCGAGGCCGGCACGGATCCAGGCGGGGGAGGCGGCGTCCCGGGGCGGAGACGGCCGAATCTGGCGGGGAGGAGGCCGGATCTGGCGCAGCGGCGGTGGAGGGGGTGGAGGCGCCGGGGAAGGGGAAGGGGGCGGCGGGGGAGCCGGGCACAGTGGGGGCGGCGGGGGAGGCGGGGAGTCGGGCGCGGAGGCGGCGGTGGAGGGGGTGGAGGCGCCGGGGAAGGGGAAGGGGGCGGCGGGGGAGCCGGGCGCGGTGGGGGCGGCGGGGGAGGCGGGGAGTCGGGCGCAGAGGCGGCGGTGGAGGGGGTGGAGGCGCCGGGGAAGGGGAAGGGGGCGGTGGGGGAGCCGGGCACGGTGGGGGGGCGGGGGAGGCGGGGAGTCGGGCGCGGTGGGTGCGGCGGGGGAGGCGGGGAGTCGGGCGCGGTGGGTGCGGCGGGGGAGGCGGGGAGTCGGGGACGGCAGGGGAGGGGGCGGAGGCGGCGGTGGAGGGGGTGGAGGCGCCGGGGAAGGGGGCGGCGGGGACGGCAGGGGAGGGGGCGGTGGCGGGGGAAGGAGCAAGGAGGGAGGCGGACTGGCGGAGTGGGAGGGAGGGGGACGGGCGGAGGCGGGGGAGGGGGAGGGGCGCGGGGGATTTTGGGCTGCGGAGGCGGGGGAAATTTCACCAGCGGGAAAAAACCGAAAAATGAGAGTCAGGGGAGAGCCCCCAGGAATGAGGGCTGAGGGGGGATTTGAGGGGCTCCTCAAATTTGAGAGCTCTAGTAGGGGCCCTACTGGACCTCTATTTTTGCCTCAAGCCCTCAGATATGAGGTTTGAGGGCTCAAGTAGGGGCCCTGCTGGAGTTGCTCTAATGGCAACAGACAGCGTCTCCAACAGGAAGGTGGCATCCACACTGTCGTTCGACGTTGACGAGCGCACCGGGCAGCGGCGGGCGGCGGTGAGTAGGCATGGCAGCAACTGGACCAGGCAAACACAGGCCCATGGGTTTGCCTGGACTGCGCACGTTGGACTCACTGGCAGCACGGTCTAGAATGCCATTTGCCAACGCTCGGTCGTCTTCTTTCGAGGACCAGCAAAACCGGCCCGGTGTCGCCTTGGCCCGCTCCACACACCACCGGCACCGTCCCGCACTGCAGTGCTCGCTCTCCGTCGTATCCAATGACCGACCGATCGAGCCGGCCTGACAAGTCCAAATTTGAAGAACTCTTTGACCGAAGAATACCAATCTGCATCACGAAACCATCGCGCTCGACACCGGGAAACGAACCTCCCGGTCCCGAAAAGCTCCGACTCGAGCCCTGCCTTCCCACTCCGTCGCTAGGGCCCGCCACTATGTTTGAAAAATTCGAATCATGAATACACTTGAATACAAAGAACAACAAAATTTATACTATGAGACGGCAGCGTTTTCTTTTTGTATTGCTGAATTTATAAGACTATATACAGAACATGGTCTAAATGGTCTTCTAGACTTACGCCACGAACGAATAGCCCGTACGTGACGCCACTACGGCCTACTCCCGTGTGAACGACGCACACGTCGAGTTGAACTGTGCACAACCGAAAGACGTGGTCATGCGCTTGATTAAACATAACTAACTCCAAACAAAATCAAGAAAGAAGGAACTCACACGACTATAACTACGACCACACGATTACGACTATGACCACGCACAAGACTTATGCAACAAACACCCTCTAAGTCTTGTTGCGCTTACTCGATTTCAATGAGGTTGATCTTGGAACAAAGTTCTTGAAACTTAATGCGACCGAGTGACTTGGTGAAAATATCACCCAGCTGCTCTAATGTTCTGATGAGCTCGACGTCGATTTGGCCTTCCTCTGCACACTCCCGGATGAAATGAAACTTCGTGCCAATGTACTTGCTTCGATCGTGATGCACTGGGTTCTTGATCAATGAGATTGTGGACTTATTGTCCACTTTTAGAACGGGTGCACTGGGCTCTGAATAGAGCATGTCTGCTAGAAGCTGCGCCAGCCAAACACAAGCCGCGGATACCATGGCGATATATTGTGCCTCGCAAGAGGATAAAGCCACCACTTTTTGCTTCTAAGAATACCAAGTGATGGGCCCGTCTTCAAGGAAAAAGATAACACTTGAGGTACTCTTTTTGTCATCGACGTCCCTGGAAAAATTGAAAGAAATGTTTCATACATATACATTCTCTATTGCTTTGACATCAGACATATGGAGTGATAGGGCTAGAGAGGATTATATTAGTGTTGTTGCTCATTATGTTAATGATGACTGGGTAATGAAAAAAAGAATTATAGGATTTAAATTAATTAATATTTCGCATACTGCTGAAATATTGCAGAAAATATTATTAAAGTTGTAGAAGATTTTAGTGTCACGGATAAGATTTTTTCTATAACTTTAGATAATGCAGCTGCAAACACTAGGGTAATGAAAATTCTTACTCCTTTGTTTAATACTTATGCACAATCTTTCTTACTGCATCAACGTTGTGCTTGTCATATTATTAATCTTATTGTTAAATCTGGTTTAAAAAGATTAAATGCTTGTATTGATTCTTTTAGGGATTAAATTTCATATATTAATTATTTTAACCAACTAATAGCCGCATATGAGAGCTTTTGCGTAGCAATGAGCATCCGTCCTAAAAAATTTGGCTTAGACATGTCTGTTAGATGGAACTCTATTTACCTTATGCTTAAGGGCCTGTTTGGCAGGCAACAGGCCGGCCGGCTTTTCGCAGCCGCTACAGTACCTAACTTTTAAACGGAGTATTTTCTCAAGACGGAGTCTACAAGTTAAATGTAGTACACGTTAAAAGCCTAACATCTGTATCAGCCAAAATCGCAAATGAGTATCGATCTTTCCGTAATCTGTACCGTAAACAGCCAAAATTTAAAATTTTTAGCCAAAAGCCAAAAGCCGCAGCGAAAAAGAACAGGCCCTAAACATATATTGCCATATAAGAGCACTTTATCTGTTTTCCTTCACACCCAAGGTCATTAATCTCGTAGCTCCTCCAGTAGAACCCAAGTTAGAGACTCTGAACTTACCGAGGACGATTGAGTTGTTGGTGAAAAAGTATTTTTCTTTTTAGAACTTTTTCATAAAGCTACATTTTGTCTTTTTGGAGTATACTATCCAATCTCTCCTCTAATTGTTCATAACATTTTTGAAATTACCACTCACCTAAAGGCTTTTGAAAATGATCCTATACTACGAGATGCTGTAGTTGCCATGAAAACTAAGTTTTTAAAATATTGGAGGGAAATTCCTATTTTATATACATTTGTCTTTATTTTGGATCTTAGGGCCAAACTTCAAGAATTTATAAATGTATTACAACTTTTAAGCGATGCTACCGGTTTAGACTATTATACATACTATAGAGTAGTTAAGGATAAATTATATGAGGTATATGAGAAATATGAAAATAAGTTTGGGTCCATGCGTTTGGAAAGACCCCCGGTAGCCCCTAGCACCTCTAGGGGGACTATGCAATGGGGCAAGATTTTTGGTTCTTAGTCTAGATATTCTCGTGCAGGTGTAGGTACACATTAGTCAGGAGGAGGAAGGCGACAAAGCACTGGAGTCCTATCAAGCTATCTCAACAGTGATAGCGTCAGCTTCGAGCAAGAGTTGAACATCCTCTCATGGTGGCAAATCCAGAAAGTAACATATCTAGTACTATCCATATTAGCGCGGGATGTGTTGACTGTTCCTGTCTCTACAGTCTCTTCGGAGTAAGCCTTCAGTCTATCTGGAAGGATAATCGAGGAGCGACGAACAAGTCTCTCGAACGAGATGGTCGATATCTTTCTGACCATCAAAGACTGGAAATAAGCTGAATCAAGACTCCAACATACTGCAGATAATAGAGATTTAGAAGAATCTTTTGAGAATTTATATCTAGATAACAATGAATATGATTTTCAATATTTTTCTTCATATGTAGTCACTAATGAGCTTTATAGGCTGTACTATTTTTCTTTAACAAGGTTTTCTCAAGTTGAGTTTTTTACTTAGTAAAGTTTTTAATGAGGTAACTATCCCATGTAGTTTAACAAGTTAATAAAACTTATTATATCATTAAAATAATTATTTTTGATGATTAACAATGTCTATAATTTTTTACAATTTTTTGAATTTTTTCTCTTTTTCCTGGCTTAACGGGCCGACCGGGCCGGCACGGCCCGTTAAGCCGTAACCTTGTCTAGATTCGGACTGCGGCCCGCAAACCGGTACGGCACGACCCATTTATTAAATGGGTCTTAACGGCTGTGCCGGGCAAGCCCAGCACGGCCTATTGGACACCTTTAGGCTCACCTTGACGGTTTCGGCGACGAGGCCATCCCGAGGGACGTGCCCAAGGGCCACACGGTGGTCTACGTCGGGGAGGCGCTGCGGCGGTACGTCGCCAGGGTGTGGTCCCTGGACCACCCGCTGTTCCGCGAGCTGCTCGACCGCGCGCGGGAGGAGTACCGAGCTCGCAGCCGCGGACTCGAGGCTGTGCATACCGCGTGACGAGGACATCTTCCTCGGCGTTCTCTGCCGTGTCGACTCGAAGTAAGAGTGGAGGCTGTCGTTGCGCAGCTGACCACGGTATCATATCCGCGGGCCGGCTGGCGAGGGCGGCATTGGTGATTCTGGTTGCCTCGTCTCGTCTGTCTAGGATTCGAAGTTACGTGGATGTGTAGGGCCTGTAGGCTATGTCAGTATGTTGGCAATTAGTTGTGGTTTCTATGCTCTGTATTCGATTCTTCAATTAAGGATGCATGCACTCAAAACGGCACAATTGTTTCGTTGGAAGCTGCAACTTTTGAGGCCGCAACTCCTTGTAACCAAGACACCACCAAGGATGATCAAAGCCTGGATGATCAATTGATCATCGACCCAAGTAGAAGGCCAGTTTTGTACCAGCAGATTTTTTTTGCAAGAATCAGGACAGACGAGCATACGTAGGGTTCTACAATATAACATGTATGGAGGAGGTAACTAACAGATGATGCGTTCAAACAAGGCAGAAATGATCTATCGAATGCAGATATAGCCATCATTGGAATTGCACCTTATGGGGCATAAAGTGACACTAGAAATGTGCACAAACACTGTTGCCCGGATCTCGTGAGAAGTATTGTACAGAGGAAATGTCAAAAAGACTTTGTCGACTATAGGTCTATAGCTATTCCTTCCTTTCTTTTTCTTTTTTCCATTTTTTTTGAACGGGGACTATAGCTATTCCTTTCTAAATATGCTAAAATGGCTCTAGTTGAAGTCAGGCTTCTCAGGGTAAGTGCAGCCAGAACGCTGGATGATAACGTTTGCAGCGTAACAAGCAGCTTTGACACACTCGTCAATGTTTTTCTCTTGAACCAATTGAGAGAGAAAGCCTCCAACAAAGGCATCACCTACAATACAATGCTTCAATGTCAGAAAAAACAAAAACGACGCAAATCCTAAACATCAAAAGCATATGTGAAATTCTTCTACCGTTACTGAAAATTATATCATTTAATTGAGGTGGCACAATTTAAGTTCATGCTAAAACAGAGGATGGCTCAAGAAAAAGAAAATTGCAATACATATATTAACATCAATATACAAAACTAACGAGTACCTGCGCCATTGGTATCAACAAGCTTCTCCTTGGGCAAAAGGATAACAGGGAACGTTTTTACCTGCAAGCAAAAGAATATTTAAAACAAATCAGGATAGACATTTTTAAGCCAAGGTAGCAGCACATTAGGCATACTCCAATAAATGTGATATCATTTCTAATGACAATTGCACTTGGGGTTGCTGCTAAGATCGTAATAACACCCAATAAGTGAAACAAGCCTTTTGCCCTACTAGACCAATACTTGGAGGCAGAGCAGATCAACAATTAGACATTCCACTTCAAGAAAAAGCTTTGGCGTCTTACTTCTTCAGGTGTCTACTCTGCAAAATCAGCCTATGAGGGTTTCTTTCAAGGCGCCATTTTATTCAGCCCATGGGAGCGTATTTGGAGAACATGGGCTCCTAACAAATGCCGTTTTTTCATGTGGTTGGTCGCGCATAATAAGTGCTGGACTGCAGATCGTCTTGCTCGGCGGGGTCTTCAGCATCACCAGAAATGTTTGTTCTGTGATCAGGAAGAGGAAACCATCAATCACTTGCTGGTTTCTTGTGTCTTCTCTAGGCAATTCTGGTTTGAGCTCTTACAGAAATTCGGTTTGCAGATCCTTGCTCCCCAGCTGACGGAGCCTTCCTTTGAAGTTTGGTGGAGCCGATCTAATGAGACAGCCGTTGGTCAGGATAGGCAGGGTCTTAATTCTTTGATTATTCTTGGAGCCTGGTCGCTTTGGACCCATCGGAATCGGTGTGTCTTTGATGGTGCTTCGCCTAATCTGCAGGGTGTCCTAGCTTCGGTCTGCGAAGAAGCTAAGTTCTGGGGTCTAGCGGGTGCCAGGGGCATAGCTTTGTTGACTGAGCGGGTACTTGGTGTTGCCAAATTGTTTGGCTCCTTGGTCGTTTCGTCCCTTGTTTGTGAGTGTGTGTGGGTTTGTTGTGTCTGAGAGTGTTTGTTTGTTAGTTTGTGTGGGTTTTTTGTGTCTGTGTGTCGTGGTGTTGAGTTGTTGTCTTTGTTGTTTGGGGTTTCTCCTACCCTTTTTTCCTTCTTAATATGAAGGATACGCAGCTCTCCTGCGTGTTCGAAAAAAAAAATCAACATAATACATGCACACAAATTGCAGAGACTGGATTTTACATTATGTTCTAAAGCATATTTCATGATCTCTGCTGAGTGACACACATTTGCCCAGTATCGTTGGAGAATCAACAGTAGTGAAATTGCTTCGGGCTAGAGAGGCGAATCGTGTGGACAACACTACAGTTCTGTATATGCAGTTTAAAATCAGAATATGAAGTAGATGGCATATTTATTTTCAAAATTATACCGGAAAAATCAGTTTGGTTCCATAATGTCATATAATTTAAGTTGGTTCCCTACAGTCGAAAGATGGAAGTATGTATGCAAGGGAGGAGGGGGAATAAAGACATGTGAATGTTAAATTTGTCACGACTGGTAATCTGCTGCCAAAAAAACCCCCCCCCCCCCCCCCCCCGAACATTTTGAACAGAAATGAAAATATCATAATGTTGCAAAGCTTGTCTGTGAGACCAACAGGAATATCAAAGCAGGATATTTACCTTTCCATCATCAGCAACTACTACTGGATCACAACCTTGAGTAATCACAGTAATCCTCTTGTGTGTTCCTGAAGCCTTAGGCAACTGTGAGATCTTCAAAGCAATCTCCTCAACATTCTCAGTCTACAGATTTTATGGGCAATTTGTCAACGCTTTACCCACTAAAGAAAATAACAGGTGGCGAATGGTTAATTACCTCCCAACAACGAACTTTAGCAAAGGTCCTTGCCTCAGTTTCATTTCCAAAGATGTAGTCCACATACCTAAGTTTGGTAACAGAAAGAACTGTAGTCAGATTTTACATAGCACAGCAAACATTGGAAAAAACGTGAATGAAAAATAGATTTACACCATAAGCTGAAGTTGTTATACAATGTTCTCAAATAAAGGTCATATAATAAGCATCATATGGGGGGATTCAGTACTTACGGAAGAGCTTTCTCTTGGGCATCACGGAAAAACTCGCAAATAACAGGAGCGGAAAGGTTCATCATAAACACCTGCAAACAGTGTAATCAATTGTATTCCAACAACACTAGAAAATGGTCTCCTTTTGGCAGCACCATTTTACCTTGTTAGTTGCAGCAGCATGCTCAGCAACAAGTTGAATCGAATCCGGGGAAACCGTAAGGAAAAAGCCGGCAATGTAAATATATTTTGCCTTCTCAACTACAGTTAATGAATTATACTTGTCAGGAAAGAAATCTATCAACACATTGAGTGCAAAATAAGCAGTGAACACTAAAAAATGGGGAGATGTAGTATGAAAATTAAAAAAAAAAACACACACACACACAGAGAAAGAGAGAGTATCAGCATGTTACGTTTCATGTAGGAATCAAAATTGTTGTTAATAACTCCAGACATGATCACATCTGTATTGGAAATTCGTTGGTAACCAGGAGTCACACGATTCCAAAAATGCCAAAAAAAAACATAGATGTAGTACACACAAAGTTAATGCAAACCTGCAAAAATTCACCCCCCTGGTACTGAGAGCCAAAACAGAGGAGTCAATCCTACGCTACTCATATGCACTGAAAGTACTGCTTGCCTTTTTCGGTGCTCGATGCCAGGGATGAATTTGATATTGAAAATTTGTAGGCTTACATAAATTTATGTGCACTATATCCATGATTTTTTTGGGCATATTTGAAATAATGCATCATGCCCTTCTCGTAAATGGGGACGTGGGAACCCCTGGGCAGCAAAATCACATTCACATTCATATATCATGTCAGATTCCAAAGATTGGCGTGTAGAATTGTCTCAAACAACATAACGAACCTTACTTGAATCAAGAGATCATAAAGCTGAGAATTCACAAGAGAGTTCAAGTGACTCGTTTTATTACCAAGTGCCCAGTTCTCTGATCTCTTCAGATGTTCGGACTTGTAGCAGTTTGCTGCGGACAAGTTTGCAACAAGTGACCTGGAAGAAATAAGATATGAACATAATAATGAAAATCTATGTCTAGAAAGACAATACCATAGTATCATTGAGAAGCACAGCCTAGTGCAATAAGCTACACATTTTAAAACTTAACTAGTGAAGGGACAATTTCAGTAAACACAGGTATTACAAATTGCAGGTTAGTGTAATAGCAATACCGCCACAAGACAAACTGAACATGTTCACGATAGCAACTTTAGGCAAGCTTAATGTCTAGGTATCAGCAGAAGGATATGCAGTATAATAGGTAAAGATCACTGTAGGTTGCATACCTTTCACCACCAACAACACAGACAGCACATGTGCCGGTCAGAGCATTCTCATCCTCATAATAGTGGGCCTGGTTGAATAGATGGTAAGGTTAAGGTAGTTTGTGGTGCAATAAAGTGGAGTGTGATTGCATGAAGAAGGGAAAAACTAATAAAAGGAAACTCATAACTTACGTTAACACCAGCAGCTTGTGCATTTTTCTTCATCTCCTCACCAAACTTGTCCTTCCCAATGCAACCCATGTAACTTGTTGCACCGGGAACTTGAAGCATCCACTGCAAAAGTAATAGAGATTGTTATGATTTAGTAAGTACTGAGCTTATGACAAACAATCAGAATTGGAAAGAGTTTTGAGTGTTATGATTTAGTATCTTCTGAGCTTACTTGGGCAACCCTGATAGAGTTTTGAGTGGATCCTGAAAGAATCAAACAAAATAAATACAAACAGTGAGAAAACAATAGTTCACTCCATTGACTTCATAGGTTAACAGAAATTGTCCACAGTAATATTACCTCCAGAAATGTATTCAACATTGCCCTTGCTAGCCAATTCATCATACCTAGCAGTATAACACAGAAATCCACAATGTTTAGTTACCACCAGCCTTCAATGATACATCCATAGTGCTCGTCTATTTCAACTATGTTCTGTCTTTGTATATTGCAAGTTCACAACTATATAAACACATTCTCTATTATGACATATGAACCAGTCAATTTAGATACTAACTTCAAGCCATGTATACATCTAACCATACAAAATTAAAACCATGACATGCCTTTCTTTCTTCTCGTACCTAATGCGACAGTACCTAGCCTTTATTTTCTATTCTCAGTTCACAACAAGCTTGCGACAGAATTCAATAATGCTAGGGAAGTTGTAGGGAGAAAGAAACTTACATCGGCAAGTGCCTTTCCTCTGCGAGAATGGCATTGCCCGGTTTGATATCATACCTAGAACACAGGTGCATAGAAAAAAAAACATGTCAGTTAGCTCGTGATAACTACATAGGTTATCTGATTCTCCATACAAGCAACCGAGAAAACATGGTCCAAGCCATTAGAGAAATTCTGATGAAACAACGTAATGGTAAATACCATTTTCTGGGACCAGACCTTACAGCTTAGATATATTTGCCGATGTCAGAAAGGAGGCAAACAAATGAGTCCAAATTCACTCAATGAGAATGGTACTACTCTTTGATCAATTATGTAGTTTGGCAAAAGTGTACTGCATATTGTTCATTCAACTGCATGTTATATACATATTCTGCAGATCATTCACAGTTGCACAGGTACCACCTTTAAAACTCGCGCTCCAGAGTGCAAGAAATATGACACAGATGTGACACCCAACCTCGCATCACCCCCAACAAAACTATACCAAAAGTATTTGAGTGCGACTAGTGCACGATATACCGTAAACAGGCATCTCGACGGGATCTAGTCGTAGGTCTTGATGAGGCAAGCTCGGAGCTCATGGCTATGCGTTGTTAGCCTAGCTGTAGTATCGCCCCTACGCCACCCACGAGGCCACCACCTCCGTGGGGTGCGCACGATAGCTCGCCCACCACTGTTTTGTGTCGTACGGGCTCGTGCCCATGTCCGCGAACGTGCACCCGCTCTGCCATTGTTGCTGGGACACAGTCCTCACCGCGGCCGCCGCAAGGTTGGTGCTCCACCGCAGCGGGGCCACCCCGACCGCCGCGCGCCTGGTTCTGCGGCGCCAAGACCTCATCTATTGTCGCATTGGCCGCCGGCGCCTGCGCCTTGGTGACCACACCGCCCCACAGCGTGCAACCTCCATGAGCCGGAACAACGCACAGTCGCAAGAGGACAAGCACGCCATGGCCATTGCGTGGTGATGGCACCGAGGGGCTATGAGATCTGGAGTAGATGAGCAGAGTAATGGCAAGTGATGAGTGAGAGCACTGTGCAGCCAACACTTAGTGTGAGCTTGTGCATGATATGTTGTCGCTAGTAAGTTAAGAAACCTAGTAGCACCGGGATAGAGCGATGGCTACACTGCAGGGAAGAAAATCCAATGGTGGATTGAGGCCCTTCCCATCCACCATTGATCTGGTATGGGGCCCACCGGATCAACGGTGGATGAGAAAAGCGCTTCCGTGGCAGGTGCTACCGTGCTAGCTTCTATGTACTTGATGCCTCCTTATGAAACTTTGAAACACCAGGTCATGAAACCTTATGAAACTTAGTCATCAAACCTCATGAAACTTCATAAAAATTCGTGAACCTTAATCACGAAACTTGAACATAGAACCCCATGAAACTTCATAAAATTTGGCCATAAAACCTACACAATTTATGTACGAAACCTCTTAAAACTTTATGAAACACCATGAAACTTATACATAAAAACCTCATAAAATTTAGTCAACTTAAGTATGAAAACTCCTGAAACTTTATGAAAACTCGTGAAACACCATGAAACTTAAGTCAAATTAGACATAAAACCTCTTGAAACTTTATGAAACCTCATAAACATCATGAGACTTAAACATGAACACTAGTCAATTTAGACATAAAACCTCCTGAAACTTCAAGAAATATCATGAAACACCATGAAATTTAATCATGAAACCTCATGAAACATAGTCAACTTAGGCATAAAACCTCCTGAAACGGCACGAACCCCCATAAAACACTATGAAACTTAATCATGAAATATAGTAAACTTAGGCATGAAACTTCATAAAACTTAATCATGAAGCCTAATCAATTTAGACATAAAACCTCCTAAAACTTTATGAAACATCATAAAACTAGTCATGAAACTTAATCAACTAAGGCATGAAACCTCTTGAAACAACATAAAACTTAAATCATGAAACCTCTAAAATTTTATGAAACCTCATGAAACACCATAGAACTAGTCACGAAACCTCATGCAACTTAGTCAATTTAGGCATGAAATCTCCTGGAACTTTATAAAACACCATGAATTTAGTCATGAAACCTCATAAAACCTTATGAAACTTGGTCATCAAACCTCATAAAAATTTGTGAACCTTAATCATGAGACTTGGACATAAGGCCGCTTGAGATTTCATAAATTTTAGCCATGAAACCTAGTCAATTTAAGCATGAAACCTCCTAATACTTTATGCAACCTCATGAAACTCCATGAACCTTATATATGAAAACCTCACGAAGCTTAGTTAGCTTAAGGATGAAACCTCCTAAAACTTAATCAAATTAGGCATGAAACCTCCTGAAACTTTATGAAACATTGAAACTTCATAAACACCATGAAACTTAAACATGAACACTAGTCAATTTAAGTATGAAACCTCCTGAAACTTTAAAAAAACATCATGAAACACCATGAAACATAGTCAACTTAGTCATGAAATATACTAAAACTTAATGAAACCT
This sequence comes from Dendrocalamus latiflorus, assembly GCA_017311315.1. Lineage (NCBI taxonomy): Eukaryota > Viridiplantae > Streptophyta > Magnoliopsida > Poales > Poaceae > Dendrocalamus > Dendrocalamus latiflorus. The sequence goes on from CM029628.1 coordinate 38,348,589, forward strand.
CATGAAACACTATGAAACTTAATCATGAAATCTAGTCAACTTAGGCATGATATCTCATGGAACACCATGAAACTAGTCATGAAATTTAATCAACCAAGGCATGAAACCTCTTGAAACAACATAAAACTTAATTATGAATCTCATAAAATTTTATGAAACACTATGGAACTAGTCATAAAACCTCATGCAACCTAATCAATTTAGGTATGAAAACCTCCCAGAACTTTATAAAACACCATGAAGCTATTCATGAAACTTATTCATAAAAGCTCCTAAAACATTTTAAAATCTCATGAAACTTGGAGTTCAACTTAATGGATCCGCTGCCAAAAAGTTGCAAAGAGTTTCATCGAACTAATGCAATTGCACTTATAGGATTTCACAAAATAAACTTCAAGTTTCAAAAGAGTTTCAAAAAAGGTAAGTTTCAGTTACCTAAAAAATACTCACAATAATAATCATAATGAAAAAAATAAACTTGCAGTTTTGGGCTATCAATATCATTGAAGTCCAGATAGTAAGAAAGAGATCGAGAAAAACTATAAGCACAACTTTTTCATGTGAACTAACAGAAAAACGACACTACAAAATCATCAACTATCACCTAAGTTACACAGTAGTTATGTTAAGTTTCATGTAGTATCAAGTTGTTAACAAATTGCATGCTAAGTAACAAAATTTCAGCAAGTATCAAGTTTCATTAGGCGTCAATTTAGATACACGCACAGACTAGGATGACACGTGGGATGGTGTGGTTGCCGACGAGTTCCCTCGAAGCCGAGCGCAATCACCGGTGGCAGATGACGAACCTCGCTACCTCGAAGCCGCGCGCAACCAGGTGCCCCGCCGCTGTCCCCTCGCTCCCTCGAAGCCGCGCGCAACCACGGTACCTGCCGCCGCCCCCTCATTCCTTCGAAGCCGCGCGCAACCTCGCCGATGTCGCCTAGCTCCGTTGGAGCCCTAGCGATAGGGGGGAAATGCCATCGCCGGGGGCATGTCAGTAACACCCGAATCCCACACAAACCAGTCGGCAAAAAAGGGGAAAAACCTAACCGTGTTGGGCACAGAGTCAGCTGCCCGCCTTGTGTCCCCTCGCGCGACCACGGTGGCCTCCGGCAATGCCGCGCGACGGAGCCCAGTCCGCCACCCTTGATCCCCACTGCCCTACCCCAATATCGCGCAACCAGTCGCAAAAGGGGGCAACTTCACCGTGTTCAACACCTCAATCAACTGCCCCCTCGTGTTCGTGATCGAACGGCTCGGATTTCGCGACTTCCCTCTGCAGTCGCGTCGCGTACGCGACTGCAGAGAATCCCATTTGGTGCTGTGCGGGGGGATGATACGCTTTAAGATCCGTGTGCTCGGAAAAAACGAACGGCAAAGCGCTATTTCGTTGCAGCCGAGATGAACGGTATAGCGTTTATTAGAATTTCTGAGGAGCAAAAAAAAAGGGCACAGTCCAGAGATCATAACGTAACGAAGAGGAGAGATCGAGGAGGAGATACTTACTTGGCGAGGAAGGCCTCGTCAACGACGGCGGAGATGTCGAGGAGGGGGTTGCCCATCCCCAGGAGGACGCCGTCGCAGCAGCTGCTCGCCATTTTTTGCCTCTCCAGCCGAACCGAGCGGAGCGAACGGGGGCAGATCTGTGTGGAGTCTGCGTGGAGAGAATTTGGGAAGGGACGGGTCGGTCTCGGGATATTTGCAGAGATCACAGTAGCACGGAGAGGAGTGGACGGGTGTGCCTATGCCACGGACCCACGTGCCCACCGCCCGACACCTTGTTCAAGCACACGCCGCGCCCGCGAATCGCGAGCAGGCCTCGCACTCGCGGCTTCCAGCACCGATCCACTCGGCACGCGCATCGGTAGGCCAGTGCGCCACCACACTCGGCTACAAACAAATCGTGCGCGTCTGAGGCTATCAGGCTACCACTACCGAGTACTGACCCATGATGGGGCAATGGCGCATCGGTCTCCCGGTGTTGGCACGCGAACTTAACGCACGCGGTTAGGGCAGTCCCAATGGAAGAAACTGACATGATTTTCATAGCACAAGAAATCATCTATAGAAATTATCTTCCACAGTGAAGGTGTCTTCGAATAATAATTATTTTCTCTTTCTCTCTCCCAACTCTATCTTCTTCCTCTAATGAGAGTGTGCCACGAGCCCCCTAGAAACTGGTGGCTTCTTCCCAATGGCGATTTCATAGTTTCTTGGTGCATTGGGTGGAGTGAAGACCTGATTTCTTCATGAGGAAACCGTTTCTAGGATTTGTGCTCTCTTTCATCATTAATTACGTTGTCATGTCAGCATTTTGCCTACGTGGCAAGTCATTTAATGAGGATAGAAACCATCATCAATACACCATTGGGACTGCTCTTAGGGCGCGGCTGCACGGCAGAGGACTAAACTTTTGGCATGACCTAGCCATCGGCAGATCTAACGGAGGTAAGGATGTTCAGCTGAACACCCAAAAATGTTTATAAAATACTAGATATATAATAGATACATTAGATGTATATATTGTTAGTTGGGTTAAAACTATATTTTATGCTCGTAAATAAATTTAGCCCACACTCTTTATACATCATGCGCAGCCTATATAATACATTAGACCCATCTTTCTTTCTACCTCGCCCTTCTCACACAGGCCCAAAGAGGTAAAGATATAAACAAAATCCTAACATTTGTTCTATTTCTTATCTTATGACTGTCTATGTGGGAAACGGCTCCGGCCTTCGAGTGGCGAGCGGGCGAAGGTGCAAGCTGCGGAGGCAAGTGACGACCTGCAGGCACGGACGTGGCGCCATGACGTGACGACAATCATGCGTGAGGCGGCGCGGGGTGCAAGGTGAGCGTGTGGTAGCGCGGGTGAGCAGAGATGTGTCACAGGCAAGCGGGCAGTGGCACAACGAACATGGAGGTAGGGAGCGGTCGGCAAGAAGGGAGCAGTGCGGTAGCCGCGATAGAGTGTGGCATCGGAAAGTGAGCAGCACGTCCAACTTATCGTCATTGTCTTCTCTTTAGATTTAGATGTGCTCCGCCTCATTTCACTTATTTTCTTTCTTGGTCCGCTTTATTCTACTATGCTCTGTTCTTACTCCGATTCTTTCTAGAGCTTAGCATTTGGTTTCTTCGTTTTTTTTCTAATAAGATGTTGTATAAAAATACAATCTTTACCTTAGGCAATGAACGGCTAGTTGGACCCTTATTGCTTTTGTTTACATGCTAATTTTTGCTATGTTTTGCTCTATGGAAGGAACATACAATGTTCTCTTAGATGGACAATTCTTACTGATGGGAAAAGAACAAAAAAAGGTAGGATCAATAAGATATACAACTGTCATTAATCTCTATAATGTGTTGTTTAATTCATGTCATTATACTCGCCTTATGTCGCCCATTTTCTCACAAGAGATCATTAGTTTCTATAAGTTATGTATTTTTATTATATCTATATGCACGTATCGTTGTATCGGTGTTTTGGAGGAAATGGTGCATTGCAGTATCGACGTATTCGAGCAACTTAGCTTTAAAGTCCAAACACCTATCCTAAAAATCCTGGATCCGCCACTAAGGACAAGGGCGACCGGTGGCACCGTGTCGAGCGGGGCTCCGATAGGTTTGTGCGCACCATGCGCCTGCCACCCAACGCCAACACCGATGGCGTCCAGGCCACGCTCGAGAACAGTGTCCTCACCATCACCATCCCCAAGGCAGTGGCGGTGTCCTCACTGGTTGTAATTGAAGGGGGTGTTAAACAAACTAAGATAGTTGTATTTTCATTGTTGTTTAGTATTCCCATGTTTCTATTGATATTTAATATTCCTATTAGTGCTAGTGTTTTCGCTAGAGGTAGTGCTTAGTATTCAAATATGAGAGTGTTCCCACTTATATACTTGTATATAAATATATGATTCATAGACAGTTGCAAATCATTTCTTGATATTTTTGACATGTAAGACACTTCCTTTATAAATATTGCCCTAGAGAAGAAGATATATATGCCTGGTAAGTTAGTGGACTCGTTATTCGATTGCTACGTGCACTGAGATGAAGAATTTTTCGCAGAGATCATACACATCACTTCTTTTTCCGTGGGGGTGCGCGTCTTTCGGAAGCGAATAAAATGAAATAGCATATAAGATATGAAGCTGGAATCATTCGCTCATGGGCTCATGTCATGCCTACTGCCTTTGCTTCGTGATCTGAGCCATTTTCACCACCGATCGATGGCATACATTGCGTTTGGTTCTACTACTTGTCCTGCCTAATTGCCTATTACAATATTATATCATATGAACCTTACCTAGCCGATAGCGTGATTAAAAAGTATTACTTAAAAACAAAGAAAATCTATATATAAATTATACTGCAATCGTACTGATAAAAGCCTATAACACTATATAGAATGAACAGGTACAATCCACATGCGAGCGTGTGAAAATAAAGAGGTAGAACCTCCAAGAATACCTTACATTGATATGAAGCTCTGATGAGAATACGCGTGGTGGTGATCAGTTGGGCTTGAAAGCTCATGGTTTATGGCTGAAAACACTGTAGCTGATAGAGACTTATTTAGCATAATTAAATTTAAAAAAATATAAAAATATAAAAAATATGTTAGCCCAATATGTATAATATAAACGAATACGGGAAAAAAAAGAACCGGAAAAAAGCTCAACAAAAAGCCAAAAGTTCAGAAAAAGACGAAATTTATGAATAGTGAAAAATAAGCCAGAAGCTCAAGCCGAACCGATCAGGGGATTTGAAGTGGCCTTGGAATCTGACAGAACCATATCCTTGATTCACTAGAGTGATAATTAAAAAAACTGCATATGCCTAGTAAGTCCAATCTACCTAAACCGGAAGATTTACCTGCGAAGGTGGCATTGTCCCACCCCTGCAGAAGATTGCCGATGGAAGCGGCAATTGCGGCTAGAGCAACCAGTGGTGGATCTAGGATCAAAATTTAGGGGGGGTTAATAGAACTTATACCTAAATTTTGGTAAACACACCTTAAAATAGGAAATTATTTATTGAATAATACAACTAAATATTCATTTTTGCGAAAAAAAATCAGTTGCAAAAATATTTTCAAAAATATTACCTTTTCGCCTAATAGATTATTGCTAGTATTGCCATATAACAATTATTTAAATCTGTATTTACTTTATTTTGCACAACCCTGAGCTAGTATGAAATAATTGCACATACGCCCATGGCCCATTACATAATCCATGTCAATAACTACTAGTATAGATTTGCAACATGTGAAATATCTCAACCATTGGGATTTCTTTATTTTTGGAGGTCAACTATTATCCATCGATATTTGAGTATTGAGGTTGCCTGAGTCCCTGAAATTAGCGGCCAATACTCGAAGCTCGTGCTCGACCTTTGTAGAGTTGTAGACTTGTAGATATGAGAGGGAGAGAGGCTCCAAGTCAAGAGTCAAGATGTCGTTGTGGTTTATAATCACCGCTACAAATACAATCTTCTTCATCATGCAAAGGCTTTTTAAGCCCGATAAAGTCATTCATATGGCTAGCGTGAAGTTGTGGGGGTAGGGGAGGTACACACAGCCAGCCAACGATAGGGAGGCTAGCGCCCCACCTGATCCACTGCTGGGTCCGCCCCTGAGAGCAACTCCCGACATCTCCCCCCACAAAAACACCCACCCTGCGTGTGTGGAACTACAAGACCAAGCTCAAGATGAACACATCGAACCAACCACCACCACAACAGAGGATGCAATTCTTGAAGAACTCTAGTACCTCCCAAGAAGGCCAACAAAAGTATAAATAAGCTGGCCACACACACACTAAATCCTGAAAGGGAAGATATATAGATGCTCATCTTCACACTGATAGCAGCAGGCTCACTACGTACGTCGTCCAACCTCGAATGTATCTAAGAATCAGATGAACAGCTGCAGAGTGAACTGACCGGGGGGCAGCCATGAAAGGCTGACTTTCTTAGGAAAAGAACCGAAGAGACATCCGGCGACACTGGGATCTGGGCCCTGGGGATTGACGATTGGGGCGGCCGGCTTTGCCTTAGCGGCTTAGCACACTCATGCGCATGGGCCTTATGAGGCTCCGGCACACCAACTTCATACGGACCAGGATGCGAAGGACATGAACTCGCGGTGCCACGGCTGCGTCCAGCGTTCTTCTCAGGCGACGGGCAAGGCTGGTGCTCGGCGGAAGGGGGGTTCTCGGCCGGCGGTAGCTCTGACGGACGCCAGAGCTCGTCAGAAAGATGTGTCCGCCCCTGCGCATCACATCAACGTTCCTTTGTCGCGCCGCGCGGCAGCACAAGGAGCATCACGTCGCCCTCCTACGGTCCTCCTGCGCGGGGGCAGTACACGACTTCGGCGTACTTGTGGAGTTGCGGTGGCAGGTGGAAGTGGGCAGACTGCAGCGCCGGTACGGAGGCGGGTATCGACGAGGCCGGCATGGCGCTATCGGTGAGTCGGTGACATCCCAACGGCCTAATCAGACCCAATGGGCGTTACGCTATATCATAGCGGGTGGATTGGATTATCGGGCCCATGTCAACTCTTTGTGCAGACTACAGGCGGCCCAGACTTTTTTTACTTTTTTTTTTTTTTGAGAAACAGACTTTTTTTACTTAATGCTCCTTAGATGGTTACGAGCTGCTTACAACGGCCCAGGTTGATTATGGAAAAATGGAAAACCCGATACGGGTGGGCACTCGACAGCTACTTTTGCGAAATTTCGCGATCATACGCACACTGGATTACAGAAACCAGTTTTTGCCTAGAGAGAGAAAGAACCCGTCTTTTTAGATTTCCTTCTTAGCTCACATCCAAAGGTGGCGGATTTTTGGACTATGACTTATGGTTTTTAACTGTTTGTAAAAAAAAAGTATGACGAGAGACTCGCATGCGATTTTGGCTGATATAAACAAAGTTACTGTAATGTTTATTACAATTGACCTGTAGATCTTGACTTAAAAAGATACTTCTTTCGAAAGCTAATTACCGTAAAAAACGGCTTTTAAAAGCCAAGAAGAAGATGTCCGGTTTCTGTACTGGTTGTGCTCAATTTTTCGCCTCAGCATAGCTCCGAAACATCCGTTGTGTCCACATCGCCAGTGGAGTACTAAGGCCCCATTTGGCATGGCTCCACTTCACAAGTGGAGCTGTTTTTTTTTTGACTTCACAAGTGGAGCCGGGTGAAACTACTTTTTCAGCTCCTTGGGTGGAGCTACTTTTGTCTCAGCAGGTTTTAAGGAACTCCTTGGGTGGAGCTATTTTGTTTTACCCTGTTTGACACAAAATAGCTCCAAACAGCTCCAAGGAGCTGGTGGTGGAGCTGTGCCAAACGGGGCCTAAATGGTGCCTTCCATCGGATATGTCTGGAAAAAAAAGAGTTAAAGCTTATGCGCAAAAGAGGTTGGTTGATCTGTACAAACCATGAGTTCCAAATCCACCTGATGTTCTGGTGGTATGAATTCGGTTGAACAAATCCTCTTTTTTTTTCATTGCCATAAAAAATAAGAGTTCGGTTGAACAATACCACTACTGGATCTCATTAGTGGAGTGGTAGTTGGAACCAACTTTCACAGGTTAAGCGATATACATTCATGTAATAAGCTGTGTGAGGTCAAACAGATGCTTTCCTCACCTACCTCTCTCCTGGACGGATGCACACCATCTAATTCCGACCAGTCATATATCCCTAGACTGTCAAGGCAGAGCTTTGTTTGGTAGATGACAGCAACATGTTTTTTTATTACTTTAGCAACATGTTTTTTTTTATCAGAAGAAACAACATGTTCTGATTTCAGCTCCTTTGCTTTGTCCTGATATATCTGCATTACGACACTGTACATGCAATCATTCGTTTTCTTGGTGTCGTTTTACACGTCCAACAGTATGACCAACCGATCGACCATTACATGATCTAGCAGCTCAATTAGCCCGTACATGAATAATTGCCAGACCATTTCGTCTAGCCAAAGGAACACACAGTTGTTAGGACGTGGTCGTCTGTTCTTAGCAGTATTATAGATGGAAGCACATGGTTTCTTGACCAAACACTAGCTGTCCCAGGTATTTGACCTCAGCCTATGAGGAATTCTCTAATGTACTATGAGGTGATGAAGAAATTAACAATCACAAATTCACAATTCACAAGCTCGATGTCGGCCGCCGAGCTGGATTTTGGCAGTCTAACTATTAATCTGACAGCTAAAAGTTGCATATGTTATCCATGGTAAGTTTCAAATACATTCAAAATCATCCGATTTGAAGCAGCCCGATCGACTTCACAGTTCAAACCTTTCCATAGAATAATCATGCTACTTCTGCAATCTTCTAAGCTGTATGTTACATGGTAGTTTTTCCCTTTGTTTCTTTCTTTTTTTTATATAGACGTTTTCCCTTTGTTTCTTGATTTTGTTAGTAAGGAGACTGGGGTGTCGGTAGGTTCTCTCACGAGAAAAAAAATGTTATCAGAGCTTTCTCGCTTATTTTTGAACCAGGACAGAAATTATTGTTGAAAGAACAGTCATAGAGGAGGGCTAATTTCTTATTCCGTATAAAGTCAGATATTTAGGTGCTAGTTTTCGTTTTCGAATTATTTTATGATTAAACTACTAAGATAGCTATCACGGTAGGTGTACAGATATGGGATAACGACCGAAGTGTCGAACGTTAGTTTCTGGTCTCGTTTATGGCTTTCTGCTGCAAACAACAATAGCACTACTATACTTTGACAGATTTGGAACTCAGTTGTTAGTCCCTGAAATTTCCAATATAAGTTATAATATCAACTAAACTGGTCAAGTGTTTCAATAGAAAACTACTGAAGAAAATGGCCAAAAGGTAATCCTTGTGGGAAAAGAATAATTTAACACAAGGCAATAAAGGACAGTGGATAATCCGCCGCCAAGCAAGATCATCACCTAATATGCCTAATTCACTCCTCGTGCAGTCGACTCTTCAACTCCACTGACATTCTCCAAGCATATTTGTGGATATTGTGAATGGGTCGGTTTGTATTTGGCCTTTTCCCAGGAAAAAACGACATCTTTGTTTTCTTACTTTCACAGAGTCTTTAGCAGAATTATTACTGATAGGCGACAAAAGAAATCCATTGTTTGAAGTATTTACAAGTCAAAAGGGAGCCAGAATGTATAACAGCTGGGATGACATATGGATGTGGAGAAACAACTCTGTTTATACAGTCAATGAAGAATATTGTTATCGTCAATCAAAACTTCACATTCCTTTATACCACTTGCTTTAACTTCTAATCAACTTAGCCGCTCTGAAGACCACTACCGCTAAAGCCAAAAGAAGACTACATAGGAGATAATCCATGCCAAATCCATTTCCCCATTGACTGTAAACCAAGAATATAACTCTTTAACTCATGTCAAATGCATTTCCCCATTGACTGAAAACGCAGAACTGAGCTGGTAAAGGCTTTCTTTCTTTGAACAATGGACACTCACATCAAACTCCTTTTCATGTTGTTTTGTGACACTAGTCTCCGGCGGTAGGTAGCACGAGTGGGCATCTGCATCCTCGCAGCCTGATCGACACTGACTGGCTCGCATCCAATTGTGCTTGGACACCACCAAGCATCAGCACACGGGAACGGATTTCTGTGTTCTGTTACTCTCACTAGTAGTTTAGTACTGAGTGCTGATAGCTAGCACCCAGCAAACCGCATCTTGCGGTTCCCGCCATCAACTACGATCGATAACCAATTCAGAGAATTTTTTTTTTAATTCGATCTCTTGCTTAAAAAGATAACTCGCATCTAGTAACCAATGCAAAACACCTTCTGCAAAATGTTTCTACAGAATTTAGCAACATATTCCAAGCGAGAACGTAAATAATCAAAACAGTAGTATACTTTACTTGCAAAATACAACAACAGATCAGAAAGTTGCCAGCCAGGCCATGAACACTGCAGGCCACGGCATTGCAACGATCTAAGCGTACAAGAAGCCTCCAGGATCCTGAAATCCTCCGTTTTTATTTTGATGCACGTATCGTCTTTTCTTTCCGAGTCTCCTCCTCTTCGTGTTCGGACGGCTTAGCAGATGGGCAGGGGCTCGCCGTTCCACTCCTTGAGGCACTCGAGCATCGGGTCGACGAGCTTGCCCTGGCTGATGGCCAGGAACACCTTGTTGCACTCCTCGCCGGGCGACTTGAGCTTCTCGCCGGTGAGGTACACGCAGCCGAGCTCTTCGCGGATGAAGCGGTACACTGGGAACGACCGGCTCTCCTTGATCCTGTTGGCGATCGGGGCGGTGCCGTTCTCGAAGGCCACGCGGGCCGCCTCCATCTCCCTGGGCAGTTCCTCGCGCAGCACCTCCTCGAACTTGGTGATCTTGGAGAACACGGAGGAGCTGGCGTCCTTCTCAGCCTCGCCGTTGGCGAGGGCGTGGTCGACGAGCACCGCGCGGATCTTCTTCATCAGCGGGTAGTTGGCGCTGCAGGGGTCGTCGGCGTAGCTGTACACCGCCTCGCGGTCGATGGCGGTGAGCAGGACCTTCTCGCTGAAGCGTGCGTTGTGGAGGCCGCCGGCCGGGCTCGTGGTGAGCACCTTCTTGGCCACCTGCGTCACGCAGTTCTTGACGGCGCTCTTCAGGTTCTCCTCGAGGTGGCGCAGGTCGACGGCCTGGCACAGCGCGACCATGTACGTGGAGGACATGAGCTTCAGGATGTCCACCGCCTCGGCGGTCTTCCTGGCGGAGACGAGGCCGAGAGAGTTGACGTCCTGGTTGTGCTGCTCCGCGCTCTGGACGTGGTTGGTGATGGGGTTGGCCAGGAACTGGAGCTCAGAGCAGTAGGAGGCCATGGCGATCTCAGTGCCCTTGAAGCCGTAGTCCAAGCTCGGGTTGCGGCTGCCGGCCAAGTTGGAGGTCAGCCCGTTGTTGTAGAACTCGTTGACCAGCTCGGAGAACTGGGCGAACATGAGCTTGCCGATGTTGGCGATGGCAAGGCGGGTGTTGTCCATGGACACACCGATGGGGGTGCCTTGGAAGTTGCCCCCGTGCAGGGCCTTGCCGCGGTGGACGTCGATGACCGGGTTGTCGTTGACCGAGTTGACCTCGCGCTCGATGGACTTGGTTGCCGCTCGGATGACCTCGATCTGGGGTCCGAGCCATTGCGGCGACGTGCGGAGCGCGTACCTGTCCTGCTTGGGCTTCAGGAGGGGGTCCATTTCGTTGACCTTCTTGGCGTGCTGCATGAACGAGCTGCCGTCCAGGATGTGCTCCATGATGGCCGCGGCCTCGATCGACCCCGGATGGTGCTTCAGCTTGTGCGTCAGGTGGTCGGTGTACTCGGGCTTGCCGTTCATCACCTCGCAGAACACTGCGGACAGGACCTCGGACAGGACGGCGAGGATGTTCGCGTCGTAGAGCACCACTGCCGCAAGGGCCGAGCCCACGGAGGTGCCATTCACGATGGCAAGGCCTTCCTTGGGCTGCAGCTTGAAGAAGCCGCCCTGGATGCCGGCGATCTTGAACGCCTCGGCGGCGTCCACCTTCTTGCCATCTACGGTGACAGCCTGTGCGTTCGGGCGCCCGGTGATGAGACCGGCAATGTAGGATAGGGGGACCAGGTCGCCGGACGCGGTGATCGTGCCCCGGAGCGGCAGGCACGGGGTGACACCGGTGTTGATCAGCTTGGTGATCGCCTCGAGGATCTCAAAGCGGATGCCGGAGAAGCCCTGGAGGAGGGTGTTGATGCGGACGAGCATCGCCGCACGTGACACCTCGGAAGGTAGTGTATGACCGTCGGAGCCGGTGCCGAAGATTCCGGCATTGAGATGCCTGGAGAGGAAGGAAAAACAGAGCCATACAGATATCAGTCGGTTCCGTTCAGCGAAGTAACCTCTCTCTTTCAAAAAACAGTTTTGCTATTGCACAGGCTACTGAATTTTTTTTATCTTTCAGTCACCTAAAATTACACTCTCAATCAACTGAAATTATAGCCCCTCTCCAAAAAAACATCTGCAACTTCAGGTGATTCAGAGTGCAACTTCAGGTGACCTGAAATTGCACTCTCAATCAACTAAAATTGCAGCCCCCTCCAAAAAAAATATGTGCAACTTCAGGTGATTCAAAGTTTTCAGTCGCCTGTACAATAGTCTATCCCTTAAAAAAAAGTCTGTTTTCTTCAAACGCTCATGTTTACATTTTGTTTTGGTTTGACCTTAAGTAAAGGCCCCCCCCCCCCGGTGGTTAGCTTATTTAAAACATGCATTTGCGCACGAACGCATCATTAGCGGTGTAGAAAAGTGAAGCTTACTTAAAACTATTTCGACTAGCCAATCACCGACATATTTCCATGTGATCCCTAATTAAATCCCAAGCTTAATTGCTACTGCTAATCCAATGTTGGTATACGTAGTCTCCATCACTTTCTTTTAGAGGTCCTGTGCAGGGACCAGTGGATAAGTATTTAGGCTTCGTCTTCCACGAGGCAGCTTCACATGTAAAGCAAAACTTGACTGGCTCAGCGTACGTTCTGGCATAGTGGCATGCATGTATTCCAACTTGTACAGACCATGTGCCAAGCTATACGAGTAAAATACACTCAAGCTAGCAGGACAGGCGGAGATCCAGTCCATCACGGAGATGAATCTTTGGAAAGCAACAACTCCTACTCCACTATACTTTTGGGGGGGGGGGGGGGGGGTAAGTAACTAAGGCTCTTTAATTACTACCTGAGCAGCTCAACTTGGAGGGCGGGGCCGTCCTTGGTGCGGCGGTGGGAGGTGCCGCCGAAGCCGGTGGTGACGCCGTAGATGTCGCCGCCGTTGGCGAGGCAGTTGAGGATCCACTCGCTGCTGGCCTTGACGCGGGGGCGCGCCTCCTCGTCCAGCTCGACCGCCACGCCTGCGGCGTCCTTGGCCGCTGCCACGGCCGCCACCTGGCCGACGCGCAGGCTGGAGCCCTCGATCTTCACCACGGGCTCGCGGGACTGCGCCACCATGCGCTTCACCTCGTCCAGGTGGCTCCCAGTCAGCTCCGCCGCGGCCTTGCCCCAGTTCAGGGGGTCGTTCGCGACGAAGGAGGCAGCGGCGGTGGTCTGGCTCGCCATCTCGGTGTGGTTGGTGGTGGAGAGAAGAGGAGTAGAAGGTGACTGGTGGAAGAAGAGCTGGGAGGCGAAGGACACTGAAGCTCTTCTTGGAGGGAAACGGAGCGTGGAGCCGGGCTTATATAGCAACCGGGCAGGGGGGTTAGGTGAGGCCGGGTGTTGGTGGGTTAGTTGGTGACTGGTTGGCTGTTTGGTGCCTGCAACAGCAAGATTCTTTTTTTCCCTCAAATGCAGTACTATGTTTTTTTTCTCTTTCCAGTGATTTTTAATTTTTAATATCTTTCAATAATTATTATTTATTAGATTAATAAATTATAGTTAATAGAAATAAATCGTAGCATAAAAGAACAGACTCTATATCAATAATCCGTAGATGTGCGCCTTTGCATGTGTATGTGATGAGAGGGTCTGCTTTGGTTGGGATTGAATCGGCCGGATTGCAGGTGATGCGGTGGAGGTAGTCCAGCTACTGCGAGTGAGAGACTGTACATGCTTTACATCGTCGAGCCAAACAATCGACGATGGTTCACTTCACGCTGTAGCTCCGATAGGAAACCGCTCCCCGCTTTGCAAAATTTCCACGGCGGTAGATACGGGGCGTTGATTTTCCATCTCGTGAGGCATCAGTACGTGCGCAACCACCATAGGACCATGTATGCTCCACCGTTTCGGTTGAGGGGGGTGTTGGTGTTGGCGCTGAACGCTAACCGTCTCGCCTGCAGTCACGTAGCAACCAAGCCAGCCCCGCTCTGCAAGCGATCGTTTCGCCGTGCTGGTTAGCGAGGCTGAGCGCGCTGCAAATCTCACCAACCCCGAGAGGGAAAACAAGGGTGGTTGTGCTCTCTTTTTTCGCCTCCCAACTGTCGCGAGCCAGGGTTGTTGGGAGCTTCAATTATTTGTGCATCTGCTGGGCCGGCTGCATCTCTCTCTCTCTCTCTCTCTCTCTCTCTCTCTCTCTCTCTCTCGCCGAGGGGACCCCGGCCTGATTTGTGGTATTTTACGTGCACATAACGTCACACGGAGCGGTGTGCCATCCTGAGACCACTGCTCTTGTCAGAAATTAATCGTCTAGGTGCAGCTCAGCTCGTAAGGTATGCAGCTGCTCTAATAGGGACTAACGTTTGAATTGCATCTGGTTGTGCAGGAGTTCGTTATCTAGATCGTTTGCACATGCTACGGGTTTCCGGCCGTTCCGTACTCCGTGTGTCGTTTCGAACTTCAAATGAGGTATCGTACCATCTACCCAAAAAATTGTACACGTACAGCTGAAATCGGAAGGACGGGCCACAAGAATGTGAAAAATACGAATTCACAACCCGGCCGTACGTATATCTAGGAAAAAACGAGCCCTTGCATTTTGACTTTGTGAGATAAAATGGCCAATAAGGCCCGGAAGTCTCGCTGGTAGGGACAAGTCGTAGGAACTTAAATAGGCCTAACATTCCCTCAAATAAAAAATGGGCCAAACACTGATTAGCCCAAACATTATGCACTATGAAATGGCTTGATTCTTCGATTTATCCGTATAATGCACTCACCTCACCTCTCCATCCATTGACGGATTGCCCCATTAGTTTGCTTTCCCTCCTCTAAAATCAGACAGTATTATATTTCATTTGATTTGGCTGTTTGACATGAAAACAGCTTCAAACCGTCAAATTGCAAGTTAATTAACGAAAACCATACGAATCTAGCTATCTAAGGGTACATGGTATGCTAGAAGTATTAAATCGTCATGTTTTTTTGGACTACAACTAATAGCTTTTGATTGCGTTTTTCAATATAGCAATGGACGGACGGCGAATATATCGATGTAGATGACATACACGGTTTTATAATCAAAAGGCTAATCGGAAAATCCACTTCAAGAAGTCATGCTATTCGTTTAGACTTTCCAAGAAGCTAAAAATCAAAAGAACAAAACCAATGTCATCGCTCCAAAATTTAGCAAAAGTTCCCTGTGACGGATGCAGATTCCCTGTTACTATTTATAAAATCTTTTTATAATTACTTTTATGCAAAATACAAATTTAAAACCAAAACAAGATACTATTAACTAGCTTTTGTCCCAAAAACTTATTTTATTTTTGAAATTAGTTTTTACAAAGCCAAAACCTTTAGAAAATATTTGCAAAGCCTTTATATGTATTTTGCAACTAGTTTTTCATGATATAACTAATAGTTACAAAGGATTTTGTTTTTGGCTAAAATGGCTTAATTTTGAAAATTAATATTAGCACTTTATTAGTTTAGACACACTTAGAGATGTGATATACATGGTTATGATTTAGTACTCTCTCTTAATGTGCCACTTACCCATCTTGTTCAAGATTACATTAATGAAGTTTTGAACAAGAGTAAAAACACAAATCTTTTAAAGAATTTTCATGAATGCAATGCAACCTACATGAGGCTAAGGGCTAGATACTTCAATGTAAATACTTTTTACCGAGATAGCATTGGTTCTTGATAACCTACACAAGGTTAAGGACTAGCTGTTGAAGACAAAAATCAGGAAATCTGGTAGTACCACAGGCACAAGGGTTGGTACTACTGCTCTCCTCATAATGACTATAAAACTAGTCGTTAAAGTGTTAGTAAGATACTACAGCACTCACAGGGGCTGGTATTACCGCTCAGCGACAGTATCGCTCGTCTTATGCCGAACTGCCGATTTCCAGGGAAGGAAAAAATCTCCCAAAACACCTATCTGGAAATAAGGTACCGCCATGTAGAAATCGGTCCTACCTCAATGTGGTACTACTGCACCTCACATGCGGTTATACCGTATTATGGTAGTACCACCGTTAGACCTGTAGTCATACCGCTTTGCACTTTCTACTAAAGACAAGAGTGCATATATTTCAACAAATTTACAGAACACATTTGCAAATTATAGTACCATACACTAAACCATCATTCTCAACAAGTTGTAAAACACATTCGCGCATTTTTAGAATTATGACAGAAGGTATACGTACATAGCTTCAACATGTTTACAAAAATACATCCGCAAACCTAAGTCACATGTTATAAGGATTATGCACAAGTTTTAACCATTTGCAAAACACATTCGTAAATATAATTCGTGTCACAATGAGTAGGAAACATAGACTTCAAATATTTGCCAAATATATTTGCAAAGGAGTACGTCGCAACTGGTTTGCTCGTGAACGCACACTTGTGCTCTAAACTTGTCATAAAGGTAATCCTCGTTTTAGTGTACTTTTACTCAGCGGCGGATCCAGCGGTGGGGCGGGGGGGGGGGGCTCGAGCCCCCCTACTGCTAACGGACCCTTGGAGCCTCCCTAAATTTTTAGTCATGGATGTATAATGTAGAAGGGGCTGAAGTCGAGCTGAAGGTACTTCAGCCCCTCCAAAAAAAATTCCTGGATCCGCCACTGCTTTTACTTTTTAGTAAGTTTATTTGTTCACAGATATTTGATACTCCACGGTTCCTAATACATATTTTTCTATTTTGCCTTCATTCATTCGCCCCTTCCCCTCCCCACCGTACATTTGGTGGGGCCAAAATAGATTATCTCACGAAAGAAACAATTTCATGGAGGAGTAAGTGAATACCAATTTCTTCGTGCAACATTCACTTACTCCATGAAATTTCTTCGTGCAGAAGAAATTGTTTCCTTCACTTACTCCTTGAAATCTCTTGCACATCACTCCATTTGTTGTCATTAGCCAGGCCCAGAACCACATAAGCATGCTTTGCTTTCACAACTGTAGACGATAACAACAAGTCAACAGTGCATTGTCCTGTAAAAAACCTAGATTTTTTTTTAAAAAAAGGGGAAAAAATAAGGGACGATAACGACTAGTCAACAATGCGTTCCGATCCAACTGTGCAGTTTGGACCGGCCCAGCCAAACTTCACTGCCACATCCTCCGATCTATGTGAGAACCAGCATTCCGCGCGAATCAAAGTGGGCCGACGAGTGGCAACCAGATCAGATGGCCTCGGACTGGACCGTTCGATTCTGGCCTTTTGCGGTGGCAACGCGTGCTACAGCTGTACAGCCTACACAAATCGACGTGACCGCGATGGTTTCTGGCCACCGCAGATTTTCCTCGGAGCCACGTGGAAGCTGTGGATTTGCACAGAAATCCAAAAGATCATAGATACGCCAAGATGCCTTTGTGCATCCGGTCTCGAGGCGGAGGCCGGCGCGGTCTCTCTCCCAGGAGTAGGGTAGGGTGCTGACCTGGGAATGTTTCCACGGATGGTACGGAAACTATTCTTTTAAAAATTTAACTCTTAAATGTCGTATCTTTCTAGAGCTCGGCAGTCTAACACATGACACGTATTACCCGTCGTGTGGTATACTACAGAAGTTCAGCAGCACCTGCCATACCGCCTCCACCCGCCACTGGCCCGCCGCCTCCCTCTGGCGCGGCCGTCGGGGGTGAGGTGGAACGAGACGGAGGTGGAGCGGAGCGGAGCGCGTCGGGGAGGTAGGAGGTGGTGGGCCAGAGGGAGGCGGCAGCGGAGACGATGAGCGGGCGGCACAGGGAGACGTGGTCGCGGAGGAAGGCGAGCGGGGTCGGGGGCAGGTTGGCGCGCGGAACGGTGGCGGAGGCGCCATCCGGGGCCGCACGGCGCCGGACTTGGAGAAGGAAGAGGGAGGAAGGAGCAAGAAGATGGGCACAACGGTCATTTAAGTGGAGGAAATGGCAAAAGAAAGAAATAAACACTAAGTTTGTGGCATAATAACAAAACTATTAAAGTTTGTGGCAAAAGGAAGGATGGTATATAAGTTTGTGGCATTAGAGCAATTTTCCCTTTTTTTCTACAACTGATTATTTTTAGATCTAATGTAAATATTTATATAAACAAATTAAATATTGATAAATTGTTTTAAAAAATTATTTTAATAAATCATTTTGAAAAGATAATGAGAAAATTATTTCGTTTATTTGTTCGAGAAAATCATAAACTAAAAAGAAAAACAATTTTCCAGATTTCAATGCAGCGCACTAAGCGGGATGCATGAGGTGAGGAAGTCCTTAAATAGAAACACAAATTTGTGATTTAGATCCTGCTCGGTTGGACTGAAAAGCTGTGACTTATGTCTGAAAGTGCACTGTAGTGGCTGAAATTTCACTGTAGCTGAAGATGGCTTATTTGGCGTAATTAAAATTAAAAAAATTAAAAAATAGAAAAATATGCTAGCTCATCACGATCAATGCAAAACAAATACAAGAAAAAGAACTAAAAGAAGTTAAAAAAAATTAAAAGTTCAGAAAAAAATAAAATTTATAAATAGTAAAAAATAAATAAAAAAATAGAAACTAAAACTAAAATGAGCGGAGCCAGTCATATCTGACCAACATCTAGACCAAAGAACGTGATTCATTACGCACTATCAGGCGGCTAGCATCTCTGGCTAGTATCGCGTACATCAAACTCTGCACTGGGATTTTCTATTGCGTTTGGCAATAATTTAGTGATGACTCACGACTTGACTGTAAGACTATATGTGGTGTTGGCAGGAGGATCTATTATCTAGATTCCAGACAGCTGCTTCACAGCTTTGTTCTATCCAAGACGAATACGTACGTCGTCAAGCTACGGTGCCCATGCCCTGGCCATGGCCCATGGTGAAGAGTCTACCCATAGGCCGTAGTTCTGAGACACGTCTCACAGGAAAGTGGAAACGCGCCAGCAGTTGAGTGGTCTACACAGAAGGTTCCGTTTGGCACGGCTCCACTTCATAAATGGAACTGTTTTTTTTACTTCACAAGTGGAACCGGGTGAAGCTACTTTTTTCAGCTCCTTAGGGTAAGTACAATAGAAGAGGTGGCTGCCACATCTAAGACTAGCCATATAAGCAAAAAGATTATATATGACTCATGTGGAGGTAGCTAATACAATGAATAGAGTAGAGGTTACCTCTACTAAAGCACTCAAATATTTAATACTTACATAAATATATCAGGGGTCACCTCTTGCATGAGGGGTAGTTTATTTCTCTCTCCTCGTATAATGTGCTAGAGGTCACCTCTTGCATAAGGGGCAGTTTGCTTCTCTCTCTTCTTTTCTCTCTCTTCCACTTAGGATTGTGCTGATGTGGATTTCACTAGAGGCAACCTAGTCAGCACCATTGTACTTGCTCTTAGGTGAAGCTACTTTTGTCTCAGCAGGTTTTAAGGAACTCCTTGGGTGGAGCTATTTTGTTTTACCCCATTTGGCACAAAATAGCTCCAAATAGTTTCGAGGAGCTGATGGTGAAGCTGTGCCAAACGGACCGAAATATGGCGACAGCTGACAGGTATGTGCAGAGTTATTGACCGAAGAACAGAAAGCAGTAAAATATGCATATGTATGCCATGCCTGAGCAACCTTAAACAAACAGCGCACGTTGTTAGTTTGCCCAGCACAATTGGGCTCCAGCTTTTATCTTTTAAATTTATTCTTTTTGGTTTTTTAGATTTTTTAGATTTTTATATTATTCATGATGAGATAACTTTTTTGTTTTTTAAAATTTAATTATACTGAAAAGCTAATAGCAGCTACAGTATCTAAAAACCCTCAAACAGTAAAAAAAGCTAAAAGCTTAAGCTTTTAAATTAGAATGAGTCTCTTTATAATTTTACCGTATAATTAAATCCCAACTAATCTAATTCACTGATTAAAAGAATAGATAGTTCGTATTTATTTTAGGAATCATAAAAAAACCAAAATTTATCTGTTTCCTGCCACGCATAAAAAAGTTCGTTATCTTCAGAATCGTACAGGAACTTAGCATGCATGTACACAACTTATGGGCATCTTCCACAGCAAATTACCGGTGGCTTTGTTATTCGTCTCCATTCACTTGGCATTTTCCCTCATGCCTTTCATTAATAAGTTGAAACTTTTGAAGCACAGGTTAGATATGTGGTGGTGTGATAGGTAGGTCGCATCAAATTTAGTTAGGGAGCAACATGTGCTTCAATAAAATTCCAGATCCGGATTGGAAACTAATAAGCACAATACTGAAACAACAAACAACTACATCGTAAGATTGAGAATTCAGAGGACCGCATGTATTATGTTGATGGAACTAGGAAGACACGACCGACCACGTAAGCACAAAATTTACTTTCTAATTTGCCGTCTATTTTGGTACCATCATGTCCAACTACCATTTGGTATGCCAACAATAGACTAGCTTCTTTGGACTGTTCGAAATTTTCACAAGAACCAGAACATTTGTCATGAAAATTTATCACAAATTATACCCTTTAACTAACATCAACAGTAGTTCTAGGAGCTGCCTGCCACTACCAAGTCATGCAAATTGCAAATTTTGGCAATGGCATTGCAGCTCTGAAAGAACGTTGCAAAAAGTAACTTCAAAAAAGCAAGCACACAAAAGGCAAACATATTATCAGCTAAGCACACGTGGAGCCTTCTGAATTCTTAAACACACTATCTTCGTACTGTCTTCTCTTCATCTCCTTGGTCCTCTGTTCAGCATACAGGCAGGGGCTCGCCGTTCCACTCCTTGAGGCACTCAAGCAAGGCGTCGATGTGCTTGCCCTGGTTCATGGCAACGAACACCTTGTTCACCTCCTCGCCGGGTGACCGCGCCTTCTCCCCGGTCAAGTACTCCGTCCCGAGCTCCTCGCGCACAAACCGGTAGAGTGGGTACGACCGGCATTCGGTGATTCTGTTCTGCTTTGCGGCGGTGCCGTTCTCCACTGCAGCCCGCGCAGCCTCCACCTCCCTGGGCAGCATGGCGCGGAGCTCCTCCTCGAACGTGGCAACCTTGGCGAACACCGAGGTGTCCACGTTTCTCTCGGCCTCGCCGTTGGCCAGGGCGTGCTCGACGAGCACGGCGCGCATCTTCTGCATCAGCGGGTAGTTGGCGCTGCAGGGGTCGTCCGCGTAAGCGAACACGGCCTCGCGGTCGATCGCCTTGAGCAGGTCCTTCTCGCAGAAGCGCGCGTTGTGGAGATCGCCCGTGGCGCTGGTGCTCAGGGTCTTCCTGGCCACCGTCGTCACGCAGTTCGTGACGGCGTTCTTGACGTTCTCCTCGAGGTGGCGCAGATCGATGGCCTGGCACAGAGCTATCAAGAACGTCGAGGACATGAGCTTCAGAATGTCGATGGCTTCGCCGGTCTTCCTGGACGAGATGAGGCCGAGAGAGTTGACATCTTGGTTGTGCTGCTCCGCGCTCTGGACGTGGTTGGTCACAGGGTTGGCCAAGAACTGCAGCTCAGAGCAGTACGAGGCCATGGCGATCTCGGCGCCCTTGAAGCCGTAGTCCAAGCTCGGGTTGCGCCCGCCGGACAGGTTGGATGGCAGGCCGTTGTTGTACAAGTCGTTCACGAGCTCCGAGAACTGGGCAAACATGAGCTTGCCGATCGCAGCAATGGCAAGCCTGGTGTTGTCCATGGACACACCGATGGGTGTGCCCTGGAAGTTGCCACCGTGGAGCGCCTTGCCACGGGAGACGTCAATGAGCGGGTTGTCGTTGACGGAGTTGATCTCGCGCTCGATGGACTTAGTGGCGGCTCGGATGACCTCAATTTGGGGTCCGAGCCACTGCGGCGACGTGCGGAGCGCGTACCTGTCCTGCTTTGGCTTCATCAATGGATCGAGCTCGCCGAGCTTTTTCGCGAGCATCATGTATGAGCTGCCCTCCAGGATGTGCTCCATGATGGCCGCAGCCTCGATCTGTCCGGGGTGGTGCTTCAGCTTGTGTGTCAGGTGGTCGGTGTACTCCGGCTTGCCGTTCATGACCTCGCAGAACACGGCGGACAGGGCCTCCGCAAGGACGCCAAGGATGTTAGCCTCGAAAAGCACCATCGACGCGAGCCCGGAGCCCACCGCCGTGCCGTTTACCATGGCAAGTCCTTCCTTGGGCTGCAGCTCGAAGAAGCCGTGCTGGATGCCAGCGATCTTAAATGCATCCGCGGCGTTAACCTTCCTGCCATCGGGAGCCACCGCCACGGAGTTTGGTCGGCCGGTGACAAGGCCCGCGATATAGGAGAGCGGGACGAGGTCGCCGGAAGCGGTGATCGTGCCCCGGAGCGGCAGGCATGGTGTCACGTTGGCGTTGAGCAGCGTAGCAATCGTCTCAAGGATCTCGAAGCGGATGCCAGAGTACCCCTGGAGCAGGGTGTTGATGCGGACGAGCATAGCCGCCCGCGTTGCCGCGGCAGGTAGCACGTGACCGTCGTCGCCGGTGCCGAGCGCGCCCGCGTTAAGGAATCTGTCAAGATAAGCAATACACGAAACACATAAGGTTCCCACGATTCACACGCAGAGATGCTTAACCATTGAACAAGAATTCGTTTGCGGTTCATACCGAATGAGCTCTCTCTGCAGAGCGCCGCCCTCCTTGGTCCTCCGGTGGGAGGTGGCGCCGAATCCGGTGGTGACGCCGTAGCTGTCGGTGCCGTTCATCATGCTGTTCATGACCCAGTCGCTGCTCTCCTTGACTCGGCCGCGGGCGGACTCGTCGAGCTCCACTCTGGCCTCGCCGGCCGCGGCCACCGCCGCGACCTGCGCGATGGTCAGGCTGGCGCCCTCGATCCTCACCACCGGCCTGCGGTACTCATCCACCATCCGCTTCACCGCGTCCAAATGGCTCCCCGACAGCTCCTCCGCCGCTTTCCCCCAGTTGAGTGGGTCGGCCCGCGGCGGCTTCGCCATGCACAAATCACTGCCATTGGCGGCAACGTGCCCGTTCTCACACTCCATCGAAATGGCAAAGAGCTACTAACGCACGTAAGCTAGAGAGAGACTGGCAGGTATATCTGGAAGTGGTGATCGACTGATCGGTGTCTCGAGGACCTGTGCAGAAGAAGAGCTCGAATAGCAGAGGAAGCAGAGGCTCTTCTTGGAGGGGAATGGAGGGAGGGGAGGGGTTTAAATAGGTCGCGCAGGGTGGGTGTTGGGGGCTGGGGCTGGGGCTGGATGGTGGGTTGACCGCTGGAATCGTCATTGGTGGGCGCGCCCCGAGTGGAAGCGTACGGACCGGGTGGTGGCTACGTAGAGGTGCGCAGTGCCGCAGTGGCGGCTTTCGTGGCAGTTGGGCTCGGCCGGGTGGGCAAGATGACAGTGGTGGGTGCGCGCCGCGCGGGCGGGGCGGTGGTTGGTGCGGGAGAGAGGCGGAGCGCGCGCGCGCCGCGGCGGCACGGCCGCACAGGGGTTACTACGGGGGAACACGCGCGGGGCCTTTTCGGGAGGGCGCGCGCGGCGCTTGCGGCTTGCTGATGGCCCTCCTCGGAGTCCTCATTCGGGCGTCGGTCCATTGGTGGATGCCTGCCAACTTCTTTCCTTTCCTTTTCCGGGATATTTCTTTCCGTCTTGTACTGCGTCGCTGGTCTGTTTTCGTGGCTACGTATTTGATCAAGCTACTACTACAGTGCAACCAGCCAAGCTTATCCATCTTTTTCCTAGCATATCGTGATTTCGTGCTGTAAAAGGTAATTTGTTTGTCTCGTGATCTCGTCCATGTCCAGCCAGAGTCCCGGTCTGTTTTCGATTCGCTTCTACTAGGCGCCCAACTCTAACTCTTGTATTCGGTGTAGGCTGGTTCTATGCAAACAATAGTATTGTGGTGGAGTGGTGGATTTGGTGTGATAGCCTGAATGGATAACGGTGGGTTTCACACCAGAGACTTTGACAAATTTGGCCAATTCCAGCAGTTTTTCTTAGGTTCCATTTAAAATGGTTTTTGCTGATGACTTTTGTCTGAAATGACTTAGCTTTTGGTTAAAGCATTTAATTAATAAAAAATAAAGAAAAAAGAGGGAAATTTGAAAATTACTATATCTCTACAGACAATGCAAAGAAACAAGAAAAAGAAAAAACCGTATTAAGAAGCCAATGCATTCAAAACGACTTACAGCTTCTGAAAACTAGAAGCCAAAAGCTAAAAGCCGTTTTGAATGGGGACTTAATATCCCTACCAAGTAAGGACTCAGGTAGGGGTAGATATCGAACCAGCTTCTCGCCTTATCGAGCTTTTTTTCAAAATTAATATAGCTTAATTTAATATCATTTTATTAATAATTTGGAAGTATTCTTAGATCGAGCTAACAAGCCGAGCTGAGCCAAAGCAAAATTTAATTTCATCTAAAATCGACCCATTCAATGTTTAACCAATTAACGAGTGCAATCGAAGCAATTTTGAACCGAGCCAATGAGCCTCACTAACGAGTTTTTTCCCACCCCTAGACCCAGGACTCAGGAGTATGTGAGTTTGTAACTTTGTACTACTTCCGTCTAGCAATATATGTCTGACACATATACCTATGAGATATATTATTTAAGTAATATTTAATAAAATTAGGTTATATTTGTTTCTACTAGAAAGAGTAGTACTATGTCTATCTAATAGGAGTAACTATGGTTCAATTATATTAAATAATACTTAATTAATGTAATTTTTAGATATATGAGCTAGACGTATATCGCAAGACGGAGGGAGTTGTAAGTAGCGAATAGTCTTCAATGGTTCAAGCTAGGAATGCTTGGCAGTTGCCAAGACGCCTTGAATAATAGCAGTATCAATATAAGAACATAAACTCTCACGGTTAATTAGGATTCACCTTACCACGTAAAATGTTTGATG
The DNA here is from genome assembly GCA_017311315.1 of Dendrocalamus latiflorus. Lineage (NCBI taxonomy): Eukaryota > Viridiplantae > Streptophyta > Magnoliopsida > Poales > Poaceae > Dendrocalamus > Dendrocalamus latiflorus. Next base: position 38,373,273 of record CM029628.1, read on the forward strand.
ATGTAGATGAGAGAGAACTAGAAGAGAGAAAGAAATCGTCTAGCATGCAATAGATAGTCTATAGGACTGTTACAAACAGTTATAGATAGCTTTTTTTGCTATTGTATTCATGTCGTCTATACAAATTGTAAGGTCCTATATAGACATCTTACAGATAACTCAATTGTATGAATTGTTTTTAGTTTTGTCTATAATAACATAGAGAATACTTTAAACAATAACCATCTACACCGTTATACATGTCCTAACCTTGCAAGTAAATACACGATGTTGAACAGTTTTTTGCACCAAAAAACACCGTATGCTTGCAGAACGTCTGTATCTCTACTAATATAAAAGAAGAAATTGTCTGTCGTCCTTCTTTCCCCACACATGCAACGTGCTCCTTCTGTCCCCACATTGCACATTTGCATGAAAAATTGATGTTATCACGTTTACTGATACGTATCCCTCTTTTTTGTTAATCTGTTGTAACGCATGGACACCTTACTCGTTAATACTCAACTGACGGTTCTTGTAGCCACTACGCTACGCACCTCTACATAATAATCACCGCACCCAGTCGGTACGCTCAAAGACAGTGAAACTATGTTCTTGTATTAACACATATCTGCTCTATATACCTCTATATACAAAATTATCTCTGCAATCTGATTTTGTGTTTTGTGGAAGGCTATGTCGAGCATGTCATCACACTACAATGTTTTTTTATCCAGATAACTTATATATTGCAACATGCAAATTGTAACGCCCCCATTTCTGGGGTCGTTAGGATTTCCTCGCAACTGTCCAGGATTGTTCAGCTGCGAGTACCGTAAACGAGTGTACATCATTTCCTACACAAGCTTAAACATAAAAACCAGATTTTATTACAAAATTAAGGCTTATCAGCCAAGTTTTGCACAGCAGGGTGTGTGGCCCAAAGTTATATTACAATACAAAAGAACTTCATAGATGTGCTTGAGTGTAGAATAAATCTTAACATCAAGCGTCGTCTACATCGTAGAGACCTTCAAAGTCCTCCTCAATAGTTCCTTCATTGTTTTCCCAAGCATCTTCTGTTAATAGTTTAGCAAGCGTGAGTACAACAACCGTACTCAACAAGTCACATGAGAAACACTATATAGCTACTTGCCAGGATTTTCAAGAGATGGGAAAATAGTGGTTTTGTTTAAGTATTTGTGGATGCAATTTTATTTATAAATATTTTGTTTTTAAACACAAAATAACAAATCATAAATTTCTTAAGGAATTTGGGGTTTTAACATCTCGATTACCAAACTTCAACATTTTCAAATTGTTTCCAAATCTACTTATGCTTCGCTATTGAAATCACCCATTAAACACAACTTCATTTACCGAAAGCACGGCGTATTCGAATACCACATATTATGACTCTGCAGAGTTGCCTAACTTTACCCACCAGATTCCTCAACCCTCATGACTAAGTTGAGAAAATAAGGTTACTTCACTGCTCATCTCTTTATGTAGTCTCCACCCGATAGACTAGATACCCCCTGTCAATTTGAGCAGCTACTAAATCAGGTTTGACAAATCAATGCTTGTGGTTGAGTGATTACTATGTTCTTTACTTAGCATAATGTTCTAGTCCTTACTTTTTATTAACCAGGTAACCATTCACAAATAAATATCCCTATGCACTACGGCACCGTCACTACTAGTGTAAAGCAGTTAAAATTTTTAAACTACCATGGTATATTTTGTAGTTATTTATTATTACTAGGGCTTGTCAAGGTGAATATGGCCATCAAATAAAACAGGGCTTTTTCATGTGGTAGGATATAACTAATATCATATCATATCGAGAAGGTGCATAGAATACGGTGCTGCTGGTAGAGGGAAGGTATAGGCTGTCTTGGGTGTAGTATTACGGTGGTCAAAAGTGGTTAGAGGTGTGTCAGGTCGGCAGTGAGAGGATTAGAGCAGAGAGAGAGAGAGGGAAATGGATGACAGTGGCAATAGGGATCAGGAAGGCTCGGCATGGTTCGGAGAGGCAGCAGGAAGGTCGGCATGTGTGCTGGCATCTCAAGCTATGTGCTTCTCGAGTGGAGGTCAAAAGTTGTGACTATGGGGTGGTCGGTCATAAGAAAACAGAGAGTGTGAGAAGAGCTACGGTGGCAGCGAGCTTTGCTGGTTGGCTAACGCGTTGCCGATGCAGTTAAGACGATGTCAGAGGCGGGAAGGTCGATGTGGTATGGGCTCTGACCAGTTGGCAAGAGCATGGCAACGGTGGGAAGTGGCGGGAAGGGGCGGCGGCGAAAAGATCAGGTGGTAGTGATATTTTCAGTCAGTGAACAGTGCTTGCGCGAAAATGGTTCAAGGAAGCGATGTGGCAGGTTGATATTGGAGCTTGAACGGTTGGGATAGATGTGGAATTGGGCCAGAATTCACAAGAAATCAAATCTCAATAAGAATTCAAATTGATTTTAAAATTTTGGTTTTGTTTCACAAATCAAGTTCAAACCAAGTTATCTTAGCGTTACTACCATGAAAAAGCAACAGGGCGTGTGTAATCCTATAGTTCCAGGACTACCACGAAAAACTAATAGGATGCATAATCTTATACCATTATTAATTACCACGATAAAGCATTCCAAGTCCTTGGAACACATTCTAAAAACGTAGGCATAGTATGTGAAGTAGATCACGAATTGCAGAGAACTAACAACCAATATACTCACAATGGCGGTGATACTCAAAATCACCATGAAGAAACCGAATAAGGCAAGGCACACACGTAGCGCTGTCCCAGAAAACTAAGCACCCCTGCCGAGCAAGGAGATGATGGCAATCAGAGATACAATGCCACACTTCCACCTTGAGAAGTCGTGAGTCGGGTGGACGCCACACAAGACAAATGAGAGCTCCAGCCGAGAGCACCTGTGAACACCAAGAACAAGTCACAAAATATCCTTCGAACACCCGGCACAAAACCGAGCTGAATCAACCTCTAGAGGTAGATCCCCAACCTTTCCTCATGGCCAGATCCAAGGAAAAGGCATAGGGAAACCGTACAGGAAAAACCCTAGAACGACGATTCAAGCTGCTCAGTCGACGGCGATGGGAAAGAACCTTGCCAGTGGCTCTCAAGACTCAAGATCGAAGAACTGCCAAGGGAGATCGGATAGGAGAAGTGAACTCACTGCTTTTCGGTGTCTTTGGAGAGGATAGGAAGGCTCCCTTTTAATGGGAACCGGGGAGGAGGCAGGCGGGCTACAGCTGAACGGCTGGTGCTGAAGCGTTCGACCGACGACGCCTTTATCGCCACCGTCACCCGCACAAGACCCGGTCACCAGGAGAACCGAACAGCTGAACCCCTCTTTCGTTTGTGAAGATGAGGAGGCGGCGACTGCCTCATCCCTCTCTCGTCCCACTGACAAGTGGGACCCCTCTCTTTTCTTTTTTCTCTTTTTTTTATCAAATTGGAAAATTACCAATTTGCCCTCAGGAGTCCAACAATCCCCACCAATTTATCAATTTGATAATGATATTCATATGTCTTGTTTAATATACAGCTGTTCGACGATGGATACCTTGCAGGTTTGAATCCAAAGCCTAGCAATAAGGACTACGACTCCGCATAGACAAAGGAGGACTTCGCATGGGAGGAGGCAACCTGTGATCTTGAGGAGGCATGGAGGGGACCATCAGCGAGTGTTAACCAAGATACCTTCGGGATGGAGCTGGGGTTCGATGTCCAAGCCCATAGGTTGAGCGTGCGGGTGTCCTCTTGCTTTAGCGAACTTTTATTGACCCAGTCAAGCGAGCATTTTTTTCTTGATGACCCTACTGACAACCTCAGGATTCCATGCATGAATTGGGATGCCCTCCAAGCATAAATGCACATGAAACCTAAGAGCTGTACCGTGAGCATGGTGAAGCTGCTTCTACAGCCTAACATGAAACTCTAGGTCATGGAAATGACATTTGTAGAGACTTGTCACCTCTTCCCTGTGTGCTGGTGCTCGAAATTGATGAGAAAATTTTTAGGGTAGTGGTGGTGAACCTAAAAGTTAGATGACCTCAAGTTGAACCTCCTTCTCAAGGCTTCAACGATGGTGCGGAGGTCTGCATCGGCCCTTGTACCCCCTAGCTAGGCGATGGCCGAATAAGCCTCATGCCTAAGCTGCTCTCTATGTAGGTCCGCATCAGAAGGAACAACGCAAGCGTCTTCGAGTGGCTGGGTCTTCGAGGCTGGGGTTGGCCATGCCTTCGTCTTGAGTAAGCTGCACTACCGGTGGCTCCTCCCAGTTTGGCCTATTAGGGAAGCCAGCTTGACATTGGTACGGGGGCTATCGCCATGCATATAGAGCTCCTCCTAGGATGGGGAGTCGACGTGACGCTAGTCAAGGGGGTGGTCGCCGAGCGTGTAGAACCAGTCGAGGCCTCTGGGCACAAAGGCGTGTAGCGGTGGCAGTCTCTCACGTTGTGGCCGGAGTGAAGGCAGTGGAGGCACATTGGTGGGTCTCTGCAGGAGCAATCTTGGTGGTCACAGCCGAGGCAGACGAAGCAGCGACCTCTTATGTAGCAAAGGAAGTCTTGGTGGTTGCAAATTGAAGTCGCGTTTAATGTGGTTATGGGGGAGCTTCCTCTGCGCCCGTTGCCTTTACGCCACCAAAATCTCGACTTGACGATTGTCCACTGCAGCTGAACTGTGGAGCAGTCTTGGGGGGATGAATGCGTCATCTTGTTGGAAGGATTTGCAGCCAGCTCATGGATATGGGGCTGACCGGTTGGAGAGAGAGATGGAGCGCCTCCTTTGCCTTCAATGTCATCTTCCTGCAATGGTTGGGAGCTGGCGATGACAATTGATTTGAGGCGACGTGGAGCACTAGGGTTGGTGTGAACAACATCATCTGCAAAGGTCACTCTACGTGGTGGAGACTTGATTCGTCGTCAGTTATGCGGGATTTGGTGGTTGGCTTCAATGCTGTTGAGTCATTGGGATCCTTTAAAGCAGCTCGGCATTGGGAGGCAGCAGCTTGATTTTGGGAGGGGTGGCCATTGCTCATGTAAACCGGCTGGTGGCTGCATTTCCCAGGGGGGTGAGCGATTGAAGCAGCACTCAAACTGGCTCAGATCTGGCCGAGGGGTGGTAGATCGGAGGTAGCTGGGGCGGATCCGACAGTCGCTGGAGGCAGCTGGGCAGATCCGGCCGTCGCTGGCCGCAGCGGTGGGCAGCGCAGCCGGGAAGAACGACGGTGCCGCTCGGAGCGGAGGGGGAAGGAGAGGAGCAACCGGGTTGCGGCCCTGCCTAGGGGGTGAGGGGCAAGGGACTGGCGATGGGGAATTTCGGGTAGACGCTGAGGCCAGAGTGGTCAGCGGCGGACGAGGTCTGACAAGTCGCCCGGCAGTCGCCTAAGCTCTTACTCCAGACTCCTGAATAGCAACGCTACATAGTAGAACGTTTTCCTACTATTTTCCTAAAAAAAAGTTCGAGACTATTAATTTGTGGTAAAGAACTAGTGTAGTCTCTCGTGTTTCACGAACAGTTTGTACATCATGGGAGACCATCAGTCCTGTGGGGGTCAGTCAGTCACGACGTCGACTCACGAGTCTCCCCACAGAAACGGGTGTCGGAATCACATTTTGTTCCTTCAGTAACCTCCACTGATCTATTGGAAGCTTCATCTCAAGAAAAGGAAATCAGTTTTTGTTTGTTTTTTGGTCGTTTGTGCTGCTCCCATTTAAAAAAGACAAGGATTCCAGTTTCAAATGTAAAGCCATTCTGAAGCAAAAACTTTCGGTTCGGCCGTGCTAGCTAGTGCGCTCCTGTCGAGTGAAGTTTCATTCTCAGTGCACACTTTACTCAGACTTGACTGTAAGTAGAAATTCTGGAATATTTTCTTAGAAGCTTACATGCATATTGTGCTGTTCTCCGTTCGAGTGAACAGCTCGTTAAAAGTTTAGACCAGTCTGTAAGGTTGAAGAGATTACATAGTAATTACAAAGAATTTCAGTGTTGTTGTGACTGCAGTGAGTCCGAAATTGTAGCATAACTTCGTGCATGTGGTTCCTGTTAAAATTTTCCAATTGGACCACTTTCAGTCGGTCCCTTCAAGTCGAGTCGCCTTCTTCGTTCTAAAGTAATCATGCAAGAATTGAAGAATATGTGGTCTTGATAAACTCGGCTTCGGCTTCTGGCTTCTGACTTCTGACTTATTTTTCACTATTCATAAGTTTCGTCTTTTTCTGAACTTTTGGCTTTTTATTAAGCTCTTTTGCCGGTTCTTTTTTCCCGTATTTGTTTGTATTATACGTAATGGGCTAACATATTTTTTACATTTTTAAATTTTTTTAAATTTAATTATGCTAAATAAGTCTGTGTCAGCTACAGTACTTTTTTCAGCCAGCTACAGTGTTTTCAGCCATAAGCCATGAGCTTTTCAGTCGAACCGATCACCACCTAAGCTGCTGGCCTGCTGCTGATATATTTCACTTTTCACTCTTAGTATAAGCAACGCACATCACACACACCATTGCGAAAAGTAGTCGAGAAGGACAGTTAGGTGGTGATCGGTTCGGTTGAAAAGCTCATGGCTTATGGCTGAAAACACTGTAGCTGGCTGAAAAAAACACTGTAGCTGACAGAGGCTTATTTAGCATAATTAAATTTAAAAAATTTAAAAATATAAAAAATATGTTAGCACATTACGTATAATACAAACAAATACGGGAAAAAAAGGAACCGGCAAAAAAGCTCAACAAAAAGTCAAAAGTTCAGAAAAAAACGAAACTTATGAATAGTGAAAATAGGCTTGAAGCCAAAAACCGAAGCCGAGTTGATCAGGGTCGATCTATTTCGACGTGCCATCTACTTCTGAATTAAACTGTATGTATTGCACGTCGTGTATTTCGCATTACTCAGTCGATCTGGTCCAGATCGAGCCAATTACACGCGTGTGGCCATGACGCCGTGGCACGTCGCACGCAGCAAACGTATGGATCCTCTCACGAGTTCCATGGCAAGCGAAACGACGGTGACCCACCCTGTGTTTGGCGTTTGGTCTCTTCAACTTTAGACTGCCGACTGTTCGACACATGAAACGAAAACGAGAGGAACGGGAGCCCTCTGCCTCTGGTCTTGGGCGATAGCGCCTGGTCGGTCATCTGCATGCACACCGTGCACACACCAAGCATGCCAGAGAAATTACTTCCACTATATTAGTTTGTCTTTTGGCTAATGGTTTATGGTATCAACGCCTCTTTTCTTAAGGTTAGTGGGGAAAATTTTTGCATCACTGTATCGACCAGACTTGAGTAGTCAAGTCATTAGTCATAAGAGATTGTCTGATTCGTCCAAGTCTAATCCAAGTCTTTTCCCATTACAAATGAAGTCAATCAGCTCTTAAAAAAAAGGGTCGGTCAGATGCATATATACATGCGCATATTCTTGTTTGAGGTTCAGTCTGCCAAAAAAGATTTTTTTTGCTGACCAGTAGTGGTAATGTAGTTGAATGAATAGTCTGTTTATCCCTATTTCGTTCTCATATACTTAGCATTTTATATAAAAAAAAGTGTTTGCAAATACTTAGTATTTTGTGGTTCCTAAGGTATATTTTCTTGAACCAGCAAATTAAGGCCCCATTTCGTACGTGTAAATTTTCCCAATTTGTGGGAATTGAACCGTTCCATTTGGAATTTCCGCGTTCCAAACGGAGCTTAACACAACCCATTTCTCCCTACTTCACTACCTTACTGCTTTGCTTGAGATATTATTAGAGGGCACTTTGGCAACTTCATTAGATAATAAAAACTGATCAGCTTGTTTAAAAACTAAAGAAAAAAACTAAATAATCATACAGTACAATAATATTTAATAAGAAGGGTCAAATAGTACTACTGCTATTAAATTTTGTTGAAATATAAAGAACTTAAATGCAAACTTTAAGAGGAGGGCATAGCCTCCACCAGTACGGCAGTAGCCCTCCAGGCTCCAGGACTCCCTCCGCCGCTGGCAATCTCTATCTCATGTGCTTTCAAACTAGTGTTTCAGCTAGTTAGCTTGTATACGGAATAGTGTGGATTCATACCTACAAGCTCTTCGTTGGCATCCATGCGGTAGGTCCTTTTTGCGAATTTTTGTAGAAATAATTTATTTTTTATTCAAAATAATAGAAATATTTTCGCGTGAATTTTTTTTAGAGAAATAGGTTCCAGTCGCCTAACTGTTGGGCGACTGGAACCTATCGCCCAACGACCGCACGACACGCAAGCAATCCACTGGCCGTTAGGCAAAATAATTGTGGTCGCCGAACCGGCGGGCGACTGCTTCCAGTCACTCATCGGTTAGGCCACTGCAACTCCAATCTCCGAAGGGTTGGGCGACTGGAAACATATATAAAAGGACCGCACGGTGAACAGAAGCGGAGGAAGAAAACGAAGCGAAGCGAAGAGGAGAGGAGAGGAGAGGAGATGAAAGAAAAGGAGAGGAGAGGGGAGAAAAGGAGAGGGAGGGGGAGAAGGAGTTGTTTTGCGACTTTTGTGAGGTAAATATTTTTGTATGTTGTAATTTAAATTTTGTGTATGAAGTAGATAATTTATTTAGTGTCAGTACCTGCAGAAAACTGTAGATGTAGAAAAGAATAGTATAACTTTGGTATAGAAATTTTAGTCAATGTAGTTATAGAAAATTAGCAGCCGTAATAACCTATAGTTGTAGAAAATTTAGTGAACTTAGTTGTAGAAAATTAGCGTTCTTAGCAAATCAGTGCGCATATAAAATTGTAGTTATAGAAAATTTACTCAACGTTAGGTACAAATTAATCCTTTGTAAAAATTTATAGTTATTTAAAATGCACTTTTGGTTTGTCGTACACATGCGAAGATATTTTCTTTTCTAACAATGATTTCGTGGAAATCCCTCTCGTCTATGGTCTCCATGTAGCCTTTTCCACGCACAGTCTGTTGTCTTTAGTGTTTAGATCTCTGTAACAAAAATCACTCGAGATGTACATGATGTTTCTTGGAAAATGAGTGACGCCGTTCCGACTAATTCAGTTGTAATTTACATCCGCGCAAGTTCATCGAAATCTTGAAATGCCTGTGACTAGAAGGTTTTGACTAAATGGAAACTTCCTTGACTAACCGATTCTTCAGTCGTCAGTGTCCGTGTAATGCGCACGTTATGGAGATTTCTTCAGATTTTTTTCTTCTCCCAAAGGAATTTTCTACTGGCTAGTGGTTACTATGTTTACCATTGATCAACTAGTAGTCTAGTATAATTGCGCTAACTCAAGAAACACTTGGTTGGTGGTTTACTGTAGTCGTAGGCGTACGTACCACGTAGGTGATCACCATGAGCCCTCATATCAAGCTGAGAATGTCCGGAATTTTCTTTCTGAAGCGTACTGGTACTCTGTCAGCCTGGGTTGGTAAAAGAAGCACACCGGCATGGACAATTTCGACTTAATCAGTGTCGATATTTGACTTGACCAATGTTTGCCAACAACACCGGTTATCAAAACATGTGCTGTCAATTTGTTGATCGTGGACTATACTAGCATTGGCCAGATACACAAAAACATGGTTAGACTGTTGAATGATCGTATGTAGAATTGAAATTTGAAGTTTACGGAGTTTTCATTTTGTCAACGTTGTTGTCAGGCAGACCAATCTGACTGCTGGCTATCGCTGGTCTGATCGTTGGCTATTGTCGGTCAGACCGCCAGGGAGTGACTAGTTAGACCAGCAACCGATATGACCAGTGTTTTATTGTCGGTTGCAATTTTCTAGAATAGGTTATTTGCACTGTGTTCAATTGGTCTAAGCGGCCCCTGGTTGGCGGTCAGGCCGGCCCTGAAGTTTGGTTCTATGATTCTAGAAAATTAGTTTTTGGATTATTTGAATTTTATTTGGTCAGTGTATTTATGTTGCATGAAGCATATTTTAGCTAAAGTACGTCAAGTTATAAAGAACTTATGCTCAAAAACGATTTCTTTATGTTTGGATGTGTAGAAAGCTTTGAAGTCAACTATGGTCAATGATGGGGATCGGGACTACGCTGAGCCAAAGCTTAGAATGGTTAAGAATGTCAGCTGAGATGGTTGATCTCAAGCATGGTACAAGGAAGGCAAAAAATGTTGAAGGGAATGTTCGAGCGATGGGTTGCACCAAGTGGTTTGGTCTGTCCAAGTGAAGCGTGGTCCGATGAAGCTGGAACGGAGGAAACTTGCTGATACGTGGCAAGCCAGTGGTGCATCTATATATAACAAGCATGTCGATTGCTTACAAGGAAAGATGAAGACTAGGTCAAGAAATATTATTTTCGTAAGTTGACCAAAATACCAAAAATTACCTTAGATCAAAGGCGCGATGCTTGAAAAAGCGGTTTATATTTAGGAGAAACTGATAAGATCAAGTTGAATCAAAGGCTAAGAACTTAGCGGATTTGAGTTTATGTGCTTTGAAAAGCATGCATAAATGTATTTTGTAAGTAAAATCCATGTTGTGTGGGGTTAATGGGTTTCTCCCATTTGCACTAAGTGGATAGTATTTATTAGGTTTAGATGGAGTTGGTTGCCTTGTCTATATAATGGGTTAGGATGAATACTTACTAGTTAATTATCCAACTATTTTAACTTTACTTATTGAAGCCAAATATTTTAGGATTAGGGTATGATAAGTGTGAATGATGTGGTGTACTCTCTTATCCTCTAGGTGGAGTGGATGTAAAATCTTCATTCTCAAATTGCAATATATCAAGTTTATTCATCTCTCATATATCCATCTTATGTTAATTGATTTGTTCTTGATTTGGTTGGTTTTGATCTTCTCTCTTCTCATCTTAATTTTGAGGGGTGCTAAGGACTAGTTAGTGATGTAGACATATCATGAAAATCAATCCTCATCTATGGGGACATATCTAGTGTTAACAGGCTTTTCAGTGCTAACATGCTAAAACTTCTCCAGAGCCATCCGATCTGCTTCGTACGGTTCGGATTCAGGAAGGTGGGATGTCCCAACTCACTTATGCAATCTTTCACAAAACCCCCTACCGTTCCCAATATTCTCCCCGCCGTCTGAGCAGTGTGGCCGTGTAAGCAGGTCCTCACGCCGGAGGCGTCCGGTGTAACGGGTTTGGCCGCGCGGCGGCCGTTCGAGATTCTCCTCCCACTGCAGCCACAAGGCGCCGTCAGGGCTGCATTACCACGAGGTTCGAGGGCGGGGTGGCCCGTGGGCCGTGGCCGACAGCTTGGCTCCCACAGCTACCCGGCGTGGCGGCGCCTACTCGATCACTGAATCGTCGTTGAGGCGGTATTCCTAAGCACGGGGCGATGAAGTGGCGGTGGCTGGCGATTGAAGGGCGGCGGTCAGGATGTGAGCGGCGGCGCGACTGCAAAAGACGCTCCGGTATGGGTGGCGAGCGGCCAGGTCTAGTTTACCTGTGATATTACTGACTAGAGGGGATTCAATTGAAGGGGATGAACATGGACCCGATTAATGATTCGAAGTATACAGGGTTCGTATAGCAACACTAATTCGGCTTTGTGGTGCCTGACAAGGGACATAATCTTAAAACTTTTGCAATATTGCTACTATCTAATTCAAAATAAGTAGTATATAATACAACAAAGTTATTCCTGAGATGTACCGATATTCATCCCCATATTGTCTTCTCTGTGCAGTTTGAATTGCAGTATACCTTCATGACTGTGATGGGATGAGCGTTGCCATCAGACGGCGGGGAGAATATTGGGAACGGTAGGGGGTTTTGTGAAAGATTGCATAAGTGAGTTGGGACATCCCATCTTCCTAAATCCGAGCCATACGGAGTAGATCGGATGGCTCTGGAGAAGTTTTAGCATGTTAACACTGAAAAGTCTGTTAGCACTAGATATGTTCCCCTCATCTATATAGGTATCAGGTTTGGCATGTTTGTGAAGTTGGATATTTTTGCTTAGATTTGATCTCACAGAGTAATTTTTTTGATCCGAGTGTTGTTGCATCAAATTTTGTGATGTTCTTGTTTGCTGGGATATGTAGGAATACATCTAGAGTTATCTTGACGTTCTTTCACCCACTAGAAAGTCATATTTCGGTTTTTGTCCGATTTTATTGCAATCTTGCTTGATTTTGATAAAGGTCTTAAGTTTAACATGGATTCTTGGGATCCTCGTATGGAATAGGTTCTTGAGAGTTTAAGTAAGGTGTGTGCAAAATTTAATTTCATTTTAGAATTGTACTTTTGGAATTGCACCAAAAATTACATCGGCTCGAGCTGAATTCCCCGTTCTATAACAGGGGAAGCCGGTCAGAGCGGACCCCCCTCCAGTCATACTGTCAAGGCTGATTAGACCGGCATATAGTCAGTGGTCAGACCGCCTAAGGTCCGAAATTTTCGAAATTTTGGTTTTTTGATTTGCTGGTTTTTATGTTGGTTTACTCTTCTGATCTTCATAGTTTTATAGCTATCGGAGTGAAGTATGGGCAAATACTTAGAAAAAAAATTGAATTCGCCCCCTCTGTTCGCATGCCGGTTCACACGCAGAAAATTTCTTTCCCTGGTTAACCAAGCATGCATGTCCGCGCGTTTGTCCTCGAGATACTATATTCTGCTTGCCCATTTTGGTATTGAAGATGTACTGAAACAACAAAATCTATTACGTCGACATCGTAGGGTGGTCAGAAAACGAAAATGTATTCTACCTTCAGGATCTTATGGAATAGGGGAAATGTACTGTGAGATATGGCGTTGAACAGAGGCCACGTTTCTTGATATATACCTGCACGATCGACGCCATGAACGCCTGGCAACGCACGTCAAGCTGGCCACCTGCTAACTGACGTGAAATGTAGTTTGGGGCTTTGGGCTATCTATCTTGCTCTTGACAGCACTCGTGAAGAAACGTACATGCACGCAGTTTCACATCGCTATCGCTAGCTAGCGTGGCCCATGCATGAATGAAACCTCCCATCACTCTGCGGTTCTACTGCTCTGAATTTACTGAACCAACGTCGCTGCCTCTGCTAGACAGCGATGTAGGTAGGGTTGGCTTGGCTTGGCAAGCCGAGGATCCACAGGTTCCACCAACCGCATGCAACGAGAATGGTTGGCGCGCGGGTAGGTGCGGTGCGAGCCTTGGACCGGTTGCGACGCTTGCTCCACATGTTTGCCCTGTACACCACACAACGCTAGCAAACCTTCCCGTCATCCCGTCGATTGGTTGGTTGGTGCATGCGTGCGTACCGCTTTGGTTTAGGTTTCTCTCTGTGTGTCGGGGTAACGTAACACGAGGAGTTCCACTTGCTGGAAGGGAAGACGCGTAGTAGTAGTAAGGAATCAGAGCGGTTTCTTGAGGGAGATAAGCCGTGTCCGTGAATTCTCATCGGCTGTTTCTGGTTTGTGGATGTACTCGAGCTGGATTTCGGAAGCACGAAAGAATTCCAAGGAATTGAGGGTCTGTTCTTTTTGGCTGGAGTCTATGGCTTTTGGTTTTTAGGTTGTTCGTGCGAGAGATTACAGAATAACAGAAACTCACATGCAATTTTTGCCGATATAAATGAAGTCAATACAATATGTACTACAATTAACTAGTAGATCCTATCTTGAAAAGATACTTTATTTAAAAACTAGTTACCGTAGAAAAGCTGTAAAACAGCTTTTAGAAACAAAAAAGAACAGGCCTGGAAGCTGGAATCACGTGGCTGCGGCCATAAATCAACGGTCGATTATCCGCGCCAGGCAGTCGATCGACGAACCGCAAGGTGAATGAAGCGCAGCAGTGCATAGGGATTGGGCCGTTCGCGTGACCCGAGGATTTCGTCGAGGCCGCCAGTTGCCGCTACAAGTTCGAACGGCCCGACTTGTACAACCACCGGCGTCATGTGGCCCAAATTCCATGGGGAGCTAGCCCGGCCCATCTTGGAAAAACAAACAACTCCCATGCATCAAGGCGAGCGGAATGAACGGAGATATCGCGAGGTGTTGCAACATTGCAGGTCAAGGACTCGAAAGTCGAAACACAGGCATGTACTACAAATCATTGTCACGCACGTAAAACAAAACGGGCGTGCAAATTTTATTATATTTTCACAGTGCGCAGGGAGAAAAAAAAACTTTGCACAGGTAGAGAGCGACCTAACAAAACACTGCGAGTTCTGTCAATCAGATCTTCTGTATCTGAATTTTTTGATTCGTATTTGATACAATGAGACTCAAAGATTTGATATCCCTAAGCCGGCGAAATGGCAGCAACATTGGGCAATTCCAAACCAAATCAATGAACCGGGGTAGACACAACAAGAGGCATATACCCTTTGTGGTAGACATGCCATGTCGCTGACGCTCATGCATGCGCTCGGCTCGTTTCGGCCACCTCCGGCTGGGCCGCCCACTGACGCCAAGCCTGCGGACTGCCGTGGTAGGTATAGATATCCTTTCGGTAGGCACGCCGGTGGTGGCGGGGCTGGACCTATGGTAAAGAGGTGAGGCATACCCGGTGCCGACGGCGGCGGAGTGGTCACATGCACTGTTACAGGGGGCTGCTGCTGATGATAAGCGCCCGTATTCACGGTAACGGATGGCGCCGGCGTGTTCTTACGGTTCTGGTTTCGCTGAAGCATAGGACTTATAGGCTATAGGTAGTAAATGATCATTGCCACGATGACCACCACAACAGCGAAGAAATGGACGCTTTCACCAGGAGTCCCATCGATCTCTTGTACAGTTGTGCTACTCTCAAGTTATGACAACCTACTCAGGAATCATCAGAGGACACCAAATCGTCAAGGTCGAACAAGGTTAACGAGTAGTACAGATGTACATTGCTAACATGGCGCGCGCACTTTGTTGCCCAAAGCATGCGACAAGAGCTACCAATTTCAGATGTTGCATTGTTGCTATTGCGCTAACATACTTGCTTCAAATAATGTCAGAAAAAGTCAGCTTCCAACCCTAAACTCTGTGTAGGATCAAACGGCAAGTGAGGGGATGCATGCCGTCCAAAATTTAGATCTTTTTTAAATAACTATAGAGTTACTGAGAATTGAATCTACAGCTAAAATCTTAAGTCAAATCAATGAAGAATTTAACCTGAGAGAAAAACCAAAACCCAAAGGTTTAACCTCCAATCAGAAGTGGTTTTACCGCTGTGAACAGTAAAATCAGAAAGGCAACGTCTACAATAATTTTAGCATTGTTGTGAAACTTAAAATACATATAACTTTTGATCCGATAATTCAAAAACCGTGAAACTTTATACACACCTTGCTCAGGGTCTCAGAAATTTATTCCATTTATAGATCGTAAAAACACACGTTAAAGTTCAGACTTTTTTTGAGATTTAAGCAAGGTTGAGCAAAAAATGAGCAAAACACAAAAAACGATGATGGTCAAGATTGCTCCATATGCTTTTTTATATGTCCTAGCAAGAAAGAATATAGAAAAAAAACCCTCTGATCATGAAATCACTTGAAGAGGTTAAAGATATGCAAATTCAGATTTCTTCATGAACTTGATATCAAAGTGTCTAGATGGATAAAGATCGATTTTTAGAGGTTATATATATATATATATCTCTCTCTTATACGTTCTTATCATAGCAAGATCAAGAAGGGGTAAGAGGAGAGAAAAAACCAACCAAATCAAAAGCAAATAAATCAATACAAGAGATAGTCATGGAGATAAACAAAGATTTATATATTGTACCTTGAGGAGGAAAATTTTACAGCCACTACCCTTGAAGGATAGAGAGCACAACACAAGCACTCAACTCTTAAACCCTAACACTTGAACACTTGAGAGCAAAGTTAGATGGTTAACTACAAGTCTCTATCTCAATCTCTTAAATAGATAAGCTAGCCAACCATATCTAACGCTTAGTGGATACTATCTACTTAGCACATTGGGGAACCTAATAACCTCACATATACGGGTTTTACTTACACATGTTCACTTATGCATATTTTTCAATGCGCATAAGGCTGAACCCGCTAAGTTCTTAATCTTGATCAAACTAGTTTTTCCATAACTTAAACTACTTTCCTAAGCGCCGCAGTTTTCTTTCAAAGCTGTGTCCGCTATTTTGGTCAAACTGCTAAAATACTCTTTCTTGCCCGATCATCTCCTTCCATTGCAAGCAATCATCATGCTTGCCACGTATAGGTGCACCACTGGTTTGCCACACGTTGTTAAGTTTCACCCATTCTGGTTCCACCGTATTACACGTCACTTGGACAGACCAAACCATATGGTGTAATCCCGCCGTTCGAACTTTCCTTTAATATTTTTCGTCTTTCTCGTGTCATGTTTGAGCTCACTGTCTCACACAGCATTCTCAATCGTTTTGGGCCTCGATTCCTACATGAGCATAGCCCCTATCCTCGCTGTTGACCGTGGTTGACTATAAGTGACCATGCACGTTCAAAGACAAAGAAATCATTTTCGAACACAAACTCTTCATAATTTGACCCACGTTAGCATAATATATCTCATACAATATATACCTACTAACCTTAATCACCAAAACCTATTCTGCAACACAAAACCACAAACTCAAAAAGCTGGCCAAAACTTCACAGCCAAATTGGTCTGACCGGATGCCTACACCGGTCAGACCGCTGAGCATGCCCGGTCGGACCGGAGCAGCTGTCTGGTTGGACTGCGGCCCTGTTCTTTTCAGCTTCTAAAAGCTGCTTTTCGGCTTTTCTATAGTAACTAGCTTTTAAACAGAGTATTTTTTAAAGATACGGTCTACTAGTTAATTGTAGTACATATTTTACTGACTTCATTTATATCTGCAAAAGTCGCACGTGAGTTTTTGTTACTCTGTAATTTTTTGTATAAACAGGTTAAAAATCATAAGCCACAGTCAAAAGCTACAAACCACAACCTAAAAAAACAGACGTCCATGTATGGCCGAACACCAACCGAGTAAATAAAGCCACGAAGAACCTCAATCATTGTGAGCAGTAACTCAGATCCATGCAAGATAATTAATGCAAAGACTATACACATTGCCCTCACGACATGGTTCTGCATGCATGCATGCCATTTAACCGAATCAAGTGCTGCATCAAGTACATGCATGCATGAATCAACAGTAGCCAAAATTACTAGCTCTGACCAGTAGATAACCTCTTCAGTCTTCACAGTAGCTCTCCCATAATACCTAATTGCAATGATTTCTTACAATATAATATAGGAATCTCGTTCTTCACTCTGATATCAATATGGTTTTGTACCACCCTTAACACTAAAATCGTCCAAATCGAAATCTCAAATTAACAAAACTACCTATTTTACCCATCTAACCTAGATCACAGATATGATGTCTTATGTCTATATGTCAATAGTTTTAACATCTAGAATAACATCACAACCACTCAACAAACTCAATCGGTAATACAAAAAATATATATTTTATAAGACCCACGTGTCATTCTCTCGTACCTTTCTTCTTCCTTTCTCGCTCATCACCAGGGCCGGTCCTGACATTTAGGGGGCCCTGGGGCGAGATAGAAGTCGAGGCCCTTTACTCAAACACAAGCATGTTTTTATATCAACTATTAAGCTAATGTTCAATACTACATAGTAAGTACAATAAGGAGAGCCATCATCTATTATTCGCAGAACAAACAAGAATGCAAGTGTTTGGTTCAATTGCTTAGTACATCACAAAATACAAAGTCATATGAAGCAATTTCTTCTAACATTTCTAGATGCAAAGTCCTCTGCAGACTGCAGTTCCTCTGTGGATTGGCTGCTTTTAAGAGCACACGGCATGAGAATGCAGATTCCAATTTCCAGCAAAACATTAGAAATTTAGAATGCAGATTGCAGTCTTGCAGAATGACTAAATCGAAAGTGTGTCACTACTCAGTACTCACCTAATCACCTTGAGCTCGTTGAATGCAGATTGCAGATTGCAGAAGAAATGAAATGCACTGGCACTACACGCTACAGATCACTTGGGGCACATTATTCAGTAATCTGTAATCAACAATCAATAGACGATTTGTTCAGGAAATGAACGCAGCGTTGCAGACCGCAGACGGACGGAGCTGGAGGCGCCCTACCTGAACTTGGCCTTGATGGCGTCCAGTTGAATGCAGATAAGCAGATTGCAATCTCACAGATTGCAGCCGATGAGCCGAATAGGGGAATAGCAATTAGCAAGCCGATAGGGGATCGCTGTTCGCTGATGCAATGGCTTATGGCTATATGCCTGGATTTCGAGTAGAGCCGTTGCAAAGAAATCAAAGACGATTTGGTTGGGAATCGAAGAAATCGGGCTCTTCCTCTTCTCCTCCATTAATGGCGAGATCGGAATATCGGATTGGGGAATGGGGATTTGGCGGATCTGGGTCACGAGCAGGGCAGCAGGCGGAAAGGAATAGGGTTGGGGGCTGGGGATCTGCTCGTATCGGAGGCGGCGAGCGGATTGGGGAATGGAATCGCTGAGATTGGGGAATGTGTCTTGGCGCTGGTTTCTCCTCAGCGCTGAGAGCCTGAGATTTTGCCATTCTGGCCGTTAGATGGAACGACGCCAATGGCCAACCGAGCGATGCGTTTGCAATCATGTACAGGGCGATGCGTCTAAGGCCCGGATGGAAGCGATCGCTTGGCATTGGGCCGTTGTCTTTCAGCTGGCCGGTTGGTGGTTGGCCCAATCACAAATTCCAGTCAAAGATGAAGCTGAACGGCAGGACCAGAATACCAGATACGAGATAATCCAATGCATGATGTATATATACATGGGCTTGAACTAGGGGCCCCTAGTTTTCATGGGCCCTAGGCGGGTGCCCCTGCTGCCCAGGCCCAGGGCCGGCCCTGCTCATCACTCTCTTTCCTCTGTCGTCTCTCCCTCTTCTCCCCTCCTGTCCAAGTCCGGCACCGGCAAAGGCTGGGCTAGGCCTCGCTTGCGCAGCCGCCCTTCACCGCCCAATCGAACTGCCACCTATCTCTGGTGGAGTAGCGCCGACCGGATGGTCCCTTCAAGAAGGTTCCCGTCCAGCCAAAGGAAATGCGGAGGGAGGAGATGCGGGAGAGGGACGTCATGACGGTGTCGGAGAGCGAGTTGGACAGGAGGCTGAGCTTCTAGAGGTATGGGAGCGATGCCAGGGCCTGGCAGATGGAGCCAGCGATTGCAGGTGGGGAGGCTGCACGGTCTCTAGCAATTGCAGCAAGATTCAACGAGGTTACCAGATTTGAGGAAGAAAGCGGCAAGGTTGCCGGATTTGAGAAAGAAAGGAGGCTTTCACGTTGGATCTGCTTCATCTGCGAGAGAGGAGAAAGGGAGCTTTTAACTGGGCAGTCAACCCATGCTATCACCTTTGACCACCGCCAGAGATCAAACTACATCCACCTCCGTCCTCCATCACCATCAACGACGTGACGCTGTTCATCTCTGCTGCTGTCGCCACCTGTCCCTGCTGCTACCAACGATGTGACTGTGTGTGTGTTTATGGATTAGAGAGACACAGGGGGGATGTTTCCAGCGGGGGCTTGCAGCATGAGATGAGGAAGCACTAAGCAGGTGAGTTCAGTCGCTGTTGCCGTTGCTTGCACAAATGCACAGCCGCTGCCGACGTCAAGCCCGGCCACCAACGGCTCCTTACCGAGAGCATCTGGTTGAGTTTGGTGGAGAGGAGAAAGAGTTGGGGAAGAGAGACATTGAGTAGTGAGAGAGAAACAAACCACTTTAATGTAATTTGTAGACCTGGATGCCACACATAGTCAACGTAAAGGGTTGAAATGTAGATTTTTTTTCTGGTTTATTTGTTCTGCTGATTGTGATGTTATTAGAATGTCACGTCAATTTAGACTTGCCTACTAGAATGCCATGTGGATGACACGTTGACGGAAAACAACTCTAGTTTGGGTGGAGGTTCCGAATTGAATAGTTACATTAGTTGATGGTTCCGAATCAAACAGTTCATAGTTTAGGATTAAAAATCGAATTAAAACTAGAGTTTATGGATGAAAAGTGAACTTTTTTCTAATAATCCCTGGGAATAAAATAAATGTTGGGCCTTTTGCTGAAGGATTCAATTAATGGAAAATGGGGTCATGCGGCCAAGTACATACCGAGTCCACCCACACAACTCGATTAAGTTCATTAGTATATATGTTAGTTAAACAGACAAACACTGAGATTCATATTCGACAGAGGAAGTTCAAAATGCAGAGAACGCGGGTTAACATTTGCTCTGAGTTGGTATTATATTTCCTTTCTTGTTTAAAACCAATTGGTGTTAGATTTTACATTTATATTGACCGGAAAATGTAGAGAACTAGTTGAGCTTAAAATGTAGTTGTACACTTGGTACTAATCAATAGGAGGAAGCATAGAGAAAGGCATACTCCTACGCAAGCAGGAAGCCTAAGGCCTGTTTTTTTAGTTTCGACTTATGATTACCGCCAAGGTTAATAATTTTGGCAAAATTTCACCGAAATTTTGGGTTTTTCATTCGTTTCGCTACATGACAAATGAAATTTTCGTTGCCATTTGAATTGATGGGCCGCCTAGCCGCCCGGCTACAACAGCCCAAATGAGCACAGCGTCGCAGCTCACAAGCCCAGTTACCAGTGATCCCTAACTGGCTAAATCCCTAATTCCCCAATCGATTCAGCCTTGAGCCTTCGGTGGGTAGAGACATAAGCCCGTGGAAAGGATGGAGTGGTTCCGGCCGATGGGGGCGGAGTACTCGTACATGGTGATGGAGCAGGACAACGAGGCATCGGTGCGGCTCTTCACGGCCGCTGCGGCTACTCCAAGTTCCGCACACCATCCGTTCTCGTGCACCTTGTGTTCGGCCACACCCTTGTGCTCTCGCACAGCACTGCCATCGTGCACCTCGAGCCATGTGATGCCAAGCTGCTCTACCGCTTGCACTTCGCCGCTGTCGAGTTCTTCCCTGTCGACATTGATGCCAACACCCTGTCGCTCGAGACGTTCCTAGCCGTGCCAGCGGGGACGCCGTGGGATGGGGTCGAGGTGTTCCTCGCAATGCCACTGGCGTCGTAAGTGGTGCTGAGCGTGTGGAACTGTATGGATGCCTTCCACCTCGAGGTGTGCTGAGCATGTTGGCCTTTGTCATCGTTCAAAAATTGTCTAAATTTGGTTAAATTTTGTCAAAATTCAAGTGATGTTTCAAAATTTTATCCAAAATTTAGAATGAAATTTCGTTCATTTTGTCCATTTCGTTGCATGATGAATTTTTTTCAATCTAAAGATTTTTTTTCCCTGGTTACGTCTTTTGGCTATTCATAAGAGAAAGTATGGAGTCACAAATAACTCGTATGTGATTTTAGCCGATATAACTAAATTTGCTATAGTATGTACTATAGTTAACTTATAGATCCCGTTTTAAAAAAATACTTTGTTTAAAAGATAGTTACTTAAAAAATCGAAAAGTAATTTTTAGAAGCTGAAAAAAAACCTAAATCGGTCTGTTTATTTCGCGCAGGCCATTACGCATTGCGTTTAATTGCGTAGACAAAGACCAGTATGCAACGACTAATGGCTTTCTCAAACCAGAAAAACTAGGCTGTCTTCATTTTGATATTGTTGATTCAGCACTGTGATGAACGCCCTGATATTGTTGATACCCTGTAGGGATCTGAAACTAGGAACTTCAATCAACAGCTCTGAAGAAAGGGAAAATTCATTCTAAGTTGCAGTAAGGAATCCATTTATATTACCCAAAAAAAAGGTAGAAGCAGACCATCGCCACAATTCATCCATGAACGTCGGGCTACTGAAGTGAATTTTGTGACAGAACTAATTAATAGTTCGATAACACGAATGTGGAAATTGAGCCATAAACTCATACAAAATTGCAATTCACACACTCCAGTATGTATTGACGTTCAATCGTGCAAGAACATCACCACAAAGGCACAAACAAGGGGATTAATCCAACATGATATGTACTGGGGATTCTGGCTTATAGAGACGAGCCTGCCTGCTACTTGGGAGGCGCGGGTGCCGCGAACTGCTGTGGCGCTGCCGCCTCGGCCCGGCCACGGTTCCGGCCGAACAGGTAGCACCCCAGCGCCAGGATGAGCACCAGAAGAATCGCCGGGATCGATATCACAAGGTCAAACATGGCTCTCCTCTCCTACTTCAGCTTCTCCACAACACTGCAAGTGGTATCAGCTCGGAGCTACTCAAACGCGCACTCGGCGTGCTAGAAACTGAACCTGGAGACGACGGGCGGGGTAGTGTAACTTCTGGGGGCAGTTCACTCCATATCGCCATTTCAAGTGATATCGTGACAGGTGGCAATAGTGTCATCGTTTCGGGCGAGCCTTATACTTCAGCGTGAGTGGCCAAGTACAATTGTGCATGTTTTTATTGTCTCTAGTATCCTTCGTGATATATAGGAAAAAAATCTATTTTTTAGTCCTTAACTATAGCATAAATCTGAATTTCAACCTCTAGACCACGTTACCCCGTCCACACATTCTAAGGTGATTTTGATGGTTTTGACATGAGGGTGTCCGCCATGCATATCCTAATCAGCATGAAAAAAATAAAGAAGGATTTTAGACCTAGTAATATGGCTAGGCCCTATTCGAGTCAGTGACAAATAGAGAGAATACATCTTCTACCTCTCACTCCAAACAGAAGAACACATGTAGATCCATAACTTTGGGTGGAGAAGATCGATGACGATTAATTGAATGGTTGTGAGGAATGGGGAACGGCCAAAATAGGATGATAGCGACACAATGAATCTAGCGGTGGTGACGGTTCGGGGGTTGGGGCACCGAAGACATGTCGACAGTAGACGTGGGCGATGACAGTGGTCGGGTGAAGGCAGTGACAACACTACGGAGGTCCGCAATCTGAACCATACGCGTCAAAAGGTAGGCAATGGAGAGGGGATACTCCTGTGCAAAGCAATCGGACTGCGGCTCATCGGAGACGATGTATGGTGATGGTGAAGACAACCGGAGGCGGGGAATATGAAGTGATCGAATTGGCACTTGTGAACATAATACTCAAATTAACGTAGTGATTTGCATGATAAGGAGATGGAACACAAATTGACGCGGATAGATTTTTGAATCTCTCACCTAGGCAATGAGAACGTGGCGATGATCCTCGGCTAGTATTTGGGTGATGGTGGTGGCGAGACTTGGGCTCTCCTTGGTGATCGGATTTGGGAGAGGTGTAACGGCGTGAGATTAGGAGGGGGAGGATCAATGGAGGGCGATGATGGCATGTGGTGCTGGCTACTGTGGTTTTGGGTTGGTGGTGACACGCCAGCATGCCTATGGTGGCTCAAGTTAGCTGGATGAAGATGAAGAGAGAGGAGAGAGAGGAGGAGGAGGAGGAAGCTAGCAATAATCACTGACATGTGGAGACCCAGTGCATAAGAAATTTTAATATGTTTTATTTGCCAAGTCATTGCTATATCATGGCCATACCAATGTCCACACATGAAAACCACTGACACATGGGATCAAAATAGATCATGTGGTCTAGTATTGATAATTGATGGTTGTGTTTTAGACAGTTTTAGAGTTACGGGTTAAAAGTTGGACCGAATCAATAGTTAAGGGTTGAAAATGGACTTCTTTCTATTATTTATAGACAAAATTACAGATAAATCGTATAATGGTTGTCTCTAAATTGTCTAGATGGAACACTACAATTTATATAGACGGTATGGATATAATATAAAGCTATCTATAAGGGTTTTATATACAATCTTTTACAGGCCAGACAATTTTTTCTTCTCACCTCGCTCTCTTAGTCTCTCATCCACATCATCAAAAATTTTATGTGGCGAGAATTATAGATGGCTAATGTCACCTTATTGTACATGTCCTAAGGTTCACGCTTTCGGAACGAAGCATGAGCTTGAACTCTGGATTACCTAGGACATTTACAATAGTATAGACAACTTTTGTCTATAGTATTCTTCATGCTATCTATAGTTAAAACTAAAGATAATTTATATAATGAGTTGTCTTTAAATTGATATCACAAATCTACAGACGGCATAGCTACAACAGAAAAAAGCTGTTTATAAAGGCCTTATAGATCGTCTGTTGTATGCCAGACGGCCTCTTTCTCTCTCATATATATCATCAAAAATCTTACATGATCAAAATTACAGATAGCTGATGTCACCTAATTGTATATATCCTTAAATAATGGCTTAGTGAGAACGCTCAGACAAATCGGAGCTCAGCCTAACCTGCCGTATGTTAGTCGTTAACCGTTTCTACGTCATGGAGCCCTGGCTTTTTAATCGTTTGTACACCGCATCGAGTTACGAAGTATGAAGACTCCAGACGGGGCTTGGATTTCCAATTTGATACGGAGGATGCTTCCAGCAAGGAAAATGACGTTGAAACCACCAGCTCAACTAGTTCGATTGGACGTCTAACCAAAACCTCTCGTCGTTTCAACTTTCAGTCGTCCTGATCCAGTAAGATCATCTCATCTAATCCTCAGTAAAATTCTGCATTTCATGTCGCTGCAAATTGCGACGGACACAGCAGACATCACTTCTCTCACCGTTTGCCCACAGAACGAAGGCCCGCAGCTTTGCTGACGGTAAGATTACAATGCCTCGATGAATACCCGTATGAAATTACGCAAAACTAAACAAAAGCTTCAGGAAAAAAGTTTTTATAAATACTGACTTCCACATTAAAAGTTTTAAAAAACCTGAATTCCAGAAAACAAAGTGATATCTATATAACAATCATGGACAACACTTAGATCAACTTTGCACATAACATCTACTTCTCCTTCATGAACTCAAACACCAGACTTACATCTTACAGTGAAGCGTTTCTTCAAAAAACATCTTACAGGGAAGGAAAAAAGGCTGCACAACAATAACAGATCTAAGCAGTTCTTCTCTAGTTTCTCAGCTGAAGACTAATCAAACAGATGAAATTAGACGGACAATGCGTTAAAAGCCATCAACATATCTCATTTGCTTACGGCGATTTACCGCCTTGCACAAGATAGTTTCCACCTTGCAAAATTGTCTTCAGATTACTGCAAGGCATAGAGAAACAAAATCGGCTTACATTCCAATGAACCAGAGATGAGACATATGACGCCTGAAGAGGTTTTAATGAAACTACATAGAACTAGTTTTCAATAGATCAACAGAGGTGGTTGCAAGATTTCCGGAATGGATGCAACGTAGCAGACCAGTATGATCAATGGAAGTTTGTATACTTGGATTTTCTGGTGTAACTACTCCCATATTCATGAATTTACATCTTTGCAAAAGATATAATACAAAGGACCCTCTGCTTGAATTGTCCTTTGAGTTACTTGTAAGTGCATATTCAAAGGAGCATACTAGTGAATAAAGGCTTAAAGAGAGGATACAAAAATATGACAGGATGGAAACACTTAAGAGAGAAGGTAAACTGATCAAGGCTAGAAAGGTTATACCTCTCAAAGAACCCAAGGAGATACCGGAGAATGTACCAAAGAAGCAAAGCATCGATACATCTATTATAGTTACGTGATAACATATTTAGTACCCTTTGGAGTGATTAGCTGAGATCCATCAGAAATTGGGAACAATTGAAGTGGTTAAAAATAATAGGAAAAGTCTAGATCTATTAGACCTTCGATACAATCAGAAAACCTTCCCAATTTCCACGAAGTTACTGATATAACAAAAAGAAAAACAAATGTTCCTGATGATGAACAACCTTCCATTATCTTCTCTGGTAGGACAATCTGCGCATGAGGGAGTGGAAAGCATATGGTGGAGGTGAAGTTGCCAACATATAGTATGTTAACATTAGCATGTAAATAACTTGGTATTGGAAGTTTGAAAGCGAGGATAACAAACTTTTGAAAGAGTAGTTGCACAGGAAGAATGAACGGAGTCAAGAAGTGCGACATTCATAGTTGCAGGATAACTAGGGTTGCATACACCACACAGATTTGAATAGGTTGCTAGAAAAGCACAATATGATCAAGGTGGGGTTAGCTGGATTCATGGAGACAAGAGTAGTTTGTTTTGTACTGAAAAGGAAGGGTATTGGGTTCTCTCTCATAGCTGTTCAGTTTTATGAGCTTTTAAGATTCTATTGAGTGTATAGCTTCTGGTTTAAGTTTCAAGGCGTTATGACCTTTGTATGCTCTTATTTTCTCTTCAATACAAATATGCTACTATTCTGCATGTTTCAAAAAGAAAATGAACCTATTGTAAACTTGTAATACTAAGACATAACGAAATGTTCAGAGTTAAAACTCCAGAAAAATTGAGAGAATTGAGTGACTTAAGTCCGGGGAGCTATAGAAACAGGAGCTAAATAAGTAGACAGGTTAGAATGGAGCCTTGAGTGGAAAAGTGTGTATTTGGTGACCTCCATAAATAACTTTCTGAACTTTGGGGGTTGTATGGAAGAAGACTGCAGGACCATCTGATGTTGGGTGCTAAACGACTGCAAGATAACTTTCTGAACAATAATTGCCATTAGAAAAAATATCTCTTAAAATCTGGTGCTAGAAAACCAGAATAGTACTAGAGGTAATTTGAAGAAAAGGAGGCGGCAAGGTAAACATGAGTGTATGTTTTGCACAGCAACATAATCAATTCAGCATGTTGTGGCAATGGAGGGCTGGGTTCTAATAGAGGAAACTGCTAGGCTCTGTAGGCTCTGTACTATGCCTTTATGACAGCGATCTGCAAGGGGATACATCGATGTATATTCAGTCATTCACATGACCATGATGCCATGATTTTTTTTTCAGAGTTCTGCAATGTGCAAATGTGCAAGATTCAACTTGTTTGAGCATGCATGTCGAGAAATTTGCAACAATTGTTAGGCATGCGGCATGCAAGCTCAATCATGTATTGCACTTGGTAATAGTCAATTATTCTGGTTGTGTGTTATTATGCTGGATGCAGCTCGGCTTGCAACAGCAGTTTGGTTGTTGAAGTTGACATTGGGGATGGCTGACCTCTTGGTCCGAAAAAATGGTGAGAAACCAGACTAATCTACAGTTCTAAACATTGCATTAACAAATAACAATTAAACAAAACCCATCCACTCGTTAGCGTTAAGAAAAATAAAGTCTTTGCTATCATCTAATTAGAGATTCCACAAATTTCTAACTTTGGAAATTGCTGCAATTCCTCAAAAGGGATCCTTACATTCAGACTAAGGACCAAGCAAACACTAAAGGCTGTGCTACCAGGTTATGTAGCAATGTCAAATCATCCCAGTAAAAACAGGAAATATAATTCCTTTCACACAGTCAAGTGATGCATAGGCAGAAGACCCCTAAATTCCATAATTAAAGAATTCACCACCCCTGCATGGCTTTCTCAGATTCAGAAAACAAACCACCTAAGCGCCATCAAAGCGCACCGGCCATCATGCAAAAGGCGAAATCTTAACAGTGCAAGAAAGGGAAATTTGAGAAGCGAGCAGTGGAAGGATACTGAAGAGGTAGCGCTCCCATCAATCGAGCATGTAGAGGCCGATGGTGACATTGTAGAGGTGGATCTTGCGCCCGATCCAGTTCATCCTCCCCCAAGAGACCCAACACCGCAGATGCCTCCCTCGCTCAGATCCGAAAGACGCGGAGGGTTTGCTGGATTCTCAGAGGAGAAGGACGTGGTGTGTGAGGGATCGGGGTCGGGGACCGACTCCCTTCAGAGGATCTCGACCGATCCTGTCGGTTCGTTTGGTAGCCAACGCTTCGGATCTAAACTTCACTAGTAGTTTTTGTTAGAAATTTGCTCAAACGTTAGATCTGAAATAGACGGTCTAGATAGATCAAATGACACCGGGTGAGTCGATGCCCCTC
Organism: Dendrocalamus latiflorus; assembly: GCA_017311315.1. Taxonomy (NCBI): domain Eukaryota; kingdom Viridiplantae; phylum Streptophyta; class Magnoliopsida; order Poales; family Poaceae; genus Dendrocalamus; species Dendrocalamus latiflorus. Next base: position 38,401,052 of record CM029628.1, read on the forward strand.
GGATTACCCTGACCTAAGTAGGTCTCAATCGCGCAGTTCAGAATCAAATGGTTTGATCACAACTCAGTACTCATCAGAGTACGAGTCAGGTACTCAAATGTATGTTCAATTTTTTTTTTGAAAGGGGCATGAGCGCTGCCCAATTAATTAAGAAGGAAAGCAAGAGTAGACAAGGGCCTAAAAGACCATAAGCGAGGAAAGAGTTTACAGAGTTAAGATATTACAGGGATAAAAGATAATCAGCGAGCCTGCTGGCTCCTACAAGGACCTAATTACCGGCTTTCTCTTTAATACGTGCAATCAAGGATGTGGTCGAGCTTCCCTTCGAAAGGAAAATCCGGGCATTTCTTTCCTTCTAGATTTCCCATGAGACTAGCATGATAAGAGTGGCTTTCGCTTTTTGCGGAGCTCCAGGCGAGAGGATGATGAACTCCCACCATTGATGAGTGGATGACGTGGGCTCCCAGGTTTGTGGGTTCAAGGAGTCAGTGAGGATCCATTGCACGATGCCTGTCCAAATTCTTTCGGAGAAGCGTCATTTAGCCAAAAGGTGAAGTAAGGTTTCTATCTCTTGCATGCAGAGAGGGCAGAAAAGGTGGTTCGGCCACCCATGGCGAGAGAGTCGGTTTATTGTCCAAGTTCTATTTTGTATGATGAGCCAGGCAAAAATTTTACATTTCTGTGGTGCCCAAATTCGTAGTTATGTTTAATTTTGTGACAGAATGTTCTTTGTAAGGACTACGATGCCTTTGTCTCTTTACCGTCCTAAACTCCAAATGTGTTGTTATTTGTCTAAAAAAATGTGGTGCTATTTTGTTCACCTGCAGAGGGCAATGCTGCGAAACAACAGTTCTGTCAGTTGTCATGGGAGGAAAACATCAAAAATATTCCCACACTTTTCTACCAACTGCGTTGTGATTATAGCTTTGGATGAACGCGTTCCCTGCTCAACTGAATTTCTTGGCTATAGATAAATGTACACTTCAGGTAAAGTCACAGGATCATCGCTGATTATTAGGTTTGCTGAATGCCCCGTTGAACGGTTGGTGATCAAAATCCCATCGTAAGAGTTCTTGCAGCTTGAACCACTTCATCTGTATACTTGCGAAGCTCGAACTACAGTTCTCCAACGACCATGGATCCGCCTCCGCCGCGGCCACCGCCCGGTCCTCAGGCGCCACTGCTCCCCCGGGCGCCCACGCCGTCGCACGATGGTCTGATGCACCTATGGTAATCTTCACGCACCAATTTAACTTCAGCACTTCCGGAGCACATTTGCGTTATATTGGTCCTCCACTAGCTGTAATGCGAAATGTTTACAGATTACTTGTGAGTTTTTGCTGGTTTGCAGCTTATGGTTCCTGTGCTGCTGTGGCTTGTTTACATGTTGCTGCCCACCAATGTATGAGCAAGGGCCGCCTCCTCTATAGGGGCCACACGCAAGGATCGCTGCACATTGTATTTGTTCTGCTTGTGATGTCCAATAATAACTAAAAAGAGGGGTAACCTTTGGAGGGTGTGGGTATCTGTCTTATACTCGCCGATCTCTCCAGGTGCGATCGTGCCACTTCTGTGTTAATGAAGACGGTTTGCTTGTCCTACATGACTGCGTCTGCCACAGCTATTCTGATGACACAATGCTTTTGGAGAGAATAAGTTACATATTTGTATGTTGCAACGGAATCCATTAGATTTATAGAAAATTATGTTATTGAAAGGGTTGCTTTGATCGGTTAGAAAGTGGAGAGTGATGAGAAGTGATGAGAATAGACGTATGATCACCAACTCATCTTTTTATAATAGTGATGATAGGAATCGAACATTCGGATTAATCCATGTATACTTGAGCAGTAGAGTTTAGTTTGCACGCGCAGTAGTTGTGCGATAACGGCCCGGCTCCAAGACAGGAAAACCATACGGACTGATCAGATATGCATAAAGAACTAAATATCGCATACGTGGATGAGTAACTATTTAACTATGCCAGGGCTTAGCCCACGCCGTTTCTTTGTCGATGTAGTTAGGGGTGAAATCCGGGACAGATAATTTCGGTCCGGTACATACACACACACACATATATATATATCTACTCTTTAAAAGTATGAGTTGGTGGTCGTCGGTGCGTTCTCCCTCGACTCTCCACAACCATTTGATCTCCCAGGGAAGCATCTGGACCATCCTTGCTACCCACGATAAATATAGCAGCTCCACGGCCCACGTTCTCCAACACCCCACCACCACCCAAAACCCACACCAGTCCCACCCCCCGCGTCGCCTCCCACCGCCCACCTCCTCCGCGCCCGCAAACTCCCTCATGCCCCAATCCCGCGCACCGCGCCGCCGCTGTGCCCCCCGGCGGTCTCCGCTTTCGCTATCCTCTCCTCGGCTTCAGCCTTGGCGGAGGAGACCCACTTGCGGGCATAGGCGTGGCGGAGGATGCGGAGCTCGGTGCCATGGCTATAGTGGCGCATCTAGGGTTTGGTGGTTCAAAATCTGGCGACGTGGGGAGAAGGTGGTGTGGCCCAGCCCGATGACGAGGGACATGTCGAAGGTGCGCGGCGGCGGTCGGAGGGGACCGTGCGGCATGGTCCAGATCCTTTCGGATCTACTCCGGCAGCGCGAATCTGACCGGATCTGGCCATAACGACGCTGCGGAGACGGGAAAGAGGGCGGCACGGAGGCGCCATGTATGGGGACTGTCAGATTCGGCCCCTCCCCCCACGCCGCCACCACGGCCTTCGGCCACATCGCGCCGCCTTCTCCTTCCTCGCGCTATCGTCTCCCTTTGTCCATGCTGCCATCACTGGTCAAGGAGAGGTAGTGGGCATAGCATCACTAGCGGAGAACACGGCGGGGTGACGAAGAGCAGCGGTGCTCTACAGGCTCCACCGTGGCGAGGCCATCACCACCACACCCACCATCAGTAGCAATATGGAGGAGGTCATCTTCAAGAAATCTGATTCGAGTTCTGCACATCTCTCTCCTTTCTTCTCCTGTCTTCGCCCGATTGCATGATTGATGTTTCTTCTTGTGAAGCAAGGAGGGATTGCAGTGCCATTCTTCATGTAACATAGTTTTTGGTCTAAACTCATTCTCTTTTATTGCAATTCTTGAGGTAATTATGAAAGGTTCCTGGGATTCTGGATACTAATATTGCCTACTGTGAACTTTACAGTATAGAAAAATTAATTGATGTTTCTATGCCATACCCTCTTCTCGGGCTGGAGGATCCCCTGCAGCCATAATCCTATCCGACCTCACTGCCTCTCCCCCATTCCTCTGGTCCAACCTATTCTTTGGTATGAATTCTTATTCCACATCATCTCTGACATCACGTTACAACTTAATTCCTTGGTTGGAAATCTCTTGCTGCTTGCAGTTGTTACTGGTCTTAGGAGATATTTAGGTCATATATAGTTATGGCAAAATCCTATTACACTGATCTTTGTACAATGTGTAGCCTTCAGGTACCAATTTTCTCTACTTCTGCTAAGCTACGAGTTTTCTGTACCAATTTCCCTTCAATTCTTGTATAGCTCATCTTTACGGCAGATCCTGCCATGGAGTGGGTCAGATTCTTTGATTAATTCTTTCTTTGTTAAATTTGTGCCTCTTTTACAGTAAATCAGAGATCGATGTCTTTTTCAGTGGCTCTGCTTACTGTGAAGGTTAATATGTTTGTGTGAATTTTTATAGATCGACTTTCCTCTTGATGCCCATTGTCCATTGATATTATGCCGTTCATTTAGATTACAGTTTTTAGGATTACTTTTAGTAGATGCATTCCCGACTGACCATTAATGTGCACTGAAACAATTATCACCTAACATTCCTTATTTCTAATCTTTTGTTCCTCATCACTTCTCCTCAGGCAGGCCAAGCATCCCTGACTGCAGTGACCCCTTGCTGCTCCGTGACCTCCAAGAAGAGAAAGGGTGTTATTGAAAAAACAGTTGTAGTTTTTGTTGAATAATGTTATGATGTGTCGATCACCATCAACATACTTCCTCACTAATGCATATCTTGTTTAACATGCAATCACACATGCACCTCCCAGCTTGTATAACTGATAATCTATTTTACTTCTTTCAATCATACCTTTTACTTTATCAATGAAGTATTTGTTTGGCTTTTCAGGTTGAAGTTGCATTTTCAGGTGCTGGTGTAAAGGAAGAAGGTGTTGAATCTGGTACAGCTGGTACAGCGTTGAAAGTATTACCTCCATGGATGATCATAGAAGGCATGAATCTTACAAAAGAACAAAGAGGAGAGACCAGTACATCTAAACTGGATGAAAAAAATCAGAACTTAAGGATGACAAAAAACAGGACTCGAAAGGTGATGAGAAGAGTATACATGTCAGCTTAGGGATGAACATAAATTGACTTTTACAGTCAATATTTATTTGCTGTTTTGAAAGGTTTTGTATTAATTATTTTTTATTGTGTAGGATGAATACATAAAAGCTTATTATGAGCCCCTCAGGAAAAAACAGGAAGAAGAGGATGCAAAAAGGAGGATGCAGTAGGAAGGTCAGACATTTGCTTCTGAATCTAATTCTAAACAGCAGGTGGGCATGAAGTCCAAACTTGAGGATGGGGACGATGAGAATGAGGGTGTTGAATGGGAAGAAGACCAACCTGCAGGTATCTTATGCTTCTTTAGTTTCCTTGGCTTCAATAATATTGTTTAGTGTAAATGTATGTAGCTACAAAGCGGAGCTGATTTAATGTTTCTAATAAATGGTGAATTCCTATTCTGTGACTGGAATATTGGACAGGCAAAGTCTACTGTCACTGCTACAACTACTAGTATTGGAGCGCTGTAATACATTTGAGGATTGCATAACTTGGGCCCAACTGAAGTATGTTTACCTCTTCTGCTTCATTGTTATTTTCTTTTCTGTATGATCCTTCATTTCTATTTTTACTTGGTCTCTACCGCATTTTAAGCTGCTGCTTTAATAGTATATGGAATTCCACACTATCCTCTCTCACAAGGAAGATTAGTTGAATCCACCATAAATGGATCATGAGATTTAGCCCCTAGCACTGTTATATTAACTGATGTCTATTCAAGTGTGTGTCTGTGTAGATTAGTACTGTTGAGATTCCATCATTTTTCTATGCACAAGGCATTGACAATCAATACTGTTAAGATTTGAGAAGTGTTGTATTTCAACAGCTTCTCTTTTTACCTGTAGATGTACCTCATTTTAGGGCTTCCTTTTCTTTTTTTCCCTGTAGATGTACCTCATTTTAGGGCTTCAGTTTTTTGTGCGAGCTGATAAGTTCCTTTTTTGTTCTTGGCAGATTTGAGGATTATTTCACAAATTGTGTGAAGCAGCTCACATTCACTTTTCCTGAAGATGCTTCCACTAGCACGGGTGCTCCTTTCTGGTCTGCCCCCAAGCGCTTCCTTCATCCATTGCAATTTTCAGCTGCTGATCCATCTCACATACACTTCATTATGTCTGCTTCAATACTGAGAGCAGAGTCACTTGGCTTATATTGAACGGGGTCCTGCCAAAACGTATGTGCCAACGGATATATATAGTGCCAAAGAAAAATATTATTAACTTTATGGTTTAGTATTCCATTGTGTAAAGTTTAGTGTTTGTTGTATGTTCTGATTTGTGAGATTATTGCGTCAATGGTATTATTTCTTCGCTTTTAAACTGTCTTGATGAGTGATTATTGAACCGGTAGTTAGCGTTTCAGATGTGAGAAAAACTTAACTATAATAATATGCTATTTTAGTGTTAGTTTTATGGTTCCGTAGCAACGCACGGGCACATGACTAGTATATATATATATATATATATATATATATATATATATATATATATATATATATATATATATATATATATATATATATATATATATATATATATAGACACACACACACATACATATATATACACACACTTCTAGGTGTAGTTACTCCTGTGCATTTGTATATGTATATATGTATACATACACACATACCGCTTAAATGATGTTGCTATACCCCTTTATACTTTTGACTATATTCTAATAATAATTATAAGATACTTCAAATTGAGTTCCATGAAAAATTTCATCGAAATCCACTTTTTCTAGTATAATTTGTGTATACTCATTTTATACATGGAAAAGTGTATGTAGCAAAAACGAAGGACTCCGATGAAAAATTTTCAACCAAATCATATTGGAGTATCATAGAATTAGTATTTAAATATACCAAAAGTGATAAATAAGTATAACATATTTATTTAAGTGGTGTGTGTGTGTGTACATATATAGTATAATTAGCTGGGACACCATGGTGCCCTGACACTATAATCTAAAATAGGTATTTCCTTTATATGTTACGTGCAAAAAAAATTAATTTTTTAATGTCAAGTTTAACTAGTTTACTAACTAGCTCAAACAAGTTTGAGCCAAACTTCAAACTAGAGCTTCCTTTTTTTTGATGATAGTTTATTTGTAGTTATGTGCTGATATATATAAAAAATCAGCGAAGCATATGGTAAATAATATTGAAAAACTTTGAATTTGAGTATATTCTTCGTCAAAAGTATGCATTTCATTTGAATTATTATAGATGGGCATATACACTCAAACTGAAATTTCTGAAAAATATACTCGAATTTGGGTTGAATTCATACATTTAAAATCATGGTGCTCTAACACTATGGTATTATATATATATATATATATATATATATATATATATATATATATATATATATATATATATATATATATATATATATATATATATATATATATATATATATATATATATATATATATATATGAAAATAATTCTATACTCATGAGAGTATGTACTTTACTTATTATATACCACTTAAATGATGTTGCTATACCTCTTTATCCTTTTGAGTATACTCTAATAATGATTATAAGATACTCCACAGGAAGTTATATGCAAAGTTTCACCAAAATCCATTTTTAGAGCATAATTTGTTAATATACTCCTTTTATATATGGAAAAAGGATAGATAGAAAAAATAAAGGACTTGAATGAAAAAACTTTCAACCAAATCACATTTGGGTATCTTAAAATTATTATTTAAGTATATCAAAAGTGATAAATAAGTATAACTAGTTACGTAACCGTGCATTGCAACAGAACTCATTGAATGTATAGAGAATTGTGCTATAGAAAAGAGTTGCTCTGATCGGTTCGAAAGTGAAGAATGGTGAGAAGTTGAGAGAATAGAGCAGTTAGAGGAGAATGGAAGTACAACCACCAACTCATTTTTGATAATAGTAAAGATATATTTGTTTAAGTGGTATACTAGAAGTGAGAGTATGTACCCCTAGAAGATAGGATTTTCGGTGCATGAAAAATAAGGAACTCAGAAAACATAACAAACAACTTGAGAGATTTTGCAAAAAATATTTCATGTATTTTTTAAACTTTTTTGGTTATCACATTACAGTAAATCTATTGTACAGGTTCGATAACTGCACAATAAGGCCATAAAAATCTTTTGTAATGATGCAACAAACGCATATGGAGATCGCAATAAATCTTTTTTTAGTGATGTTGTAAACATTAGAAGGTTGTAGTAAATATGCGATATAGGTGCAATAAGCACACAAAGAGGTCATAGTAATTTCGTTGTAATGACACAGTAAACACACAGAGAGGTTTTACTACATTGGGATATGCCCAATACTTTTATTGCACTATTTTGGCACGTTACTGCATCCTCCAGTTTTATTACAGTGCATATGCATCTATCGTTTATCGGTGAGACTTATATCATTTTGTTCATCTCGTCGTCAGTAAGCTACAAATGAAAATCGTTCATGAATCAGAGAGTTACCAGTCAAAAGTTATGGCTAAAAAAAGAAATATTCAAATACTAACAAGAAACACATATTTATTGATTGGTTGGCTATCTGTAAAAAGTGAGTGCATAGGGTGAGTTAGACACATTTGTTTGGCTGATACATAGAATAAGCTATTCTATACTTGAAAGTAGGGCGGTAAGGACGGCCGGGAGAATCGCCACCACGTGTGGACGCCGGGAAGCACTGCGTCCTGGTCCCCCGACGGCCCACACGCCCGTACTGAAGCCCACAGTCACAGACCACCTACTTGTGCATCATCCCCAGTATTACTCCCGGAAGGATTCGCGCGCGCTCAGCCCCTCCACGTCGCCCCCAGCGCTCCCTCGGCCGGCGCGTGGCGGGGGAATCCGCGTACGGTCGGGGGAGCCGGTTTCCCTGTATTTCCTGAAAATTATGTAAAAGTCCTTTTTTCTCGCGAAAAGGTCCCTGTCAGTTTTTTCAGGCCCCTCCACTTTGCAGGATAGCGCCCCGCGGCTTCTAAATTACGTACGTGTCCTCATTTATTACGTACAGGCCCTCGGTTTTTTTCGAAAAAGTCCTTCAATTTTTTTCAGGCCCCTCCACTTTGCAGGATAGCGCCCCGCGGTTTCTAAATTACGTACGGGTCCTCATTTATTACGTACAGGCCCTCGGTTTTTTACGAGAAAGTCCTTCAATTTTTTTAAGGGGGAAACGCCGCGCGAAGCGCCTCCCACGTCACCCCGCGTCCGCGCTCTGCCCGCCGTGTGGCCAGCGAATCTCGGTACGGTCGGGTGAGCAATTTTGCGAAAAAGTCCCTGCGCTTTCCCGAAATTACGTTGAGGTCCTTGGTTCTCGCGAAAAGGTCCCTGCCAGTTTTTTTAACCCCCTCCACTTTGCAGGATAGCCCCCCGCGGTTTCCTAAATTATGTATGGGTCCTCGTTTATTACGTACAGACCCTCGGTTGTTTACAAAAAAGTCATTTAGCTTCGTTTATATTACGTACAGGTCCTCGATTTTTTACGAAAAAACCCTTAAACTTTTTCGAAAATACGCACGTGCCCTCGGTTTTTTTTAACTCCTCACGAATTATCGCCTCTTTTACTTCGGTGCACACGGCGGGGGAGGCGATTTCCCTGTATTTCCCAAAAATTACGTAAAGGTCCTTTTTTTCCTCGCGAAAAGTTCCCTGCCAGTTTTTTTAAGCCCCGTTTTTTTTGAAAACACCCCTCCACTTCACCGAAATTTTTTATACTTTGCAGGATAGCGCCCCGCGGTTTTCTAAATTATGTACGGGTCCTCGTTTAGTTACGTACAGGTCCTTGCTTTTTTGCAAAAAAGACCTTCGACTTTTTTGGAAATACACATGTGCCCTCGATTTTTTTTAAAAAACTCCTCACGAATTATCGCCTCTTTTACTTCGATACATATGGTGGCTGTCGCGGTGTGCCGCCGCGCCTATGAGGCTAGTACTCCATACCATCGTTGAGTTTAGGAAAAGAAGAGCATACAACCCCTAAAACAACCAGGAATCGGTGCTCCATCTACTTGTGGATTGTTCTTTTTCCAGGAGGGTGCTCCATGATGTGTTGGCATGGCTGGGTTTCAACAGTGCAGCGCAAGGGAGTCCATTTCTGAACCTCTTAGGATGGTGGCAATCTTCTCTTCAGGGTATCCCGCTGGTGTTGCACTCGGGCTGGAACTCCGTGATTCACAATCCTGTTCTTCTGGACGATTGGAAGAATGAAGGAATGGCTTCCGTGGTTCAGGTCAATCAGTGCAATGAGTCATGGAGTCGTCAAAAATGAGTTGGCCGTTTGGTCAGAAGCAGGCGCGGCAGGCCCGCGTCTCTTTCTTGCTCGCCTTAATCGCCCGTTCCTTCTTGGGGATTTGTATCTTTTTGTAGCCTCTTTTCTGTTAGGAATATGCTAACTTTTATGATTATTATAATTTCTAAAATAATAATCGAATCAGCAGTATATATGCTAGACATATTTATGACTATAAATATTAACATGATCATATACTCAAATATATCTATCTCATATATATGTACTAACAAGACAAAGTCTAGACCAAGAATGCTACTAACAGAAGTAGGCATCAATATCATCGCAGAACAGATATCTAGGAAACAATGCCTAGCCAAATCAAATGACATTCTTGTAGCTTACAGAGAATTGCTCAAACGTAGCTCGTGGTAGAGTCTGATTCAAGTACCGTAGCGGTCAAAGCTTACAACAAAACGACTCTTCAGTCCCTTCGCACCCACGGTGATCTTCATATCCAACCGGGGGTGCTTCTAAATTTACTGTCCGGACTCGTACCGACGGCAAAAGAAATCCTCATCTTATTTTTGAGTATAATCTTTTGCCGAGTATAATCTTTTGCCACGAGCCGAGCTTTGTACTTTTCGATTGTACCATCAGGCCTAAGCTTCTTTTTGAACACTTACTTGCATTCAATCGACTTACAACCAAATGGACGATCGGAGACTTTCCAAGTTTCGTTAGCGATAATGGAATCTATTTCACTACGAACCACATCCTTCTAGTATTCTGCATCAGGAGATGCATATGCCTCTGAAATATATTTGAAAATATCATCCACAAGGTACACAATGTAGTCATCACCAAAAGATTTTGCAATCCTTTGTCTCTTGCTCCTTTGAGGAGCTACGACACTATCCTCCTCCTCATGAATATGTTATGTGTGTGTTCAATATACTCAATTAGAGTGGTAGGTTCAGAAGTTAAACCATTTACTTGACTAGAAGAGCTACATGTATTCTTCATAGGAAATATATATTCAAAGAAAATAGCATCTCGGAATTCCATTATCATATTGATTGGTGTGTCAGATATCCCGGATTGAACTACTAGAAACCTATAGCATGTACTATGATGAGTATATCCTAGACAGATACAATCCACTATTTTAGGTCCAAATTTGCGTTTTTTAGATATTGGAACATTAACTTTTGCTAAGCACCCCCCGAGTGCGCAAATATGATAATGTTGGTTTTCTCCATTTCCAACCTTCGTATGGAGTTACCTTACTATTTTTAGTGGGGACTTTATTCAAGATATGACACGCAGTCAACATAGCCTCCCCCTCCACCATGTCTTAGACATACTCGCAGTATCTAACATGACATTCACCAAGTCAGTCAATGTGTGGTTGTTTCTTTCAGCAACCCCATGGGATTGGGGTGAATAGGGAGGTATCCTTTTATGGATAATACAATGTCCATATAAAACTGATTGAACTCATTAGAAAAGTATTCTCCCCCATGATCGGACCTAATTCTTTTAATCTTTATGTCTAATTGATTCTCAACCTCAGCCTTATAAATTTTAAAGCAGTCTAATACCTCATTCTTTGTTTTCAACAAATACACATAGTAGTATCTAGTGGCATCATCAATTAAAATCATGATATTTCTTTCCTCTCCCTTTGTCAGTATACCATTCATCTCACACAAGTCTGAATGTATGAGTTCCAATTTTGCTGAATTTCTTTCCTCCACAGCCTTGTGAGGCTTGCGAGATTGCTTCGCTTGTACACAAATTTGGCATTTGGAACATTTGACTATAGAAAAGTTTGGAATTAAATTCAAACTGGAAGGTTGAGACATTGTCGAGACCCAAATATACAAATCCGGACTCTTCTGTGTACTTTGCACCAATCCAGAATCACGCTAGTGCACACAGTATAAACAAAGATGAAATATCAACCATATCATGATTGACTAAGGAAAGACTCAAATATTATTAATTATCAGAGTTGTGACCTTATGGCCAAGTTTACAGATAATAGCCTTAAAGGCTTAAGAAACTTGCAGCGAAAAATAGAAATAAGCGTAGTAGCCATTCGACATGCCCACAGGCAATCGACTGAGGAGCGAAGTCCTAATCCGTGAAGTCATCAAAGCATCTTCCTTCTGGTACCTCCTGCTAATGTGATTCTTCTCCTTTAACTGAGCAGATGTGGATATAGCCGTGAGTACATAGAGTACTCAGCAAGTCATTTGTAAAAAAGAATGCAATATAATATGTAAGGCTTACCAATAGATGGCTGAAAGGTTAATTTGTGTAAAATAACAATTTAAAGTAAATACAATAAATAGATTGAAGCGAACTTTGAAAATGATAATAAGTAAGTAATCAAAGGAAATTGAGACAAACCACAAGCAAACTAACCATTCACCCCAATGAATCACTCTTGAACCAAGATTCACGTAATGAACAATCAGTGAACCAACCATTCACTTTCCAACTTAACCCATCCAGATTTTTTATGAAAACTCTACCTCTCGTGTGAAATCATCGAGCATTGTCCATAACCGGGGACACGACTATTCGAATTGTTTTACACTCTACAGAGGTTGCACAACAGTACCTACACGATGTGATAATCCTCACGTTAAAGAAAATCACAACAAGACTTGTACAATACTCCATCTCAACCCGACCTCGCTCGCTAAGGTTTCGCTGTCGAGTAGGCTAACCACCTAGTCGATAATTAGCTCCTCTTGCGCCAAAACAACATCAATAGCGAAATCAAAGTTGAGACTTCACAAATTATTATGCCAGGTCTATCCCATACTAGACATGTGGTTTGCGCGGTAAGGCTCAGATCAATGGCGCACAAAGTTAAGTCATTAGATTTACCCAGGCAAAACATCCATATCCCAATGTGCAGACTACACCCCCTTTACTGCACGATCATTCGCCCCAAGTGAAAACCATTTTTGTATAACCAACACCAATGATACTACCCATGTCATGGTACTCAAATTTTATAACTGTGCCTGACAACCATGTTCTGATATATCATTAAGTCAAAATGAATTAACTAATCACATGTGATGATAAACCCAACGTTGCTATATGCATGACTAAGCCAATTAAATGCACAACCCATGTGACAACTAGTATTGCATCACAAAATAATTATCCATCATATGGTGACAATGGAATCATGGCAACCAAATTATCAAGGTGGGATTAATCAATTTGGACAATAACTACCAATACAAAGGTTTATAATAAAATAGCGGTGCATGATAATTTAAAATAAAATAATATATAATATATTTGAAAACTAGATTCAACATGATCAAAGGACATAACTTGCCTTGGCCTTGCTCATTTAATGGCTCTTGATCTTCAAGTCTTGCTTCAGCTCCGTCGAAGGCGTGATCTAACGAGAGAGAAAATAAAATAAATTCAAATAAAATTCAAATGAACTTTAAAAACTTCAAACGTAGAACCATAAGATAGAGCTCAATTTTAGATAAATTTAGGAAAAAGAATCGGGTCAATCGGAGTTAGGACGGAGAAGAACGGGCTCTCGGAAAAAACTAATCTAAAGGAAATGGCTGAAAATTCGGAAAAGCTACTATGTTATGAACCTGGTGCACAAAAAGGCTGATCTACGGTGAAGTCAGCTTATGGAATTAGTGCACGACGACTAGGCTAATGACGTGGCGGCTACGGCTGACATGGCAGGTGAGGTGGTGGCTGACTAGGCTCAGTTGGTGCATGGGTCTACGGTACAGTGCAACTGACCGATGGGCTCGGAATGTCAGCAGCACAGCACACGGTGGACGGGGGTCTACGGAGAAGCTGAAGGGACGCGGACGTGCAAGTGTGGGGTGACGTCGGCAAGCGCGCGGCGTGAGGCGGAAGGCGCGCGAACTGAGGCGACGATGGGGGTTCGACCAATGGCAGGATGGGCGAAGTGGCTGGTGGGGTGGCTCAACGGCGGTGGCTGATGTAACGCCCCCGTTTCCAGGGGCGCGTACGGACACGGCACTCCGCAACTATTCACGCATGAACAGTTATGAAGTGTCGCGCAAGAGTATACCATTGCATGCTTACAACAAAAGACCAGCATATATTTCACATAAGGATTAACATCCATTTTCGACAGCGGGGCGTGCAAGTCCAAAGTATACTTACATTACAAAAACTCCAGAATCCGCTTGAGCGCGGCCAAGACCTAAAGTCACGGGTCCTCGACGGGAAGACCCTTCCAACACGAAATCTTGAATTGCCCTCTTTTCCTTCTGGTATCTGTGGCAAAAGCAAGCCTGAGTACTCCGACCCCGTACTCAGCAAATCACAAGGGAAACCCTAATTTACTATTTGCATGGGTCAACAAAAGAAGGGAGTATACTTGGTTTATTACATTTGGTGGATGCAGTTTTATTTGCAAGCATTTTATAAAATGGACCCAAAACTTACTTCTTAAGATCTCAGAGGTTTTTCATAAAAGTCTCATTAACCACTAATCAAGTTAAAACATGTACAAAACTACTTAAGCTTTGCTGATGGAATCACCCAAGTGACACAGCTCCAATAACCGGGAGCACGGCGTATTCGAATACCATTTATTTGACTCTGCAGAGTTTGCTCAACTTTACCCACATGATTCCTTAACCCTCATGACTGAGTTAAGAAAGCCAGGTCGTTTCACTGCTCCACTCTTTATATAGGCTCTACCCGGTAGAACCCACTCAGGTCTGGATCACGCACACACACACACACACCCACACAAGAGAAAACAAATATCCGCTTCGAGTGGACTCTACCGTTGTTAGGCACCCACAGCACGGCCTGCCTAACCTCACTACTAAACCTCCTGTAGAGTTTCAATCGAGTTGAGCAGCTACTAGACAAGTGTTGACAAGTCAACTCCTGTGGTTGAGCGATCACTGTGACATTTGCTCAGCGTAAGGGTTCAGTCCTTATATTTTCACATGGTCCGCAACCTCGCCAGGCCCGCGACCCAACCTAAGGCAAGCGGTGGGCGTAGACCGTCTCGCGGCTTCCCACAACACCCTTACCCTAACTTCAATCCTAGGGTAAAAGATTGGCGAGGACCGCCTTGCGGTTTCCACTCCCCCTTACCCTACCTTGTGCACGCCGGCACTCTCCGCTCTAAGATACGGTGTCCCATACCACCCTACCTTAGAGTCGGGTTTTCCAAAATTTTATTGGCCCCACAGCCACAACCTTATTAGTGTAACATTTTGTATGATATTAATATCCTACAATTATCTAGATTAACAGGTATTTATTTCTAGGGTTACAAAGGCATGGCAACAATTTAACAGGGCATTTGACGGTGGTGGGTTTAACTATATAGCATGTCATTCCAAACATTTTATTTTACTTTCGAATTAACATTTCAGAATTAGCTCAATGCAAATAATATATTAGTATAATTAGATAACATGGGTTGCAACATGATCAAAGACTTGTGACTTGCCGTGAATCGGGACGAACTTGGCTAGCTTGAACGTAGACGCTTCTGGATCCTGCGACTGCACTTGAGCTTCTGGAATTTCCGATACTAGCGTAAACACTGAAAATAACATAAATCCGGCTTGAGACTAATCAAGCGAGGAAAAATAAACTAATTAAAAAGAAATACATTGCATAAACACCCCAAATGGAATTTTAGGAATTTTTCTAGGATGAATCTGTGGAAATGGAGTTCACCAGAGGGTCTGGAATAATATTTGGAGTAAAGTGGTGAAATTTGGGAATTTTTAGGATTTTCTGTGATTTTCTGGGATTTAATTGAATATTCTGGAATATTGGAAATGGAAAAATCGGGGAAAAATAAATATACAGCGTCGGGCCGGTCCGGTCGCTACAGTGCGGCCCGGTCCAGGGTTTGAACGCGCGCGCGCGGGAGCGGAGCGGGCCGGGAGGCCGCGGCCCAGCTGCGCAGCGCCCGCGGGCGGGGGATGGGCGACACGCGTCCCCGCGGTGCGGCCCGGATGCGGCGGCGAAGCGGTACGCTCGGACGATCCGACGGACGAGGGAGTGAGTGTTTTATGAAGATCGGACGGTTGCGATTAGAAGGGGTGGCCGAAGGGGTACGGGGGATCGGACGGGAGGAAAAGGCGGTGTTTAAGGGGATCGGAGGGCAGAGAAGAGGCCACGTCGCCGGGGAGGTCGTCTTCTTCCTCCTCTCGCCGCTACAGTGCTCCCGCGGCGAGGAAACATCGGCGGTGGCGGCCCGGGCGCTAGGGGGCTCTCCGGCGGTAGCGGAAGGCACCAGAGGGTGGAGCGGAGTACGGGGAACCCGTTTCGGGTAGTTAGCATCTGCGGGGACAAAAGGGGAGAGAGGGAGGGAGAAGGGGGTAGTTCGGGGGTTTCGCGGTGTAGTGGGTCACCGGCGGCGAGAGGGGTTAAATGGGGGCGGTTTCACCATCTAGGGAGTGAGGTGCTCACAATGGCGGCGGTGGTTGCGGCGGGGAGAGTCTGGAGGGAGCTGGCCACGGGAGGGGGCGGCGGCCGAAGTGGAGCTTCGTCGCCGGAGTTCTTCGGCGAGTCTCCTGCCCAAACAAAGGTACCACGGTGATTAGGAGGTAAAGGAGAAGCTCGGGGCAGAAGTAATTGAGAAATGGAGGGAGGAGAGGGGAGATCCGCTTGCGGGGCTTGCCAGCGCAGGGGACGACGGTGGCGGAGCTACGGGCGGCGGGAGCTCAATCGGACGCTTGAGGAGGAGCTCGGGAGTGGCAGGAGGGGAATGGGGTGCTTGGGAAGCTTGGGGAGCAAAGAAAAGAGAGGGAGCAACGGGGCGGGTTTTATACCCACACGGAGGGGAGGGGGCTCCTTCGGGGAGAAGTCACCGGCGGGGCTCGGGGGCGACAGGGGAGGACGGGAGCTGTCGCGGGCGTTTAAACCCGCACAGTGGGAAGAGACGGGGGTGACGCAAGGCTCTGCACAGGGCGGGCGACGCGACGGGGGCAGGTGAGCTGCGGTCGGGGCGGGGCGCGTCCGCGCGCGAGAGAAAGAGGGGGCGGCGTCTGCCAAGCGGGGCCGGAGCGAGGCGGGGTGACGTGGAGCGAGGTCGTCCACTCCTCCGGTCCCGGGGGCTGTCGGGACGGCGCGACGCAGGGACCGGCGTGGCCGCGGGCGCCGGGGCAGGGCGGCGTGACGCAGCGCGTGCGCGGGGAGGAGGCGGGGATCTGGGGCGGCGCCAACAGGAGGAGGGAGTGGGGAGGCGCTGCGGGAGGGGAGAGGCGGCAGGGGGAAGCGGCGCCAACGAGAGGCGCGGGCGCGGGGCGCGCGAGAGAAGGGAAGGCGGAAAGGGAGGCGGGGCGCCAGCGGAGTGGAGAAAGCGGAATGGCCGAGAAAGGAAAGCGTATTCCAGCGGAACTTTCCCGAAAAGGAAAGTTTCAGAATTTCACTCAAAAAAATGCAGAAAAAAAAATGGAAATTTTATTTTGAATTTTTGGGGACTTTTCAGCTGACCGATGGTGGCGGTTGACCAACGGGAGAGAGGTGGCGGCTGAACGGCGACTCACCGGCGAGGGAAAAGCAACGAAGGGAGGCGAAGCTCGACAACCGAAGATGAAGATGACGGCGGAGGAGCGGCTACGGCTGACGAGAGTGGCGGAAGCTCAGCTCAGGGTTGAGGAAAATGAGAGGTGGGGCATGGATTTTATACCCGGACCTCGAGGATGGCCATCTCGAGCACGGCGACGAGTTCAACTCGAAGACGGCAGCGGGAGAGACCGGCTCTGGCACGAATGTTGAGGCGGGTGTCCTCCCTCGCCGAGGAGGCCGTGCTCCCCGCGGACCCAGCCGACGCCATGGGCGCCTTCAATTTCGTTGACCACGTGGACTAGCTCAGTGACGCCATATAGGAGGTGTGGCATGAGGGGAGGAGGCCGCCCGGAGGGTGGAGGAGGCAGTGGGATTCCTAGGCCGGACCAAGGTGACCGACCGCAACCACGTGCAGAGGCTGACTAAGGCAGCAACGGCGCTGTGCATGGTGTACAAGATGGAGGCCGAGGAGATGCGCTTTGAGGGCCTGCTCGACGAG
Source organism: Dendrocalamus latiflorus (assembly GCA_017311315.1). Taxonomy (NCBI): domain Eukaryota; kingdom Viridiplantae; phylum Streptophyta; class Magnoliopsida; order Poales; family Poaceae; genus Dendrocalamus; species Dendrocalamus latiflorus. Next base: position 38,418,734 of record CM029628.1, read on the forward strand.
GCACTGCTTAACACTAAAAGCTCTTGAATCTCCAGGCGGCGCTCATGGGGTGACCTCTAGACAGCGGGGCCAAGGTGACCTCCAAGCGGTGAGGTGATCTCCAGGCGGCGACAGCGAGCAGGAGTGTTGCTGCGGCGACGGCGAGTAGAGAGGGCTGTTGTGGGGAGGTGCGATGCGAATGTGCGGGCGGACGTGAGGATTAGGGTTTGGGAGACCGGAGTAGTACTAGCGTGATGCGAATGTGTGGGTGAGCCGGCTTTGTCTATTGAGCCAAATGTATCGAAGACGTATCGTAGTGTATTAGGGTAACTTTTTATTTTTTGGCAGAAATTCATCGATACTCCGCCGACACCGTATCACCATGCATATGCACGTATCCCCGTATCGAATATGTATTGAGTAAGCGTACGGTAGTTCAGCAGAGTATCGGTGCCAAAATAATAGGCATGTGAGTTTTCTCTGAATTTATCCGCTACTAAAGATCGCACTGCTGTATCATAAAACGGATCTAAGAGCATCAGTGGGCTACAAGGAACATGGCATACAGAACAAGCACATCTATGTGTACACCAGTTATAACTGAATCCAGTTCTCCGCAGCATCAATGCTATACATCTAAGTACATGATACGATTCCATTAACTGCGACTTGCACCCCCTGAATTCAATTCGAGGAGTACATCGTCCCCGTCTGAACTTACGATTCAGTGAATTTTACGTGATCACCTGACCTAAATTCTCAAAAAAGCGAGCGCAATGCAGTAGCAGTAGACTCATTTCTGCATGCCCGTTCTGAGAAAAGAAAAGAAAAGAAAAGAAAGACACAATGCGGTTCAGAAAAGGTGAAGAAGAAAATTGTGCGCCAACATCTGAATTTCCCGGTGGTCCTCGACTGTCCCAGACGGAATACAGCAGCACCATCGCTTTACTCAACTCCGTGCGCACCCATTGAAGGCAAAGCAGTTAGGGACCAGTCGGTCGATCGGCATGGGCAGATAATCCTCGCATCATTGAGGTGTTGGATGAATGATAACTCTTACGTTTCACCACACCAAACATGAAACATCCATCTGGTGTACGATCTGGAAGAAACACGAGGATGTTCTGGATAAACACCAGTCTACTGGGCATCGTCGTCCATAGCATGTTCTGGATGGCAAATCAAGCAAAAATTTTGCATTTCTGGAGGTGCCTAATTTTTCCAGATAAGATGGTTCATAGTGGTTTTTACCGCTCCCATAAATTGTGCTTTATAAGTCGAGGCCGGAATGTATACATCATTGAGAGTCAGCTCCCAAGTGACTGCGTCCTCTAAGCCTTCCTAGGTTTATGGCGGCGATGTGCCCCCAAATAGCAATTAGCTCATGAATGTGTTGAGAGGTTAGGCCGGCTGCCCAATTGAGATCCTGCAGCCATTTGCTCCCCGCTAGCGCATTTGCATTGGCATCGCCTTGTCAGTGTGTCGCGAATGCCCTATTGCCGTGCGTAAAAGGCTGGACCAGACAACGGAACGATCCTGATGCGAAACAGTTAAGGCTACGCTACTGTAACGTGAGGACTATTGTGCCACGAGCCTAGAACATAGGGAGGCAGTTGTTAAACTGAGAACGTCAAATCCTATTAAATCGTTTGCACTTTCAGAGTTTCAGTTGCGGGGCAGAGCATAACAGAACATTCATGACCAAAATTCTGATGAATGGCTTGAATTTGCAATGCTTGTATAGATTTTTAGTGGAAAAATATATGATTAGACGTGCAAACTAAACCTGTAATGATCTGATGTCAAAGTTAATTCAGGACCACTAGACAATTTCTTCAGTTCAGGTGCCAAGTGGTTCAGCCTTGCTTTGGGCCAAAGTTACAAGCAAAGCAAAAAGGAAATTCTCATGAAAAGCAATAGCATTTGCCGAAACTACTGTCGACTCACGGTAGCTCATCAATTCGACGGTAATGATTTGTTGAAGGATCACGCAATTCGTTAGGTTCTGGTCGGAACATTTTCAGTTTAGTTTTGGATCAGAACATCACAGGAGCGAAATGTGTCTGTTCTAATGGATTGATTGTGATGTCGAACTATGCTCTCTACTGAAACTGCACTGCAAATTGCAATGGTTTCGCAATAGACAAAAGATGAATTATAGGCTTATAATAACACTTCCAGATACGATTCTTTAAATTCAACAAATTGCGCAGATTGTCGGGTCGATGCCAGGAGAGGTACGAGAAAAGAGTGAGTCCGAAGTTTCACCAAACGGGGCAATATAATCGAGCTGCTCGCTCGCTAGCTCTACGGCTTGTGCAGCTGTTGGGCCATTACCTTTGCTTCCATTCCCAGAAAGCCGATGCTTTACAACCACCTCCCTTCGTCCAACCTTGTGCCCCAAGTGACAAAAGAAAGGAAGGGGGGAAAAGTTCTTTTTTTACGTCAATTATTGGGGATTAGAACAAGTTTTGGTCCTTCTTTTTATCTCGGCTTAATTTAATTCGAGTGGATGCACCTTTGTTAGGTCGATGCAACAGCCCTCGAAATGATGCATCTGACCGGTTGACGGTTGTGCTTCAGCTGATAGGCCGTCTGCAATTTATTAATACAATTTGCTGCTTTTTTTTTTACTTTTTTGTTTGCCCTTCAGACACAATGTATTTCCCCTTGTTCTAAATGAATTTAAGAGAATCTAATGGTAAGAAACTAGTAGTAGGTTACTTGAAACACAACATGTCACCTTCTCTAGGATGGTGGATTGTATTATCGTAGTGTCGCCCTATGATTTGAAAAGGAGCATTTGAGTTAAAAGATTCCGGATACAATTAAACTCAGATCAAGGCTTTGATGTGGCCAAGCTTTATTTGCCGCGTCGATTGAGATCAAACATCCTTTTCACATGGTCCTTGGTGAAGTAATAAGAAAACAATGTGCTGCAATGGTTTATTCCAGAAAAAGGAACCGAGGGTGATGGCTAGAGTAGAGATGACCAAAACAAGCGGTTGCCATGCCGCAGACTGCAAATCAACCCAGAGAGAGAGAGAGAAGCTTATTCGGATTGTTGTTACGATGGGGGTAAAATAAACCGTCACAGATGTGAAAATGCCCCCCTAAAAATTTAAGCACTTGTCTGCTCATCATTATTGGTCTAACCGACAATGTGTTGGACCAAAAACATTCTTGCTAATGGGACATCAGCAATACCGTTCATTGATCCCACTTACTTGGCAAAATTTAGGACATGTAAAATTTTCAGAGAGAGCAGATATAGTTACACATGTTACCTCTTGGCACATTGCCTGCTATCAGCGAACATTCATTAAAACAGATTTCTTTACGAAGTTCCTACGAAAAACAACTTCATTTCTTTTACCCAGCAAGCATTCCCCCTTAAGGCGCCGTTTGGAACATAGGATTTTTCGTAGAAAACCCGATGTCCATATAGAGTCGATGTTTCCTTTTCCTAAGAAATTCATCCCGAGTTTGAAATGGGGCCTAAAATTTTGACACTGAAGAAGACCAGTGGCGGACCCAGAAAATTTGACGAGCCTGGGCGACAGCAGCGGCACGGAGCTACAGCAGCCGGTGGCCGGTGCAGGCGGTACTTCTTATTGCCGCACTTTTTAGCTTCTACCATCTTTCATAACTTTGCGTGCTCCTGATTCACCGTGAAGAAGTCTCTGAGAGAGGTATTCAAGCATGCCGAGAAGAGGCTCACGATGTACGCTAATTCTGCCTCTCCAAACATATTTGTTTTCATGTAGCGAATAGAAATCTGCTGTGTGAAGTGCCCCCGTCAAATCAAATAATGCACGTAGGCTCGTAATTTAATTTCAGGATGGCTCGATTCAGTGTTTTTTTTTCTCCTTCCAAAGCCAACTCGATTCAGTTTTGTCGTCGGGTTCCAGTTTCTTCTCCAGGTTGCGAAATCCTGACTCGGTTAGTCAGTCGTAAATGGCGTTCTTGACAACCAAATCGACCGTGTAGCAGCTAGCAGTGAGTGACCAAGGCCAACGAATTGAAGCGTGGAGCGTGACCCGGCTCTGTACATCAATCACACGCGAGGAGGAGCGCATGCTCATAGCCTCTTCCTACTTCAGGCCTCCTGGAGAGTGGAGCCCGGGCAGGGGCCCAGGGTCGCCGGGCCCTGGGTCCGCCAGTGAAGAAGACCATGCACTCCATGTGTTTGCACCTCTACTATATCAACCACTGTCGCAATTCATCTTTTCAGCACCAAACCTCACTTTGTTCATAGCGTCATTTTAGGGGCGATTCAGACTTCCTTCAACTCCCTAGTCTAGAAGATTTAGGCACCACAACGTTACAAAATCTTTGCTCGGTTAGTCATCCAAAACAAGCTATGGACGGTAGACCGTCTTAGTACGCAGGGCTGGCCCAACCATCATACTTGTCTACTTTGCAAACAAGCGCCTGAGTCCACCACTCACCTTTTGGCCGAGTACCGTTACTCAAGAAGAATATGGACCTCCATAGCGCTTTCGACGGCTTATGATTCACTGAACCCGGCATCTTGGAGCTCAATTCGGGAATGGTGGGAATATGTGGTGCTTAAACCTGGAACACCCCGAAAGGCAACGACATCTTTAGTCTCTTGGTACATTTGGCGGGAGCGTAATGCCAAGGTGTTCCACGCGACCATTACTACATCAATACCCTTGATTGCCACAATTAAGGAGGAGGCTGTAACCTGAGTGCTTGCGAAAGCTTCCAAGCTCGCGGGCCTCTCAATCACTCCTATAACAATCTAGATTCTTGTTTATGGTGGCCTCCCTTGCCACCTGTTTCCCCTTGCTCTTTTATGTCTTTCTTCTTTTTTTTGTCACTTCTTTAACCCTTTCTTTGAATTAATAGAAGGCAAGTATCTTGCTCGCATTAAAAAAAATAGCATCATTTTCTGTGGCTGCGGTGGCCCAGGTCTAGAATCTTTTGCTAGTAGAGAAGGAAGTTGGCATGTACCTACGTGAACACCATATTTGCCCCTCCTGTAGCACCAACATGATGCACGATGCCTTGTAGGCTCGTGAAGGAAGCGTCCACTTAAACAGCATCAAAGCCAGCGGCACCTAACTGCCCACCACACACAACACGCGCTCCCACCTTCCCCTGCAAACTTTGAACATTAAAGTGTTCCTCCCTCCCTCCCTTCCTCTTCCAAAGGAGAGCCACCTTACCTTCTCTCTCTCTCTCTCTCTCTCTCTCTCTCTCTCTCTCTCTCTCTCTCAATACGTAGGTGTGCAGATCTTCGAGCAGAGGAAGGGACAGGGAGCAGAGGAAGAAGCAGCTGTTGGAGAGGTCTGAACTCTGACGTAAGCATTCATTCATTCATAGTGTATGTGCGTGTGTGTTTTTTGGAAATAGGATTCGTAGTGTTGCTTGATCTTAATGTTGCTTTCTTCTCAGGTTAAATAAGTTTTGGGCTTCTGATTCTCTGCATGCACTACCAGGATCCGTATGTTTCGTGACGGCCAAAAACCGCTAAGAAAATAGGAAAAACTGTTAGGAAATATTTCCCTGACGGTAACCCATCAAGCAAAAACCTGACCATCACGAAACTTTTGGTTTTTTGGTAGTGTGTTGTGCATGCGGTGCTTACTCCTGAGTTCATAGTCTATTTAGTTTGGTTTTTATGTTTTGCCACACCCCCCAAAAAAAACATGTTCAGAGCTATTGCCGCTCATTTCATCTAAGCTTCTGGCTTATTTTTCACTATTCCTAAATTTCGTCTTTTTCAAGTTTTTTGGTTTTTTGAGCTTTTTCCGGTTCTTCTTTTCGGTATCATTTGCATTACATATGATGGGCTAACCCATTTTTTCTATTTTTGAATTTTTTAAAATTTAATTATATCAAATAAGTCACCATCAGCTACAATACAATTTCAACCGGTTATAGTGTAATTTCAACAATAAGCCACTAAATTTCAGCCCAAATGAGCAGGCTGATATCGTATCTGAGCAAGGCATATCGGCAATGTAAATTTTTATGATTTTTTTGTAGCATAGGCCGCATTTGAACGTTACCTGGGTAGGCTGTTGGCATGTGACAATCTTCTGAGGTTCCATGCTACGTCAAATAATACGCTTAAATTATGAAGTTGGTATATTATTATCAAATAACAAAAGGCAGTAATCTCAAAGACATCAAATTATCGAAGGTCGCAATTTACAATGCTCATCGATCGTGTATTAGTTGTTCTTTCAAAAAAAAGTGTACGCAATACGTTATGAGTCTCATGATCACATAATTAAGTCGAATTGTCTGCCCGCATTGTTAGCTATGTTAGACGTAACTAGTTTGTCAGTCCGTGCATCTACATGTATATGAGTTGGCTACTTTAGTCTGATCGGTTTTCAAGTCTTCACAGTTCACACAGAAACATTGCCTCATACTATTATTTTAAAAAAAATTGTGGAAAATGGAACTCGTATTTGTACTGAAACATTAATTTCCAAACGAATTGATATCAGGTTGATAACATCCAATCAGGGCTGAAACTGCTAGAAATGATTTGTGGCCTTTTTTTTTCTCGAACACGCAGGAGAGCTGCGTATCATTATATTTAAAAGAAGAAAAGGGGGTAAGAACCCTTACAACACAACACACCTCCAACACACCTAGGTTCCTAAAAAAGCAGATTGTATAGCACCTCCAACACAACACACACCTCCAACACACCTAGATTGTGGCCTTCACCAGTACTAGATAGAGTAAAAGAGCAGATGAAAGTCTATGTACAAAAAAAAAAGCAACAACCCAATAATCGGCGGTATCCAAAAGATACATGAATTAGTAAATTTCCCCTTCTATATTTAAGCGTGATTGTATAGCACATGTTTCCATCTTTAAAATCATTTCATCTAAAATGTTGCTTAGAAAGTGACCAAATACATGAAGCGTGCGGTGGATTTCGGTTATATGAGCTTGCATGTGCTTTGTTTCTTCTCTTTGGTCTTTCTTTTGACACCCTCCCAAGTCCCAAGTGATCAATCATTTGACAGCAACTGGAACCACCTATCGATTATTGTACCCTCCGAGAAGCAGCCCAGTAGGTAGCAGGTACGACTCTAGATTATATTTACAGGACAAAAGCCAACAGTTGAAACATGACAAGCTACTGGCTCATGGATAGTTAGGTCGGGTATAACGTACGGTGTACAGTCATGTCAAACAAAACAATCTCATCTAACATTTGCAATTCGTACTCTGGACCTGATAGTTAACAGTTTATATATAGGCATTTCTCACCTGCTGGTCTTAGTGGTTTCATGCGCTTGGTTTGTAATCAGTAACGTATTAATGATTAGCCTGACTTGGTGTGTAGTGTACAAGTAGGTGCTAGTATGTTGAGGTGCTGGTTATTGACAAGCTTAGGTCTCTGTGACGTCTATGTGACACATACCAATATTAAGCAGTATCATAATATAACAACCTTAACAAAGATACCATCTGCCTTCAATAAATCCTGCCCATGTCTTAGGCCAGCTAAGAGTTTGTCCCCTTCCATTCTAGGACGAACATCAACTGTCATAATTATTCATCTCCATAATCCATTGGTTACAGGAATAAGGACACTAACAAATAGTCAAACACTAGCTACCTACCCAATAACCCAACCAAATTTGGGTCCCTCCGTGCTCATGTTATCTTGGACATCAATACTAATTAAGCTGGTTTTCTTTTCCGTGTGAAAATGGGAAGGCGTAGTCACATGAGAACAAATAGACACTGTTACTAAAGAAGCTGTAAGGTTTTACAGAAGCAATGAGTTCAAGCCGATTGTAGCCATATGGAACAAACTTAATATATAGATATGTCTATGTTCTTGTGTGTAGCATGCGTACCTTACACTGACTCTCTTCATGGATAATGTAACTTCATATAAGCAAGGAAACACCAGCGGGTCAAGATGTCAGCTGGTTTCCAGCTCGGTGTTATCGGGTCTCTCGCGCTCTCTGTTGCATCTTCAGTTGCCATTGTCATCTGCAACAAAGCTCTCATCAGCACGCTTGGATTCCCATTCGGTTAGTACAAGAGCCTTTCTGTTTCCAAGATTCAAAAGAACTGAATAACACAAGGCAATGCATGTACCAAATTTGCCTACTTACAAGCGATTCATGTTGAACTCTGTTTTCGAACCTATGTAGCTACAACACTAACAAGCTGGCATCTCATGGTGACCTTCTGCACCCTCCATGTGGCACAGCGCTTGCATTTCTTTGAGCCCAAGGCAATTGATGGACAGACAGTGATCCTCTTTGGGTTACTGAATGGCACCTCAATTGGCCTTCTCAACCTCAGTTTAGGATTCAACTCCATTGGATTCTACCAGGTAAAAGCTGTTCTGTCTTGGTACCATTTTTTTATAAAACATGGAGCAAGTACAACAAATTCGGTATGTTCTGCAGATGACAAAACTGGCGATCATACCTTTCACTGTGCTGTTGGAGACAATCTTCCTGAAGAAAAGATTCAGGTTTTGAAATATAAACCCAGTACTTTCTGTTAAGAAGTCAACAGCTATCAATTTCACCACATTTAGGGGCAAAGTAAAGATACAAGGTAGCTAATGCTGCATGTACAATTCTGAAGTAAATATTTAAATTGGCACGACCATTTTTTAAGTGAATCCATGGTTTACTTTCTATTCACAGGGACAATTAACTTTTAGACATTTTCTTTTACAAACATCAACTTTTGGATCAAATGAAGAAAAGCTAACCACACTGCAATGAGTCACATATTTGTTTACTTTTCTGGGCCTTGAAGTTTCTTATGGTATTTATTTTTAGCATCGTTGAGCTAATACCAATCTAACAATGTGCAGCGAGAGTATCAAACTTTCTCTTCTGGTCTTACTTCTTGGAGTAGGCATTGCATCAGTTACTGATCTCAAGCTAAATCTACTTGGGTCCATCCTTTCTGCCCTCGCCATCGCCACCACTTGCGTTGGCCAAATTGTATCCTATATTTAACACTTTTGTGGTCATCATCATTAAAGTTTCAAAAACTGCAAGGTAAAAGAAAAGCAAACAGAAAAAAGAATCTAGTTCCTTAAAACCTCATATTCTCATTGCAATTTGCAATACTGGTGAACCAGGTTTTCTTAAAGAAAATAGACAACAATCCAGTAATGAGAATCCTATAACTAAGTTGTCTGCGAAAAAATTGAGTTCTGATTACTTATTGCTAGTTCCTTTGTGAAATCTGTGGCATGAACTTGCATGATTCATACTACCAACATAAAAATAGGTAAATTCCTACCTTGTCTACCGCATCCACATGGTATCCTTAACCCGATAAATTTGAATGAAGCTCACAAATACAATACAGAAGAGATTGAAGGTCTCCTCAACGCAGCTTCTGTACCAATCTGCACCTTACCAAGCAGCAATTTTGTTTGCGACTGGCCCCTTTGTGGATCAACTCCTTACTAACCGCAGTGTCTTCGCCCACAAATACTCCACTCCAGTTTTGGTATGACCATGTTCTGAATACTTCATCCAATTGCAAATATGTGAAAAAGATATCTTTTATAATTATTATGGGATCTTAATATTCCATTCAAAAAAATGCCCAACAAGCTAATAACTTTTTGGAATCTAATAATTCATCATTTCTGAAACCTGCAAGATTGCTAGAGGTGATAAGGTGACACAGACAGTTTGTTATTTCTACTGTAGCTATCCGAGATTCTTAAACCTAAGATTACAAATATAGTTTCATGATCCTACAGCCTGAAAACACATATAATGTTTTATGCTTTTCAATGGAAGAAATGTACAAAAACCAAACCCAGTGTCCAGTCATGTGAAGGGAAAAAGGGCAAGGTAGAATTGCATGTCTGTACCAGTTCCACTAAAAGCTTCAACCATAAAGTGCCTTACATGCAAGTTTATTTCACATACCGAAAATAGTTCAATGATACCTACAGAAGTGAACAACGAATCCAATATGACAGTGGCTTCAGTTGCTATTGCTAGAGTGCATCATCATTTTCAACACAGTATCAGTTAATTCTCATGCTCCTGAGTAAGACTTTATACATGTATGTTGCCAGTTATTGGAAAACACTCTCAGATATGCAATAAATTTGGATGGACAATGACATGCAAAATGATGCTCTCTATCATGAATTATATGTAGGGTTTCATCATCCTATCTTGCTTGATTGCGGTGTCTGTGAACTTCAGTACATTTCTAGTGATTGGAACAACGTCCCCAGTGACATACCAGGTGCTTGGCCACCTCAAGACATGCCTGGTTCTCTCATTTGGCTTCACTCTACTACACGATCCTTTCACCATGAGGAACATATTAGGCATTCTGATCGCCATATTTGGTATGGGATTGTATTCCTACTTCTCAGTGAGGGAGAGCAAGAAGAAGTCAACAAATGATGCTCTACCAGTTTCACAGGTTTGATTTTGCCTCAACCCTCGTATAATACCTAATTAGAGATAATAGTTGTGATGGTACAAAAGAAAATAAAACTAATCCACATATGGCAGCCTTGCCGACAAGGCAACGACTGTTCTACTTCGTAGTCTCAGCAGCAACAATAAAGAGTCAATTTTCCACATCTAACTGAATATAGTAGCAGTCAAATCTTCTATGGTGATACAGCCACAATAAAAGTAACATTCATATTTGGAAATTGATATTGCAGTCAAATGAAATTGGCATACTGATGTACAGAATCAGTATTTTCAAGCTGCATCTGGCAGCAAAATATCAAGAATTATAATAGTGTAGAAAGACAGAGATGTATATGCATATTAGCTAACAAAAGTTAAGCTGAATACAAATATTTAGGTTCTACTTCAAGTGTAATAAATGCTCTGCTGAGATCATATGTGGGACAATTTAGGAACTCACAAGCCACAAATTGTTCTGTAGAGTTGATAATATCATGTTTCTGCAAGCCATTATCCAATATTGGAACCAAACTGGAACCTGTAAGTTTAATTTAATTATAGTTAAGAATCATATGTGCTACTAGTGCCATACTGTAATGAGTTACTTAAGCTTCTGGATGGAATTTTCAATATGCTCCACAAAATTCCAACATAGTTTATATATTTGAAGCTCTTTTGTAAAGTACACTTTAATTTACTCCCAATTTTCAGATCACCCATTTGATGTTTTCAATGTCTTTGTAGATGCCAGATAAGGAGACTGAACCACTTTTGGCAACCAAAGACAACAACGATACCAAAAAAGCAAATGGTGTATCTCACGACTGCTAAGACTCCCCTTGCTTAGTGTAAATCTAGTATGCACGTCTGCTCTTCGAATTTAAAGGACCTGGAAAGCCATTTCTTTCCGTTCTTAATTACTTTTGTAGAGAAGGAAAAGAGTTTTATATGTGTAGAATGTATATTTTGACATTACAAATATTATTTGATTCTCCTTTTCGCACCCAACAGTTCCAACTGAAGGTTTACCCTCCTATTTATCAAAACCTAGTTCTTATTCCCTACATAAAGCATCCCCTACACACATTTGATTATGTCAACAGTATTGCATGGTGAGGATTGTACTTAGGATGAATTGTATAAACAATTATAGTATTATTATTTCCATCTATCTAACTTTATTATTGAATCTTACCTGAAGTTACAAAATTGTTATTCCAATCGCTGCGTCCAGCATGATATTAATCATAAAGTAGTCAATAACTACGCCCTCCGTCCTGCAATATAAGTCCAAGGCCATCATATATACAGACCAAGGAAGCACTAAATCTAAGAGAAAGTTAATGTCAATAAACCATGCATACCCCTATTAAAGAACATATTATAACTACTCAACCACTTTTTCTGCATTAAAGCAGGGGTATAGCGTGAAAATATTACAATAACTACACTTTAATTCCCTCAATGGACTTATATTATGGGATACCGTTTCCCAAGAGGAGAGACTTATATTGCGGGATGAAGGGAATACTAAGATGACCATCAGAAATGTCATAATGTTACACATCCTGTGGGATAGCACTCATTATTGCACAGCTACCAACATTGAGATATTAAACTATACTTCAGCAATCAGCATAAATAGTTTTCTCAGCCAAACTAATACAAAATCAAGCAATAAAACCTTGCCGACATTCACAGATGACCGCTATACTGCTAGTGTAAATCTGTAATAATACCTGCTAGGCTGCTAGTGGCTGTCAAACCTCTTGAGGTAAAGAATGTTATGAACTCATCTCTGTTGAAAATTGTCACTGTTCTCCATCATCGTGTTGCTTCATGTCTCTGTTGCTCTCTCAGTGGATTCATTCTGTAAATGTTGTCTTCATCAAATACATATATCCCCGGAGCTAGCTTGCATGAGAATGTGTTATTTAGAACTTCCTTCAGCTAGAAATCCGTACTGACAAGCTGCTACCCTTAAAAAGGCAGGCTTCTCAGTGGTAGACTGAAAGAGACCATTCTGAAAGAGCTCAGATTCTTACCCACTGTCTGGTTCACTGACTAGAATCCTAAGCAGCAGGAACATGTGGCAGCTCAAACAGATTTAACTTGCCCTTTATGTATCAAATAGGAAGATCACTTCAGTAGCTCCCTCAGCAGGATCACTATGTACATTGTCCAACCCACCAAGTAAGACATATTTTCTCATGTAGGCAGGTTCACATCTGGAGCCAAAGAAAGGAGCAAGACAACAGAAAGGAATAGCTTCTGGACTTCTGGTCACAAGCTTACCTTTTCTTTGCAATTTAATCAGAAGAAATCCACAGCCTGCTGGTATTAAGTTATCAAAACAGAGCACAAAGGCAAGTGTCATGTAGCATCTCTAGGTTGGGCATTGCAATTCTAACAAACCCCTCGAAGTTCTCGTGGCAATTGACAGGAATTTCTTACCACATGAAAAATATGAAAATCTCCAAAGTCAGCAATGACTGTTTTGACCTGACTCAACCGTATTCAGCTAACATTTCTTCATTTGACAAATCACCATCTGTATGGTCAAAATTAGCATGTTTACATGGCAGCTTTGGAACATAACCAGCTTTCATCATTTCCATTCCAACTAACTCAAGCATTGTGTATATTTCCTCAGTCTCTGGATGTGATCTGTCCTCTACTATAAAGACTTTTAGCTCCCCCTTGAGTTTAACCCAACTCTTCCCTAGTGATTTTTTAACACCACTGCTTCTCGTTGCCTTCTTCAATCTTGCAAACTCATTCCAATTGCCAGAAGCAGCATATATGTTGCACAACAAGACATAGGCTGTTGAATGGGAAAAATCTATTTTCAAAATACCTTCTGCTGCCCTCTTTCCCATCTCCACATCATTATGTGTTTTGCTAGCAGCTAGTAGGGTCTTCCACACTACAATATCAAGCTCAAATGGCATTTGGTCAACAAACTTTGCTGCCTCAGTTAGTCTCCCAGCACACAACAGCAAATCAATGACACATGAGCAATGCTCTCTTGTTGGAACAATGCCATATTCAGGCTCCATAATACTGTAGTAATAGCAGCCTTAATCAACAAAACCGATGTGGCTGCATGCTGTGAGAACCCCAACAAAGGTTACATGATTTGGCCTGATTCCCAGGCTTCTCCTCCTCGCAAATAAATTAAGTGCTTCCTATGCATAACCAGATTGGGCATAGCCAACAATCAAAATGCTCCAAGAGAACACATTACAGTTGGTGCCCATCATTTCAAAGAGCTTCCTGGCATCATCTAAACTTCCACATTTAGCATAAGTGTCAATTAGACCATTGCTCATCATTATATCCTCCACCAGTCCTACCTTGAAGGTATATGCGTGGACCTGTTTCACCATTTCAATGTAACCCAACTCAGCAGAAGCACTCAGAACATTGTTTAAACTGATACTATCCGGACTCGCCATCGAACTGTGTAAGAGGCGGAACAACTTAAAGACTTCTTCCAGATGCTGGTGTTGTACACATGCAGTAAGAATGCTGTTCCAGGTGACAACATCACAATATTTCGTCTCATGAAAGACATCCATTGCAGAGGGAAAATCCATACACCTCGCATATATGCTGAGTAAAGAATTGCATACTGAAACGTCCACATCCAAACCCAGTTTGACCAAGTAGGAGTGGATCAATCTGCCATGATGTAAAGCATCACAGCCAACACACGCACATAACAAGCCCCTAACAGTAATACCATCAGGCCTCAGGCCAGAATATCTCATCTCAGAGAACAGGGTCATAGCCTCGCTAAGGAGACCCTCAACAGAGCAAGCATTTATTATGGAATTCCAAGAAACCAAATCCGGTGCATCAATCCCATAAAACACTCTCCTCGCAGATTCCAGTTTCTTGTACCATTCATACATGTCACCCAATGAACACGCTGCATACGAATTTCGGTCCAACCTATACTTGACAGACAAACCGTGAATCTGCTCCCCACACTCCAAACTACCCACAGCCCCGCATGCGCTAAACACGCTTCCAAAATGGAACTCATTGGGATGATGCAAGCCCTCGGCAATCATCTCCCTGGGAATCTGTAGCGCCTCCATTTCACACCCCTGCTGTGCAAAACCCGGCAATGATCGACCCCCAGGAAATGAAGTCTTTCTCCCTGATCCTCCCGTAGAGTGTGAACCCATCCGGCCATCCCCAACTAAGCCGCTTTTGGAGTACATCGTGAAGAGCGCGCTCTGCAGTCTGCACCATCAAGTCACTGCCGTTTTCCGGCTTTACAACTTGTGCGTGCACCTGCCTCCCGAGGCCCCCGTCCCCAATCTCCGTGCACGCGCGCACAGCACTGCCAAGTGCAAACTGGTCAGGCGCGGTCCCCGATCGTAGCATGGAAGAGAACAGGCCGCGAGCGTCAGCGGAGCAGCTGTTCTGCGCGTGCGCCGCGATGACGGCGGCCCAGGAGATGGGGTTCTTGGCGGGCATTCCATCGAACACCAGGCGGGCGTAGTCCGGAGCGGCGCACCAGCCGTACATGGTGATGAGGTGGTTGTTGAGTACGGTGTTGCGGACGAGGTGGGCATCCTGGGAGGCGAGGAGGTGGCGGTGGACGAGGCGTCCTTGGCAGAGGGAGCGGAGGCGGGAGCAGGCGGCGACGAGGGCGGCATATGTGGCGGCGGAAAGATGGACGGGAGCGGGGGAGGAGGGAAGCGACTCGAAGGCGCAGAGGACGGCAGCGAGCCGGCCGGAGTGGTAGAGTTGGAGGATGGCGCCGTTGGGGTTCTGCATCTGCGGCGGTTTCGGGCTCGGAGTTGGTGGCCACGAGCGGCGCCGTGGCGGGAAAGGGATACAGCCATAAATAATTTTTTTTTACGAATAATCTATTTTTTATTCAAAATTACAGAAATATACCCGCGGAAATTTTTGTAACACCCCGGCCCCCCTGAGCCCAAAGTGCTATCACCTACTCTATACTGTTACTAATTCCCACCTTTACTGCTGGTCTTGTAAAACAATTCTTTTATTTAAATACCAACCAAACGACAAAAGCCGGTACACTTGACACTAAGCGCAGCAGAGATATAACTTTGCTAATTACCAAGAAGGTACTTAGACTATCCAAAACTAAATATGTCCACTGTAGATGATCTGTGAATCACTGTGGCACGTGAACAACTGTGCTACTCCCGCCCATGCATGTTGTCTTCAACATATTCCTATAAAAACAACGTTAAAGCAAGGGTGAGTCCGAAGACCCAGCAAGCACATGATAAAACAATAACTTCACTTTAACAACTCAATCGATTTCACGAACTGTAAGCTGTAAATCCACTCTATGATTGTAAACTGTAATTTAATTCTGTAACTGTAAATCAACTCTGTAGCTGCAATTGTACCTCAACCTTGTATCTGTCATCTGTATCGCTTTTTCTGTCACTTTCATGCAATGCAATGCTATGCAATACACTGTAAACTGTATCACTTTATCCGCCACTTTAATGCAATGCAATGTTATGTATCTATTATGCACCTATAACTGTAGCTTATACCGATAAAGCGGAGCGTCCACCCGTCGATGGACCACTCAGTTGCCTACCTCTGTAGGTCTTACTCAAGAGCACTCCGGACTAGTCGTTTGACTTTTCTCACCGACCTTGCTCTTATTCAAGAGCACTCCGGACTAGTCACGATGTTCTCACCGGCCTGGCTCTTATGCATTTGCATGATGCGATGTGCTTCAAATATGGATGTCCAATCATAAGCGGTACTCATCAAGGTATGATTAGCACAATTCATATACATCTCATAAATATTGTAAATCATAGCATGGAAATCCAAATGACAAACATTCACCACAATTTACTGTTCTACCCTGCACTTGCCTGTATCGCTGTGGACGATGCGTGGTGGAGCGTCCAACCAAAACCTCCACCTAGGAGCATCATCCGAACACTCAACTCAATATTGTAATTTACACAAGTATACAAATAACATCGACTCCATGTATATAGACAATCGACAGCGTTTCTACGCGTAAACTCGATACCGACAATTTCTCTCTCATCGGACACTTTTCCGATGCCCCGGTATCCAAACGACCGTAATTTAATGACTGTCTATAATCGCAGGTAAATCTTATTTACGTGTCTACCATTTTTTTCTCCTCTTTTCTTTTCTCCTCTCTCTCTCTCCCTCTTCTTTCTTTTCTTTTTTTCCATTCGGCCGACGCCTTTGCTCTCTCTTTTCTTTTTCCCTCTGCCGTTGCTCCCTTCTCTCCTTTTTCCCCACCGCCACTCCATCTCCCTGTCTTCATTGGAGGCGCCGCCTCTTCCTCTTCTCCCCCCATTTCTCTTGCTTCTCGTCTCTCTCTTCCTCCGATTCTCCTCACTCAGCGCCGCCCCTTGGCCTCCCGCGCCGCTCCGTCGCGCTTCACTGCTTCGGCTCCCCCCTCCTACGCGCCTCCTCATCTCGCGCCTCCGGCTCCATCCGCGCCGCGCCGCCCAGCTAACGCGCCTCCCCCTCGCGTCGCCGGTCTCAGCAGCGCTGTGCTGCGCCGCCTGGGCCGTCCTCACCCCTCCGCCCGTCCGTTGCATGGTCGGCTGCTGCCGGATCCGTGGCCTATTGCCCAGATCTGACGCTCCTCCCTCGAATCCGACCCGATTTGCAGTTGATTTATTTTGTTTTGATTCTCATGGATTTGCTCCCGATGTTTTAGGTATGGAGGTGTGCTGCCCCGAGCTAGTCACGGCCAACCAGAGCCGCCCGCACGTCGGGGGAGTGCGCGGTGGCGGTTGGGGTATGGCTACGCCGGTGGTAGTACGCCGCCGCCTCTAACTCCGGTGAGTCTCGGTCCTATTTACCCTCTCTACTCCACTCCACTACCTCCGATTGGCGTGTTTTGTGTCGGTTTCATGGTGCTCTACCGGTGCTCGGTTGTTTGATGTCTCTAGTTAAGTACTACTTGCTATTAATGAATGGACGCTACGGTTGTGCACGTTGTGGTTACCTTCACCGGTCGATGGTGGTTTGCCTTGGGTGGACTTGAGGTTGGCTTGCGGCTGTCGGCTTCTTGGTGGTGTGGATGTCGCTTGATGTCGATCTCCTAGGGTTGATGGAGGTGGGGCTGGCGGTCTGGTCTCCTGCCTTCGCCGTCCCCTTGCTCCCGGTCGGCTCGCCTTGCCCTCGTCTTATTGTCGTGTTCTACTCGGTGGATGAGACTCTCTGTTGGCTTGGAATGGTTTAAGGGTTTAGGGGAAAATGAGAACGGGAGCCAGTGAGAGTTGGCTCTACCGTGCTCTTTTTGCCCTCTGCTCTGGTGACTATGCGTGCTATCTGGCTTAGCCGTGCGATGCTTCTTGACGTTGTGCTGTGCTGTCCCTTACTGTAGCATCACTGTAGCGGCCTGTTGATATTTTTGGGTTTTATGGTGATTCGGTTTACATTGGCTGGTTATTATATCAAAACAAGTTTGTTTAAGCCGGATGATGACCCTACGGCTGTGAGAGGTGTCGACTGGCCCCCGGACGGTCTGGTATCTCAGTGAACGGATTGCCCTGCCCGAAATTATCCTCTAGGGTTCTGACGGCACTTTCTTTGCTTTTCTTTCTTTCTTTCTTTTTTCTCGTGGGTATTACAATTTTTTTACAAAAATAGACTGGACGACTGGAGCTAATCGCCCAACCAGGGACCGACAGAGTCCCGTCGCCCTACCCTCGGGCAACTACAGCCAGTCACCCCCCATTGGGCGACTACACTCAGTTTCCTGTGAATGTTTTAAATTTTGTCAATTTTACAGTTTTAAACTGGGGAAAAATCTGCTGGAGTTGTAATAAAAGTTTATTTTTATTGTATGTTATAGGTGCGTAAAAAAATTTTGGAAATTTTTTTAGGAACGATTGACCATAGAACAATCGGTACATACAATGTTAAGTGATATTTTGATGTTACTGAGAATCTTCGTGCGGTTGTCATCAATGAAGTTCACTATTCGTTTGGAGCGTGCATTGAGTAGGTAACGAGGAATACAAGCATAGCACAGTACTAAAAAGTTCATATCGTAAATAACAAATGTAAGCAGTACATGAATAAATGGTGTACAGTCAGGACTACCCTCAGTCGCCACCCTGGCCTGCCCTGTCTCCACGCCCGTGTCCTCCCGTACAGCCCCGCTTGGCCATTCTCCGCTGCAACGGGTGACGACGCCCTGACAACGTAAGACGATCAGGAGCGTGTCGCACCCCCCTGAGCTGGTGGAGTCAGCTGCACCTCTGCCTGTGTGCCCTCTGGTGCACCGGGGAGTGCACTCCCGGAGAGAATCTCTGGTGCTGTGTCGCGAGGTGCAGACCCAGATGCCTGCCCGACCCACTCAGAGAAGTACTTTTGTCCGGGCTCGCGGAGAGGCCAAATCGCTGCTCAGGCGGGAAAAGACCTGCAAAAGTAATATCGTTAATTTCAGATGTAAAGCATTGCGATAAAACGGAGATCGTATGATACGTACCCTCAGTTGACGCCATCGCGCCTGGAGGAGGGGCGTACGACGTCGAATACACCCCCTATGTGGGGAATCTAGGGATGTAGGGAGGACGCGAGAACATCTGCCCTAGCGTGTACGAGGCCGTCCCCAGGTAGGTCCTCCAGCCTCGTCCAGTTGAGGTGTTGTAGGACATGCTCACGTAAAACCTCCGGAGTAGTGCCATGCCTGTCGGGGCGGCACCGGTGGCCGAACCGTCCGTGTGCTGGGCTTGAGCGTGAAGGTCGCTGGTAGCCTCGTGCAGGACAGCAAGACAACGATACGTCTACCCCACTCTATGAAACGACGGTACACGCTAATGTGCTTCTCGTAGCTCACCTCGGCACCTGCGGCAAGCCTATGCAGCTCACCAACTTTGCAACCAGCAACTCAAAAGTCAAAATAATAACTCCACGGCAGTTCTAGCTGGCTGTCAGTGTGATCATTGTGTCTTGGTTAGTAAAAAATTCATCAAACTAATCGACCTGAGGGATCCACGACGGAACATCGATGTCCAAAGCAGGAGGGCAGCGCATGGGGTTTGCACCGACGGCCAAGGGTACGAGCGAAGTCTTTGAAACGTGCCGTGCGATGCGAGAGCCAGCACGGCCGGGGTCGGTCAATCGATCCGTCTGCTTTGACATTGCACCGTGCCGCATCTCGTCCACACCAAGTCAGGTTCTGCTGCTGCCGCCGCCTGCCACTAGGGGTACCACACGGATTTAGATTTTCTGTTTTGCCTGATATTCATATCAACTGTAAAGAATATGATAAAAAATACATTTGTTTAGTAAAATAAATTCAAAACTGGATAGCATCTAGAATTTTTTTTAAATATAAATACAAATATGGTATATAAAATAGGTGTCGAATCGAATGCGAATACAGATAATATCTAGATCCAGCACATATAATAGCAGCAGCTAGTTAATTTTATTTTTGTATGTCCCCTAATAAAACTTTCTGCATGCTCTTTTTAGCCAATTTCGATATGTTTATAACCAATTTATTTGTAATATATCTAGAATTAGTTAGGATTAGTGACAAAATGGCACCAATAATCAATAATGACATGATAAACTAGGGAAAAGGGGTATAAATATTACTATAAAACCGATGTCAATTTGGTAAACTTTATTGTGCTTTAAGATACTCATATTCGAGTATATTTGAATTCGTATATGTTTAACAATACGAATATGAATATAAAAAAGGTGTATATAGGTATCACCCGGATGTTTTATTCCTAACAATTATCTAAATCTCGGACCGTTGGATTAGAGATCCAACGGCCTCTTATTTTTGAAGGGGGGAGATTGTTTTTTTAGGGGCGGAGAGAATTCGTGACCGTTGGATCTCTAATCCAACGGACACAAATCTGGATGATAGTTAGAAAGAAAACATCCGGATGATGTTTATCAATACCCTATTAAGGGGGTGTTTGGGACTGCTCCACAAACTCTGCTCCATAAACTCTACCGTGGAGCAGCTCCACAAAAAACTTGAAGTTTGTAGAGCACCCCTTTAGGTGCTCTCACAACTCCACCTTTTTTTCCTCGAACAGAGTGCGTGGAGCTGAACCTGTTTGGCTAAAAAACGTGGAGCGGAGCTGAAAAACGTGGAGTGGAGCAGTCCCAAACACCCCTAAAAAACCACTATTTTATTTATATTCGATCCTATATGCCACCGCAAGGTCCGCGCGCTACCACACCCGCGGACCCGCCCCCGCCGATGGGAAGCGCATGACGTTTCGTTATGGCCTTTTATCTTGCTTGAGGCATTGACCTATGCCAGTGCATTTAGGCACATCAGCATGTGCTCGCGTACACGGCATCACCATCTCAAGTCCTCCCATCTTAACGAACCCACGTTAACAAATCAAAGCGCGTGCGCGATCCGTGCGGTGAGTCGGGCTCCGATCCTAGCACGCGGCGCGCCGGCGCATGCATGTGGACGCGGCCGGCGAGCCGGCGCGGGGGGGTTTCCTCGTGGCGCGGCGTGCCGGACGGTCACGTGGGACAGGCGTACATGCATGTTTCCAGCCCCGGCCCGGAATCTGTGCTCCGAGGCCGACACACCATCGATCGAGATCAATCCCCTTCCATTTTGAAGTTTTAAGCCCAAAGTCGTGTGCTTTTGTACGCTTTCTGTAGTCGCGTTGCACCCATCTAATATAAAATTTTCGTCGGTTCATGATACTTTTTTCCCCGTTGGATCAGTCTTCTGGTTCCTTCATGGAACCTGGCTGTCGAATTCTCGATGGTCTCAAGTCAAACTCGGAGCCCGGAGTACTGGCTAGCATGAATTGAGAGGTCAATGGGCCTTTAATTATTCTTATCTTTCTACGTTCGTGTCTGTGATCCCGAGATGTCGATGGATCTCCGTGGTTTGCGCGTGCAAGGGTGACTATGGTTTCTCTATCTGATCAGCTTAATTTGCTACTCCACAGCAGTTGACTAATGTTTGTGCTGACAAGGTCAAAGGTATGCACGTCAGTACCATTCAACAAGCTAGCTAGCAGCGAAATTTCGGCCACAGCCCATTCCATGATTCCAACCATTCCTCCATAGTTTTCGCCAGATTCATAGTTACTCAGCTCATTCTATTTCAAACTGAAAGGTAACATAAGGCCCTATTCAGACGTAAAGCTCCTACCTGTCAGTTGAATAGTTCATAGTACGAATTGTTATGCATGCCTTCCCAGTGATCTCTTTTGTTATTGTGCTTTTGGCTTCTAGTTTACTATTCATTGATGTCGTATTTTTTTTTGATTTTTTGTTTTTTTAATTCGTTTGTATTATCCGTAATAAGTTAATATATTTTTTATTTTTAAATTCTTTTATATTAAAATAAATCACCATCAACTATAGTATAAAATAAATATTAGCCAGTATATTTTAGCTTTCCCGGGAGGGTGCTGTTCCATGCAGGCTACAAGAACGCGTAGGGACAGTCCTAGCTGGAGAAACAGGGAGGTCACTGTAGGTGCAAAATGCACGTAGGGACAATCCTATCCTACGTTGGGAACATAAGAGCAAGTTTAATAAGGCTGACTGTGCTAGCTATAAGGAAATCCATGTCAGCATAGTCCTATGTGGAGGGGAGAGAAAAGGAGAGAGAGAGCCAAGCCGGCTCCCATGCAAGAGTCAGGCTATAGCACAGGAAAAGAGGCGTTATCCATGCATGCACCAATAGAACTAACTGCTATACCATGCATGTATTAAATGACCAATACCCATGTATGTATTAAATGATTGAGAGCTCTTGTAGAGACAACTTATAGCCAGTTTATTGTATGAGTTGGCTGCATCTTATCTTTTGATGACATGGAAATGTATTGGAGGTAGCAGCTATCTATACTATTAAACTTGCTCTAATTGAACCGTAGGTGAGGCCCAGCATGTCGCTGGGAAATAAACAAAAATCTGGGAACGGATCTAACCGCACTACAGCATATTACAAGGTGCCAGTTTGACAGGTGCTACTGCTGTGCGCGATGAGGACAATCCTATCCTACGTATTACAGTTTACGACCACTTAGCAATTATTATGACCATATTTAAAATCATTACCATCACTTCTTGTTTGCTCGACCGTTTTGACCACACCTTCGTACTCTGACTACGTACTCGTAACTTCAGTTGATGAGAATTACGACCACGTTCACGCTACGCTGCATGTTCTCGTAACTGCTCCTTCGACCACGTAGTATCGCTCGATCACCATAATCGTAACTCGATTACGACCACGCTGAAGACTCAATCGTCGTGGTCGTAAATCTTACGACCATGTCTTCTGCTCCGCAACCGTGGCCGTAACTCATTTCACGTCTGTGAAAACAATGAACTTGATATTTCTCCGGGATCCAAAGCACTCCACTTTCTTTATTTCTCTCCCTCTCGTTTTGATCACCCCGATCACTTCTTGTCCTTCTCTCGTTATATGGATCTGCCTTTTATACCCAACACAACGACTACCACACGAAGACAACTACGACATGAACTCGAAAACTGACTCGTGCACTGAAACAAACTCGTACATGGCTACGACCACGATAACCCGACTAGAATATGACTAAACAATATTAATAACTCTAACAATCACCTCCTTAATCTTGTTTCTCTATCTTAATCACACCGATCTTCTCTCTTGCTTCTGCTTCTTCCTTCTACCTACACTCCCATGCATCGTACCTTCCTAAGCCTTCACAATCTGACGCTTGCCACACCTCACACCTAGACTGATCACGTCCTTCCTTCCACGCCTGCCTGGGATAGAGCACCTGCTCCCACGGCCACCTTGGCTTCACCATTACCTAAGCCCCCCGCTCCTCTCTTGGACCAAGTTTGTCCACTTTCCAGCATACGTCTCAGCTGAGGCTACACCGCCTCTAACTCCTGTCTCCAACACTTCATATGTTCCCTCTGTAAAACCACATAAAACTGCACCAACCTGTACTCAAGTCTTCCTCTTGGACCTTGTGCATTTTTTCCACCTATAGGCCCACCACCTAGACTTCCCGTGTTAGCCGTACCTGCATGTGCATTGCATGCGCCTCCGGAGGTGCTGCCCGCAGCTACATGCATGCCTGCGTCATGAGGCACACGGCCTTGACCCGAGCTATCACGTTCAATGCCGTCGCCCAACTCCTCCAGGCTACTCTTCAAACAAATCGATCTACAAGTTTTCAAATAAATCTTATACAACCAATTTAAAGATATTTTCACCTTTATTAATATATCTTTGTTCTTGTCATACACGCGCAAGAACTCATCCTGTAGCACCACCCTACACTCTCTTTCTGTCATCTGCCCGAGACTGAGTATGTTGTTGCACAGACTTAGTATATAGTAAATCCTTGTCAGCAACTTCTTATCTCCGTTCTTGCATTGCAACATCATTGTCCCTTTGCCTCTTATCTCCACCGTGGAGCCGTCGCCAAGTTTGACCATGCCACAAATCTTCTTGTTGAGCTCATGAAACATGGAGCGATCTCCCGTCATGTGGTTGCTTGCTCCATTGTTCAAGTACCATTGATCCATATTATCGTGGCTACCTTCCTTCGTGTGTAGTTTTGGAACTACATTCTCCTCGTTTAGCATCACCGTGATTGGTGCCTTTTCAACATATGAGGAGAGAAGTAGTAGCGATTCATTTTCTTCTTCTTCGTCTTGGGCAAGGTTCACCTCCCCATGCTTCTTCTTGCTTTGGCAATCCGAAGCATAATGCTTGTACTCGTTATAGTTGAATCACTTTATATGTGGCTACGGCATTCTAATGCGTAGTGTCCGTATTCACCACATTTAAAGCACTTGACATATGACTTATCACGGGATCTGTTACCACCGTCTTGCCTAGTCTTGTCTCCACGGCCACCTCCGCCGCCTCAATCGCGCCATCTCCGTGGTTGTTTGATGAGCCACGACTGTCTCTCGGATCTCCCTTTACTAGCAACACCTGCTCGTTATGAGTCTAGGATCCCTGCTTATTACGTGACTGAAACCCCTTCAGCAACTTCTCATGCGCCTTGAGGGAGCCGGTGATCTCCTCTATCTTCTTCTTGTTCAGATCGGAGGAGTATATAAGTATGGTGACAACAAATATATACTTCTCCGGAAGCATGCTCAGATATTTCTTCAACGCCACAGATTTCTCCATCTTGTTACCAAGAGAGTTAATCTGATTGTATAACGAAGTCAGCTTGCCGGCAAACTCGTCCACCGACTAGGTCTCTCCCATCTTGATATTCTCAAACTCGCTCCATAAATTCTAAAGCCGCACCTCCTTCACACGATCAACTCTCTCGTGCATCGTCCAAAGCGTCTCCTACGCCTCCCATGCCATCTCCTTACCGATGAGCTGATGCATCATCGAATCTGGCATCGCTTGGTAGATGATAACCAAAGCCGCCTAATCCACCTTGCCGTCCACCTTCTTATCCTTCCCATTCGGATCGACTGCACCCATACTCCCTAGGCACGCATGTTTGCCTTCATCTTCATTGCCCACACCGGGTAATTGTCGGTCGTCAGGAGAGGGTACTGGAGATATATCAGCCCACTTCGGACACTCGAAGTCGACGCTTCTCCCATGTTCTTCAGATACCACCAAGATCAGCAGGCCTGATACCACTTATTGCAGTTTACGACCACACTCAAAGTCGTTACGACCACTTGTTTGCTCTGACCGCTCCGACGACGCCTTCGTACTCTAGCCACGTACTCGTAACTTCAGCTGATGAGAGTTACGATCAGTTCACGCTACGTTGCGCGTTCTTGTAACCACTCCTTCGACCATATAGTATCGCTCGATCACCTTAGTTGTAACTCGATTACGATCACAAGGAAGACTCGATCGCCGTGGTCGTAAAGCTTACAACCGCGTCTTCTGCTCCGCGACCGTAGTCTTAATTCGTTTGTGACCACGTTTTCTGCTCCTGTAGACACCTCTACTCACCGTAGTCGTAACTCGCTTCACGTCTATGAAAACAATGAACTCGATATTTTTCCGGGAGTCAAAGCACTTCGCTTTCTTTATTTCTCTCCCTCTAGTTTCGATCACCCCGATCGCTTTATGTCTTTCTCTTGTTACATAGCTTTGCCTTTTATACCCAACACAACGACTATCACACAGAGACAACTATGATATAGACTTGAAAACTGACTCGTACGTTGAAATAAATTCGTACACGACTACGACCATGACAAACTGACTCGAATACAACTAAATAAGATTACTAACTTTAACAATAATGTTGGGAACATAATTGAACTGTTGATGAGGCCCAGCATGAAGCTGGGAAACAAACAAAATCTGCGAACGGATCTAACAGCACTATAGCGTATTACAAGGTGCCAGTTCGACAGGTGCTAGTGTGCTACTGCTGTGCGCAATGTGGACATTGCAAGCACTGTTGTAGCGATTTCATTTCATTTCTTTTCATATATAGTGCTTACACCAACGAAGGTGGAGAGCGAGATGCCAACTGCTAAATAAGAGGGAAGAATATACATGCATCACGCATTAGGTACAGCACATTTCTAATTAGCTCGAGTGGCGATCCAGGGATATTTAGGCCGCATTCGGCGTTCACTTGGAACTGCTCACTGCTTAAAATTTGTTCATTTCCTCGTCCAGTTGTTGGGAACTCGTTAAACGAGAGATCACATAAAATATCAGGATAATAAAGATAGGGAGACGAATCAAATCTTATATATGCTAATATGCATAAGGTAGAACCTGGAAACATCGTCGTCTTTTAAGAGTTTGATGTGGGTCTTATAGTTAGCATAGATTCGAAAGGCGACGATGTTAACATAAGCTCCTTCAATCATAGTGCATTTTTTTCAAGGGAAGTCTGTATTTCAACATATACGTGCATACTTTTTTATATTGTTGAAAGGATAATATAATAAATAGCCATGCAATTTGGCACCACATATTTTTAATTCGACGCCAGTATTATGGACATGTCAACGACATATGTGATTGTGGAAAATGTATGCATAGCTGTACCATACATATGAGGTTGGTCCAATTTACCAATTAAATTCTACACGGTAGAACTACAACCAGACCATATTGTGCGTAGGCGAAACTAAGTAATTTTAGTTTTCAAAAGAAAACTCGATAATTTTGTTGAGCCTAAATAAATTTGTGTGTTGTGTTACTGTGAGAAAATCAACCGATGCCATGCCAATATGGCGATGGTACTATGGCCCTGTTTGTTTCCACTTAAGATTATTATAATCTAGCTATAGGTGAGGGATTATATAAGCTAGATTATAATAAGCTGGTGGAAAATAAGCTGTCAAGTGTTTGACAGCCTGGATTATCAGAGTTATGGATTGTTGTATTCGAATGTTTAAAGACTACAATGTCCTTGAGAAAGAGGCAAGGGAGTTGGGGATGGATGAATGGCAAAGGTGGGTAATATTCTTAAAGTTTTATGGTCCTTAAGATAAAATGTGGATCTATAAGTTGAAATAAGCTTCTTTTTTGAGCTTATTAGATTACAATAATCTGGGCTATTAGATTATAATAAGTTACCTTATAATCTAGGCTGTTTGTTTCCACTTATAATTATAAGCTAGATTATAATAATCTTAAGTGGAACCAAACAGAGCGTATATTGTAGGGGTGAGGGACCCGGCGGACAGCAGGACTCACATCCGCGTTCGAAGTCGCGCGTGGCGCGCGGTAAGCATCGGCGGCGACAAAAATCACCCACGCGTCGGCGCACGGTTCGGCTCCCGTGCCATCGAGCCCGCGGGCAAGCGACGTCGACCCGTCGCTGCGGGTGACGCAGTTGTGTCCCGTAGTTCTCCACATGGGAACGGGCCCGTGGGCCTCCACGAGGGCATCTACCGTTGGTTGTCGTCAACCCACGGGCGCGCCGGTTAGCGGAGGCGTGGGGTGGTCCGTTACCGCCTTCCTCGCACGCACGCACGCGAGCGCGAGCGGCCGCGCGTGGTCGTGGTCCGCTCCGTTCTCCCAGCACGCTCCCGTTGCCGATGGCCCCGTTACGGGATCTGAAAGACGTTTCCGAGGGAGCGCCTGCGTGCATGCGTGTAGCAGTCAAAGCACCGAGCTGGCTGTGAGTCTTGAGCTTTCGGATGCTTGGGGTAGTTCCCCTGTGCCCGTGGTTTTTTTATTTTCAGTTGAAATGACGTTGCAGCGTCTTTTAGTTTTTTAGATATTTAATTTAAAAAAAATAAAAAAACACAATTATATCTTAATAGATAATACAAAAAATATATTAAAAATTATTATATTCTAAATGACTTTTTTGTTTCTAAACGGAGCCATAGCCCACAGGTAGACATGGGAGTTGGGCCGTGCTTTTTTGGGCCAGCTCGGTACGGCCCAAGCACAGCCCAAGCACGGCCCGGCCCAACATGTGGCGGGCCGTGCTTGGCATGGCACGAACGGTGGGCTAGGCCTAGAAAACCAGCCCATTGGGTGATGGGGGAGGTGGGGGAGGAGGGAGGGGCCCAGCGGGCGGGGAGGTGAGGGAGGAGGAGGTGGCGGGGGAGGAGGAGGCATCGGCGGGTGTGGGAGGGGGTGGGCGCCAGTCACCGGGTGTGGCGCGGTGGGACCGTGGGAGGAGGAATCGAGGAAGCCGGGGCCCGGGGGATTTGAGGGGTGGGAGCAGGCGGCCGGGCGGGCTTGGGCGCATCACGCGTGGCTGCGTGGAGTGGTGGGACGGGGAAAAAAGTAGAAGGAAGACGGCCAGACGGGGAAAAAAGGTAGAGTAGGTTAGTAGGAGGCGTTGGGAGTTGGAAAAGCTTGTTGATTCTTTTGTGTTGAGAGCATATTGACAACGGTCACATAACGTTTAGAATGCAGAGACAACGTTCAGGGTTCTGATCTATATAAATTCACTCAGCTCTACCATTTCTTCACAAACTGAGCCTTCTCAAGTTCTCATTTCACAAGTTTATTTCCTGCATTTGTGCTACTCATTTATTCATTTCTTACTTCTCATTTCACAAGCACATTTCCTGCATTTGTACTCCTTATTTATTCATTTCTTACTTCTCGTTTCACAAGCACATTTACTGCATTCATACTCCTTATTTATTAATTAATCACCATCCATCCACCATGTTACCAAGGAGTCATAGTACCAAAGAGCTCTCAAGCAGTATGCAAATGAGTTGAAACTCGAAAAGGACAGCAGGGCGACTTAGTGTAAGCTCCCGCCGTCACTCCCCTAATCCTCCTCTAGCTCCGACTCCCATTAATGCTCGTCAGCTCTCGCCAAGCATGGGAGATTACGGCATGGATGACCATCATATGGACGGTACAGAGGGCTACAAGGAGTACCAGGGCGGTCCAGAGCCAATGGGGACAACATAATTATCTCCCCCATCCACGAACGCCAACATTGACGGGTCTGGACGAAGGGCAAATTGCTAGAAGCACATGACCTGAAGCTAGGAAATCCGAGATGGTGAAACGGTAGATATCGCAACCTGTAATTATTGCAATGCTAAATTAAGTGCTCGTACAGCTATAGGGACATGGCACTTGAACCGGCACTACAAAGCATGCTTATACAAGATGGCAGCACAGGGCCAAGGGGGAGGAGTACAAACACAACTAAACTTCAAGGCCGATGGCTCTGTAAGTACTTGGGTATACAACCTACTTTCTGCCCGTAAAGAAATTGCTAGATATATTATTTTAGAAGATCAACTGATTAGGATGGGTGAAAGTCACACGTTCGAAAGAATGATCCAACGCGGCTTTTATCTACAGTACCAACATGTTAGTAGGAGAACTACTACATCCAATATTTTACGGATGTATTAAAAGAAACCGGTAGAGCTTAAAGAACTATTCCAACAAATTCAGATTTTTTGCCATAACCTCAGATATTTGGACATTATCACACCAAAGAAGTACCTACCTTAGTATTGTAGCCCATTATTTAGATGATAATTATAAACTAAACAAGAGAGTCATAGGATTTAAAGTAATAAATGAATAGCACACGGGAGAGGCCATTGTCGAGCGTATACTACACGTACTTGATGATTTTAAGATAAATAATAAAATTGCTTCTATAACTCTTGATAACGCATTGGCAAACATAACGGCTATGAACATCCTCACCCTAAATTGCAAACATATATTGGTGGTTATGTTTGTTGTTCAAGATGGTATGCAAGTAATTGGTCCATATTTGAACAGTATCTGTGATGCCATTCGTTACCTCACAAGTTCTCTACAAGTGGTAGTCAGGTTCGCGAAGTACTGTGTAGTTAATGGGAAAGAGCCAAGAAAATTTGGTGTTGACATGAAGGTGAGGTGGAACTCGATATACATTATGTTAAAGAAGATACAAGGGTGCGAACATGATATATCCGTTTTTGTCAATGCCAACTCTCAAAATAATGAATTGGTAGTTATTAATTCAGATTGACAGATTGCTAGTCGTTTTTGAGAGTTTTTAAGACCTTTTTATAAAGTAATAAAGGTTTTATCTGGTGTTTATTATCCTACCTCTTGCTTAGTTATAGAGTTTATTTGGTTAATTATAAACAAAATTGCCAAATCTAGGGACGATTCTCTTTTAGGACATGCCGTTATAGCAATGGAGGAAAAATTTATTAAATATTTTGGTTCTATTTCACACTTGTATTGCTTTGCTATCATTTTCGATCTTACAAAAAAGTTGACAGGTTTACAGATTGGTATAGAGGGAATAGGTGAATGCCTTGGCTTTGATTATTCGGAAGCTTTCGCGCATGTCAAAGAGGAGTTTTTTTGTGTTTTCCGTATATATCATGATAAGTTTGGCAGCAGCGGAAGATCGGATGCCTCACAGTAGACGCAACAAGGAAAGACAAGCTTGACATCACACTTATGGAAGAAGCTAAAGGGCAAGTCTACTTTTTTGTCCTCTCAGTCTCAGACAACCTCCAAGTGGAATTCTGTCTCGGAATTGAACCACTATTTGGAGCATGATTTTGCAAATATTGATCCTGATCTTATTGGTGGAGACAAGATAGACTTGCTCGAGTGGTGAAAGAACAATAAACGGATATTTCCTATGCTGTCACATTTCGCATGGGATGTTCTCCTGGTGCCAGTGTCCACCGTCTCTTCAGAAGCGACGTTCAGTATGGTAGGGAGAATAATCGAAAAGAGAAGATCATCTCTTACGCCTAGGATGGTGAAGGTAATTACATGTGCCAAAGACTGGGAATTAGCCAAAGAGCGGCAATAACATCAACTGGAGGATCTCGAAATCGTATAGGCGTATGCTGACCTCGAACGCATGAACGATATAGATATTGATGAGTAGATATTATGTACGCATGCTGTTATAGTTAGTATATACATATATTGTTACTGTACTCTTTTTCTTACTTGGGGAACCTCACTCTGGGGTGTAAGGTTTTTAACGAAGCAGTAACATTGTATTTTTAAAATATCAAAGAAATTCCACTTTTTCTCCAAATATTTATGTCATTGCGTGCCCATGTTTTTATGTAATTAATTCAATTTCAACTAGTTTTTAACGAGACGGGTATGAGAGAAAAGAAGATGACGACCGTCGTTGTTGCCTTCGTGTATAGTTATTTCGGGCTGGGCTTGGGCTGGTATGGCGCGAACGCTAGCATGGCAGGCTTTGGGCCGTGTTTGGGCCTAGCCGGAGGCGAGACGGGTCGGCACGGTATGGCACGATGAGATGACTGAGCCGAGTCGGCATGGCACGAATTTCGTCTTATTTTTCACTATTCATAAATTTCGTCTTTTTCTGAACTTTTGGCTTTTGTTGAGCTTTTTTGCCGGTTCTTTTTTCCCATATTTGTTTGTATTATACGTAATGGGCTAACATATTTTTATATTTTTAATTTTTTAAATTTAATTATGCTAAATAAGCCTCTGTCAGCTACAGTGTTTTCAGCCATAAGTCATGAGCTTTTAAGCCGAACTGATCACCACCCCGAACTGTGCTGGTACGGTACTATCCAACTTCCAGCTCTACCGACAGGCACAATAGAGTTGCGGTGGGATGCCACACGCTGACACGCATCATGCATGGCCGCGCCCGCGCTGGACCGTGCAGGATGGGCCGCGCCGCGGGTGGTACTGGTAACAGCCTAACAGGTAACTCGTTGCACGGCCGCGTGCCAGGCATGCCGCTACTGGAGTGTTCTGAACTGCTGAAACCGGGCGGTCCGTACAGCCGCGCGCGCATGACGCGCCGGTCGGTTCGTCGGGTTTTGATCTCATTTTTGGAAGTTTCCTGGGGTGTGTATATACAGCTCTTTCCTGGAAAACAAATGAGAGGAAGCAATTCCCTTGCACGAGATATTTTTGGTCCATGTTAACGCAATCATGATTCGTGAATTAACAAACGAGCGATAACCTTATGCTTATACCTGAAAAAAAAAAAGAAGAAAAGCATGCGAGAATTTGTGTACATTGTGCTTGTTCTTTAAACAAAAATTTTAGGTGGACATGGACTAATGGAGAGTCACATTGCATGTCTCAGTGTGAAAGCTAAGTAAACATCTCAACACAGAATGAGATTTCAAGTTACTTTGCCGGCCAACAACC
The DNA here is from genome assembly GCA_017311315.1 of Dendrocalamus latiflorus. Lineage (NCBI taxonomy): Eukaryota > Viridiplantae > Streptophyta > Magnoliopsida > Poales > Poaceae > Dendrocalamus > Dendrocalamus latiflorus. Next base: position 38,450,741 of record CM029628.1, read on the forward strand.
CCACGACCGACGAAGCCATCACGCAAGGTGTTGCACATTTCCATTTATTTTTCACTGTTTGATATCATAGATTGCTTATTTTGCATTTTAATTGTTGGTAGCTTTTTTATGTAATTAAATTTAAAAAATTATAAATAAAAACTTAGTTCATCATAGACAATACAAACGAATATGAAAAAAAGACAAAAAAACTCAAAAACCAAAAAAAGTTGTAAAAGGACAAAATTAAGAAACTAGAAGTTAGAAACCAAAAACTAAAAGCTGAATTCCAAATGAGCAGCTACTCTTATGCTATTCCAGTCTTTCTTTTCGTTTTATTTTAGAAGGGGTACTGCATTTGTTGATGCAAACATTTTAAGAGTAACATGGCCATTCCTTGGCAGCCAATTAATCTGCATAAGTTGTAAAGCAATTCAAGTTGTGTGACGTGCATGATGCCATTAGTATATTATACCAGTCAAGATGCCTATTCAGATAAAATTAAGAAAAGCAGCCGAGATCATCCATCGGATAAAATTAAGAAAAGCAGTCGAGGTCATCCATCACCTTCAACATGTCCGTGTTTTGGGGGAATTAACTCCATGTCGGCATGTTGTCAAAGCCTTGCAAACAAAGATGCTACTGCTGACACTGACACATCGTCTCTCTTACTTTTTTTTTAAAAAAGATTGAACATTGTCTATTTATCCTGGAGGAAAAACTTTGGTACGCCACGTAAAAATTCACAATACATGTTCCATCTAGCTTCTATTTCTGACTTTATTTTTAATTATACAAAAAAAACTAACATTAGCTATAGTGTACTTTTAGTTACTACAATATAAAAAACTTATACTTACAAATTCTTCGGAGCACTGTCACATGTATCCATCGACCGGACTGGAACAGCAGCAAGGCTGTTGCGCAAAGATAGCTTAAGTGTCAAACTGCAACAGCAAATCTTGCCTTTGAATAGGCCATTCTTATTGTGGTTAGACCGCTTCTACTAACATCCTTGCATAGTACTTCCTAGGGATAAGTCCTTCCTTCCACTTTTTCTGAGAGCAAGGTACAAGTTGCTTTCTTATTTAAAGTATGGCTGTTACTTTCTTTGAATGAAAACAAAACGTCAAATATGAAAGTAAAATATGCTGTGAGAGTTAAGAATCATCCTATAATAGAAAAAGGTAGTTGAAATTGTCATGTGATAAGTAAGAGCAATTTGGTTCACATTAGCCAATCTTTTTTGTTGTCATATTCCTAATACAAAAGAGAAAGAGGCATTAGTTTACAAAGAGCATCTAAAATTTATTCTAGTTGTCGTCAATACGAGACTAGACAACAGAGTTAGAAGCACCTCCGGTTAGATGCGAAGACCACCAAGGATGCGAAGGAACTCAAAGAGAAGCACATAAGTGACCAAGTGTATTTAATATGAGTGGAGAGAGGGAATCGAGTGAAGTTAAAAGTTTTCCCACGCGATCTAGCTCACTCCTAGGGATATCTATGTCCTTTGTCCCACACGGGTCCCACCATGTCCGAGACTCTGGGGATCAGTTCATGGCTGGCTCCGAACCTCGTCTGGGGTTGGCGCCTCCGGCACGCGAGAGGGAGGCCCCGAGGGACCAAGTCTGTCTCAGGTGTGACACTTATTACTAGTATGTAATCGCTAGTTGCTTAGTTTTTTTTGTACTCCAGTTCACTGGAGCACCTTATCGGCACCAGCCTTTCATGTAGCTTTTTGTACCCACAGGAGTTGACCCCCTTTTGTAGCTATGGTGCAATCTATGAAATTGTGGGTCCTTTAGTCCACTGTTCTTGGGTGTGCTATGTTGTGAAATGTTTAGAATGGATCTACTTACCTTTGTAAGCAGTGGTGTGGCGTACTAAACTAACCGTTGATCGCTGAGGAACCAAACCCTCTCGGGCTGAGTCGATTAAGCATCGAGCTTCACACAAAGTACCTAAGTTTGAGTAGCGGGCGGGGTGAATTGTTGGGGTCAAGGCTCGGCCGCAATCCTTAGTGCCATCGTGCATAACATCCAGGAACGAACTCTTTGTGCCCCATGTCGGGACTCGTCTTCGCGCGATGTGTGATGATGTCTCATGCGCCAATCAGTGGGTGAGGGGCCAGGATACCCGAAGTTCATCCTGTGACCACCTGGCTTTCTCTGACAAGAGCGTAAAGGAGCTATAGTTGCCCTTGTTCCTTTCACAAGGCTTGCGCCATTGTTGCTTGCCTAATACCCAAATAAAGCTCACTTGATGCTCATTAGTAGGGGTATCATGCTACCCCGTCCCTCATAAAAAAACTTGATGCTCACGACGAAGCTCACCAGTGGCTAGTCGCTTAGTAGGCAAGAACATCGCCGTCTCCCATCAGAGAAAACTTGGCGCTCATGATGAAGCTCGCGAGCGGCTAGTTGCTTAGTAGGCGAGAACGTCGTCATCTCCCATCAGAAAAAACTTGGCACTCATAGCGAAGCACACGAGCGGCTAGTCACTTAGTAGGTGAGAATGTCATTGTCTCCCATCAGAAAAAAAAACTTGGCGCTCTCGATGAAGCCCACGAGCGGCTAGAGGCTTGGGGAGGTGACTCAGCCCAGAAGGCGAGTTGTCACGGACTCGACCCCAGAGGGTGAGTGTTAGGCGACTCGACCTTGGAGGGTGAGTTGTCGCAGACTCGACAATAGAGAGTGACTGTCATGTGACTTGACCCTGGAGGGCGAGTTGTCGTAGACCTTACCTTAGGTGGTGGGAGTATTTGCTCATCTTAGCACACAGATTGCCAAATGCACACTTCACTTGACCAACATGCAGTAAAGGCATATATAATTGAAAGGGCGAGGGGCATCATAATAGGCATGATACAAAAAAGGTTGTAAATGGAGGTGTCAAAGTAGCCCGGTAACTTACATCTAATGCTTGTGGAGGTTGTCCACATTCCAATTGTGCTTGAGTTCAACGTTGTTGAGTGATTGTATGTGGAACGATCCTAGACGGTTGATGTGGATGACTTCATACGGTCCTTCTCACTTGGAGCTCAGCTTACCATCGAGGTTCGGATTGGTCATTTTCTCCAGGATGAGATCACCAACTTGGCTGGGCCGTGGTTGGACAACCTTATTGTATGTCTTGGCCATCGCCGCTTGGTACCAGTCAAAGTTGAGGGTTGCTTCTTGGCAGGATGCATCAGTTGATTCCAGCGAGGCCTGACGGGCATCATCATCCGGGTTGTTGTGGTTCTGAGAGATCCAAGCTTGATTTCTTCCAGCGTGATGGCCTTGTCACCGTACAACAGTTTGAATGGGGTGAACGTTGTAGCCCGACTGAGCGAAGTTCGTGTCGACCGGCGCGGTAGTTGGGCACGGGATCTGGAGCTTGGCCGACCTAGGGCAGCCCAACCCCTAGGTGTTCACGGCTCATCCCTATGCCCCCAGCTGGGGTGAGGGCCTTCCTTCACACTTGGTCAAGTTGTGCTCAGAGATCGTTGGCTTCTTGGACTCCAGACGAAGATGGCAAGTTCGCCCGAGCACAGAATTTGACCAACTTGGCACGAAGGGCTTTGACCTCGAGCACCTCAGGGTGTATTGTCTCTCGTGCCGAAGTCCACACTTGCTCCAGTTGGTTCCTTAACTCCTCGGCTTATCGGGCGTCCGTGGGCGGCAAGGGTCTTGCTTTAGCTTATGCCCTCTTGAGTTATGCCCAGAGTTCTCCGGCTTCACGAGCCTCGGCCATAGATTGCAGAGCCTCGGCTTATGACTCCCTCAATTGCCTTCAGAGGTTCTCCAACTCCCGCTCCACCTCCTTATGAGTGTTCGGAGTGTCGGCCTCCTGGGAAGCCACGGTCTGACCGGTGACCTTGGCCTCCATGGAGAGGTCCAGCTGCGCCTCCAGCCCTGGAGCAGCGCGGGCTATGATTCAGCTTGACTTCGGCCTCAGAGGGGAGTTTGCTCCTCCCACCTCAGTGACCTTTCGTGCCTTTCCCTTCTTAGATGGCATGACTTCTCGCTCGGATCCCCACAGACGACACCAACTGTCGTTGATACAAGACTGGACAGTAAACTTAGAAGCACCCCAGTCAGATGTGGGGGGACTCAAGGAGAAGCACACAAGTGACCAAGTGTATTCAATATAAGTGTATAGGATTACCAATGGCCTCTCCTCTTCCACTACAAGGAATCCTATTTATAGACGGGGGAGAAAGAGGTGAGTGAAGTTACAAGTTTGCTCTCAGGGTCTAGCTTACTCCTAGGTTTATCTTCGTCCTTTGTCCCATGCGGGTCCCGCTATGTTCGAGACTCTAGGGTCGGTTGGTCGCTTGCACCGGACCTCGTCCAGGGTTAGCTCCGGACCCCACCTAGGGTTGGCCCCATACCTCATCGAGGTTGGTCTTGCGGGCTTCGCCAAGGTTGATTTTTGAACTTGTCTTGAGGTAGACTTTCCAACGGCCGTTGTCGCTCTGAGGTTGTCATGGGCCCGAGGTGGCACGGGGACCCTCCCCCCAAAACTAATACTAAGTCTAAAAAGAATTGATGCTAGTATTATAATTACTAATATATAGTGGTAAGGTTAGTTGAAATTGTGTTATACATAAATGAAGGTATGCTTCTCTAAGGTTCTGGTAGTCAAATTTGTGCTGCAATTGTGTGCATATGATGCAGCAACTTACAGCTGGTTTATACCATAATTCGGGTTATACAATAGCTAATGAGTAAAGATTCAGGTGGAAATGGATCGAATATGAATTGAATAGTGCTCTTACCACATTCGTATTCGTATTTTGTAAATGAATACAAATATGAATTCAAATATTCTCGAATACAAATATGAATCAAATATTGTAACGAATACGAATTCGAATCGAATATCTACTAAGTTCGGTCAGATTCAGATATCCTCATAACTTATGTAGTATGAAGATATTAATGATATTTTATCCTCGTACAGCCACACTTAATCATTCTAATTCATTTACTTCACTTAAATGAACATGAATTCACATTGAATTAAAAAAACTTGTCAAACTTAGTCGTATTGCAACAAAAATATGTATATAACTTCATCGAATATGGATACAGATATGAATAGTTTGGATAAAATAATATTTTGGACGGTAAAAGTCCATACCATATTCGTATCCTTATTTTTATGTGAATTCGAATACGAATATGAGAGAAATTGCCAATCAGATGTAAAAATATATATCATATTCGTATCCTAATGAACACGGTAACCAGATTGTACGAATAATTTGTATATATTTCCCACTCCTAGTAAAGATAACACTTTTCTAACTACATGGGGTTTATTTGCGCATGGACAAGTATTGTGTTTAAGCCAGTCTTCTCATAGTGCCACAATTATAACCTTCAAGCGACCGAGCGTTTGCTCGGGTGGCTCAACTCACTAGTGGGCAGCCAGCCTACCTGGCTTTGAAGCCTGTGGTGTGCGCATTTTTATGGGGCACTGTTCATGTGAATAGTGTCCCTCTGGCATTGTTCATGTGAATATTATCTCCTGAGTACACGCGCACGTGGGTACATTCAGTGGTCAAAGCGTGTGCCTACGCTCCGGAGACTCTTGGGTCTTTGTCTCATCTCATACGTGTGCATTGGACGCACTCACGTGGGTGTGTGGTGTTGTGTGTGCGCATGCATGCGTGAGTGCGTCATTGTTGTATTCATGATCTTGAAAAAACAATTATAACCTTCAAGTGTTGCATCTTACGCTGCCACGACCATGACAACATGCATGAGGCAAAAGCTGGTGGTCTTTTCTTCGTTCGGGGATGCACCCATTTTTTATTCATCAGAAACAAAAAATAGAACTGCTCGTATGTGACACACTACTATTGTTATTGGACGAAACGCTCCCTATCATGCACCCCCAACTTGAACAACATCTTGAAGCGGCTAAACTTCTACGTGTCTAGAGCACTGTTGGGAATAATCCTAAATTGGTTATGGAGAGAAAAAATAACCTATAAGTGTGAGGAAGACCTCACCCATTGAATTAGTCTTTTGAGGGAAGAATGTCCAATACCACTCATAAAACTGTTACTTTAGGATTTGCATGCGGCTGCCCGTGGACTTAGTTGTGTTAAGCCTGTTTGGACCTAAGATCCGAGAAGTAAACCTGGTTGAATCTAGACATGCAACCAAGGTCTAATGTGACAATTAGTATTAGAGCCCAGGTGTACATAGTCGATGTGTAAGGGGGAATGTTGGCCCAGGTGTATATAATTGATGTGTGAGGGAGAGAATATTGAGAATAGTTTCACATCGGTTGTGAAAAGAAAAAACACATATAAGAGAGAACTCACACATTTGACTATTCTATTGGAGAGAATGCCCAATATTATATATAAATTTGTTGCTTTAGGGATTAGTATTCGGTAACCTGTGAACTTAATTGTATTTAGTCCATTTATACTAAGGCCTGGAAAATAAATCGGGTTGAACCTACGCATATGGACAAGATCCGATGTAACAAATGCAGGCGCTCAGCACGCGTGTTCCGTGTTGGGAGCGTCGCGACTCGCGCGCGATCCCGGCCTCCATGTCTCTCCTCTCTGCCGCTCCTCCGGTCACTCCAGTCCAGTCCTCCTCAGCGATGCAACGGCACTTATAAGAAGGCGCAGGGGCATGGAGGTTTGTTACTTGTTACCGTGGGAACAGCCGTGCTGTTAACCCCTACACAGCCGCCCCTCCTCCCACTCCACTTCCCCCCCGGAAAAACTCCTCCCCAACCGTCCGCCCCCTGCAACCGCAACCCACTCGTGTAGCCCCATATAGGAAGCTGCTTCCCTTGGAGATCACCTTATTAGTTAGTCTCATCGTCACTGCAGCCTGCGCGCCGACGTAGCACGACGCGACTTGGGTTGGGATGCTCACGTTCGCGGAGCTGGCGTGCCCGACGGGCGGCGGTGAGGGGTCCGTGGACTCGCAGCTGTGGCTGGCGTGCGCGGGGAGCATGTGCTCCGTGCCGCCCGTGGGCGCGGCGGTGTACTACTTCCCGCAGGGCCACGCCGAGCAGGCGAGCGCGGCCGTTGACCTATCCGCCGCGCGCGTCCCGTCGCTGGTGCCCTGCCGAGTGGAGGCCGTGCGGTTCATGGCCGACGCGCAGAGCGACGAGGTCTTCGCCAGGATCCGCCTCGCCCCGCTCCGCCCCGGGGACGCTGTGGTGGACGTGGGCGAGGCCGCGTACGAGGGGCGGCAGCAGGAGGACAGGGCGAAGCCGGCGTCGTTTGCCAAGACGCTGACGCAGTCCGATGCGAACAACGGAGGGGGGTTCTCGGTGCCGCGGTTCTGTGCGGAGACCATCTTCCCGGGGCTGGATTATAGCGCCGAGCCGCCCGTGCAGAACGTCCTGGCCAAGGACGTGCACGGCGTGGAGTGGAAGTTCCGGCACATCTACCGGGGCACCCCTCGCCGGCACTTGCTCACCACGGGGTGGAGCAACTTCGTGAACCAGAAGAAGCTCCTCGCCGGCGACTCCATCGTGTTCCTCCGCGGCGAGGGCGGCGAGGTCCACGTCGGCATCCGGCGTGCCAAGCGCGGGTTCTGCGGTGGCGGGGGCGACGAGGGCCCCTCCGCGTTGCTCGGATGGGACCAGTACAGGGGCCTGATGCGGGGCAATGCGAGCTCGAGCGGCGGGGGCGCTGGCGCCAAGGGGAAGGTCCCAGCCGAGGACGTGGTCGCGGCTGCGAGGATGGCCGCCGCCGGGCAGCGGTTCGAGGTGGTGTACCACCCGCGGGCGAGCGCACCGGAGTTCTGCGTGCGCGCGGGCGCGGTCAGGGCGGCCATGCAAGTGCAGTGGTGCCCCGGCATGCGGTTCAAGATGGCGTTCGAGACCGAGGACTCGTCGCGGATCAGCTGGTTCATGGGCACCGTCGCCGGCGTCCAGGCCGCCGATCCCATCCAGTGGCCGCAGTCGCCTTGGCGACTCCTTCAGGTACGCGCACACACCAGCATCACCCTTGAGATATTCTCTTGAACTAGCCTCCACTCCACCACATGTCATGGAACCGTAGTATTAACCAGACGAAATGGTGGTTCCGTCCTGAATGGGCCTCGCAGGTGACCTGGGACGAACCGGAGCTCCTGCAGAACGTGAAGCGCGTGTGCCCGTGGCTGGTGGAGCTCGTGTCGAGCATGCCCAACCTCCACCTGCCGTCCTTCTCGCCGCCGCGCAAGAAGCCGCGGATCCCGACCTACGCCGACTTCCCGTTCGAAAGCCAGTTCTTTCACCCGGCGCCGTTCCCTCCCAACCCACTGGCGGTGGCACACAGCCACGACCACGACCAACTGCACCACAATTTCCCCTTCTTCCCCTTCCCGGACAGTAGTGCTCCTCCTGGAGGCATACAGGGAGCCAGGCATGCGCAATTCGGTCCATCCCTTTCGGATCTCCACATCAGCAACCTGCAGTCGAGCCTACTGTACTCCGGCATCCGCCGCCCCGCCGCCGACCATGTCGCTCCTCGCCCACCAAAAATCAGCACTGACTTGACGATTGGCAGCCCGCCCTCCCGCGAAGACGACGTCTCGTGCTCTCTGCCGATTGGCGCAAAGAAGCCTGACGATGTCAAGCCACCGGCGCTACTGCTCTTTGGACAGGCCATACTAACCGAGGAGCAGATGAAAGGTAGCAATTCTGACGGTATGACCTCGCCGGGAGCCGCTGGGAACGGCTCGCCTAACTGGGAGTCCGAGAAAGTGCCTAATGTCTCTGAAGGCTCCGGCTCCGGCGTGATCCAGGGCAGCCCGACCAACAACACGTCCTCTTGGAGATTGCAGTGGTTTGGAGATGGCAGCAGCCAGGCATCATCTGAGTTTGGGCTGGAGCCCGGCCAGTGCAAGGTGTTCATCGAGTCAGATACCGTCGGCCGGAACCTTGATCTCTCGGCGCTGAGCTCGTTCGAGGAGCTGTACAGCCGCCTGTCTGACATGTTTTGCATCGAGAGCGCTGAACTGAGGAGCCATGTGCTCTACCGTAGCGCCGCCGGCGAAGTCAAGCATGTCGGTGATGAGCCTTTTAGGTGAGCACATTGGAAACTTATCTTCGGTCATTTTTACACTTCAAACGAATCATATTGTCACTCGTTATCAATTCTTGACCTGAACACAATGCCTTTTCCCTCATTTGCAGTGTGTTTGTGAAATCGGCTCGGAGGCTGACAATACTGACAGACGCTGGCAGTGACAACTTAGGGGGCTAGGAAGGAAGCGATCATCCGAATAACTAAGGGCGCTACTCCTAGTCCTAGGGAGCAATAAGCCGAACTACATGTACTGCTGAATGAGCTGTGGTTTCTTCTCGATCCAGCCGAGAGGTTTAGTCAGGAAAGCTGATGCAGCGTTCAGTTAGCTTGTTTTTTTCCCATCCTTTTTATTTCTCATCATCGTAGGAGTTAAAGAAGCTCTCATCATCCAAACAAATTGTACTTATCTTGATCATGAAATGTACTTCTTGGTTGCCATAATTATGTGGATTTCAAACCTTGTGCTGATTCAGAAAATTGAATACTCTTGGTCTCTGACCGGTGGCCAAAGAGACAAGATTGGCAGGTGCAGGCTTAAATGTAATTGTGTACTGTTGGAATATTTACTAGGCACTGCGGATTCTGAATCAGGGGTGGTCTCAGCTCCAGGCATTTTCATTTGTTCCCTTCTTTGCCTGAGCGGCGACTGTACATTGTGTTGCCTTCAGGGCCTCCTTGTCCTTTGATTGCAGAGAAAAAAATAATTGTGCTGTCTGGCCATTTAGCCTGGAATATTGTTGCATGAAATGGACATCTCACCTAACACAGAACCAAAAGAACAGGGTCTGCCGTAGTGACCCTTCCATTATTATTCCATGATGCATCACTGTTTCTCTAAAGTTCTTCTGATTTTTCAATGCTTACAGACGCAGAACCATTGGTGTACGTATCTGTGACCCTGTTGGGAACTAAGCCTGTAATTTGTGCCTAACATTTGCTTATTTGCTTGTTCAGCATAGTTGAAATCAACAAAGGTCGTCAACGCCGGTGTAAACTGCACCATATACCGGAAGACAAAGATGGTTCCATCACCTGTTTGGTCTCGGTTTGCTTGTCTGGTAAGTGTTCTTGACCACATCCTTGTCACGAAGACAAGAACAGGCGAGGGAGGAGGAGGAAGGCAAGGTTAGGGGCCAAGTTACAGGCGAAGGATGCCAATCACAGGGCGTTGTCCCGTCCGCCTGTCACCCTGAAAGAATGTTACACAGCGAATGATAGGGGTGTGCGATCAGACAGGCGCTTTTGCAGGGGAAGTTGCTGTCCTGCGTTTCACACATGACGCCGACGGGTCTCTCTCGGGTGCTGGATTAGAATAGAGCCATGGACGTTGCTGTTCACCTATACAGGCCATTGATTGTTTAATCAGGGAGGTTCTTGTTGTGACAAGAACTTGCCAAGGGAAATCATAACAGTGGCAGGTTTAGTTGCCAGGTTTACGACTTTGGATACAAGTTGCCTTGCTTTGTGGCGCAAGTGTTGGGCATGCTAATTAATTAATCTTCAACTTAAATGTTTGGTTTGTCGGGATTGCAAAACTAGTCTGTCAAATGTAGGAGGAACCATTATTATAACAGGCTTTTCTGATGAAATGGTCGATTTGATACTACATGAGCTAGAGTTACTAATTTGATTTTGTAATTGGGTTTTGCTAAATAGCATTTGAGTGTTTTTTTTAATTTGTGAGCACTCAATTTTTTTATCAATTAAATGTTGCTGTGTTTGTACTTTATGGTTTTGACTTTATAATTTTTTCTATGTCAGTAATATAATAAGGGAGTAATCAATTTGTTTATTATGGTCGTAAGTTACAACATAAACGAATTGTCCTGCTGCAAACTGCTCATTGCTCATTAGGTTGGTAAAACTTCAGCTCTCCAGCTAGCATACTGCTGTTGAGTGAAGCATCAATGCATACTGTTGAGCATTCTACATACTGTACTGTTGAAGCCTTGAAGGGGCCCTGTCACTTGAATTAACCCGGGTTTTTTTTTGTTTGCAAGCACTGGTATTTTGGTTGGTCTCAGTTTGTTGATGATAATGCCGGTTTGTCGGTGCCCGTAACCATTGTTGTCTGCTAGCACTAGCTTTCCCTTCAAAGAAAGGAATGTCCATGAATTAGCGTCGGTTGAATCGTTCACATCCATGTATATCGGCTCTAATTTTTGCAGAAAGGAAAGTTTGTCATGCTGGTATCTAGCTAGACAGCACCCAACATAGATTCAGACGTGGTACCGCAGGAGTAGCAGGAATAATAGCCATGAACATCACTGGAATATCATGCATTATATAGCTGTTTAAGTTGCCTTTTGTAAAAGAGAGCGCGAGAGAGGAGAGAGACGAAATGACTTGAGAGAGATGCAACTCTCGTGAGATGAAATAAAGAAAGCGGCTAGCGTCGGTGCGGTGCGCAGCGCCCGGTCCGGCGTGTCGGGCTGCCCGCGTGTGTTGTGTGAGCCAAGCAATGGAGTGGCAACAAATGGACAGCACATACTACTGCGTGAGAGACGGAGGTGTAGGAAAAGTCAGCAGAGTCAAGAAGTCAACGAGGTTACGGTGGGGACGCCGTGGCACATTGCACCATGTCGGAGTGCCCGGGCCCCCTCTTCACCTCGCTGTCTACTCCCTAGTCCCATTGATTAGCTTGTTTACTTGTGTTTAGGCGGGGGGATTAAAGGGGGGAGGGAGAGGTAAGAGTGATTGACTAATGAGAAATGGGGGCAGTGCAGTTCTCGTGCGGGTGATGCGCCGGTGACGACAGCGCCAGGGCGATTGTTCCGCCGCTTGGTGGGCACCGCCTGCCGGCCTAACCACGTTGACTGTGTTGCCTTCGCCTTTGTTCACCGGGCGCAGGGGTGAAAAGGGGAGTGATCTTTGGCGGAAGACGGTGTGCTTAGCCAAACCGGCAAGGAAGGCAAATTAGCGTAACCAATCAGCACGTAGATAGACCAAGGTCGAACCAAGCGGACAGCAAATCCATGTTCAGTAGTTCTATTGACGCAAATTGAATTTGGGAGTGATTATTGCATATGTGATTGTTTTTTTTATTATTTTCAGTCACTTTTTTATATTACAATTTTAGGTGGCTGAGAGTACAACTTTAGGAGAGGATGAATTAGGCCCCGTTTGGCACAGCTCCACCACCGCCTCCTGGAGCTATTTGGAGCCATTTTGTGCCAAACGGGGTACAACAAAATAGCTCCACCCAAGGAGTCCCTTAAAACCTGCTGAGACAAAAGTAGCTCCTTGGGTGGAGCTGAAAAAAGTAGCTTCACCCAGCTCCACTTGTGAAGTAAAAAAAACAGCTTCACTTGAAAAGTGGAGCCGTGTCAAACGGGGCCTTAGTACACTGCAATTTTAGATGACGGAAAGTGTAACTTCAGGTGACTGAAAGATAAAAAATTTCAGTTGACTGTGCAATAGCAAAACTGATTGAACTTACCACTCCCATTAAATGGCCTGTCTGGATGGAGTGCAAGCTTCTCTCTCGTGACGAAACTCCAAATCCTTGATGCACTAGTGGACTATAACCTCCTCCCCAGGAAGTGAGTTACTACTTGCGATACATGATACGCATAAACTAATAGGCTAGCTGATACGCAAAAGGTGTGCGGTAAATCTCTCTTCTTCTCCTTGCGGTCAGCAGGAAGTTTAGGGTTTTGTTCTGTGTAACCCAACTCAAAACTTTCTCCAACTTGCGGCCAAAGAAGAACAGCAGCAACACCGAGATAATTTGGCCGACAATTGCACTAGATCAGTTATGTAACACCCCCATTTCTGGGAGTATTATGAAACCCTCGCAGCTGCCCAGGACTGTTCAACTGCGAGTACATCCATTGAGCGTATAACATTGCCAACACAAGCTTAAGCGCAAAAGCGAACTTTATTACAATATAAAGGCTAAAAGCCAAGTATTACAGTAGGCCAACGGCCTTTACTTACATTACAGCAAAAGATGCCACAGGCACGCCTGAGCGGAGAACGACCCTAATTCCACGTTTTATCAACCTCGTACGGAATCGTCCCTTCATCTTCTCGCATCCTCAAAATTAGTTGGTTCTGTTTATGTTTTTAGCAAGCATGAGTACTACCACTTGTACTCAACAAGTCACACGGAGCTTAATAATAATTTCATGCATAGTATATCAAGTAAGGGGGGGGATCAAGTCTATTATTTTATGTGGATGCAGTTTTAGTTGGAACCATTTGAAAACCTTTAAAATGTAGTTCATCAAAGTAAAGGGGGGGGGGGGGGGGTTTCAAGCTTGATTATCACTACTCAATATTTGCCAAACCATTCCAAAACTACTTATGCCTTGATACTGGATTCACCCACTAAACACAGCTTCGTTTACCGGAAGCACGGCGTATTCGAATACCATTTGTCATGACTTTGCAAAGCTGCCCTGCTTTACCCACAAGATCCCTTAACTCCGGCCAGAGAGTTAAGACAACAAAGATGTTCACTGCTCAATTCTTTGTGTAGACTCCGCCCAGTAGGTGTTTAATCTCAATAAGCTCGGATGACCCCACGGATCTCGTCCGACTCATCGCAGCCCTACAGTTGTATGGTTAACCACCTCCCATACGAACTCACCCTCTGTCTCCCCCTTTCCAGTTGCAGAGGTTCAATTGAAGTTGAGCAGCTACTAAGCCAGGTTTGACTAAGTCAAGTTTGACCAAGTCAACGCTTGTGGTTGGGCGATTACTATGTCCGTTACTCAGCATAAGGGTCTAGTCCTTACATTTTAACTGAGGCATCATCCACACACAAACCCAAATTCAGTACACCCTGTACTGCCACCAATCCACAACCAGCCTCCACCCTAGGATAAGATCTTCGGATCCACTTCTGCGATCCTCATTTATCCTATTTTCAACTTTCCAAAACTCTAGACCAATACCAAACCTTAACAGTATAAAGATTCGATGTGGTCCTAAACTACCATGTTATTAATAATCTTATATTTTATGTTACTAGGTCTTGTCAAGGTGAATGTGGCCATCAAGTTAAACTGGGCTTTTCGGGTGGTAGGACATAACTAATATCATGTCATTCTAAGCATTGATTGTACATAAAATAACAGTGCGCAAATAAATAATGAAAGTACAAGTAAATAAATATCTTTAAGGAATGTAGGATCAACATGTTCAAAAATATGTGTGACTTGCCTTGCGGATTTTCAATTTCGATTATTTCGTATTCTTCAGTGGGCCGGGTCTGGACTTGAGCTTTTCCCTCCTGTTCTTGCGAAATCTCGACTTCGTAAACTAACGCAAAACAAATAAAATAAAGTTAATTCCATGCCCGAAGGATTGAGCTAGGAATAAAGAAAATAAAAGAAGAAAAGAAAATCGGAAAACTCCATTAAATTGGGATTTTAGGCTAATAGGAGGGCTATATGGGGAAATGGGCCTTGGATTTGGGTTGGCGGGCTCAAAACGAATCCGGGGAGTATAAATATGCATTTTTGGGTTCGGGCTCAACACTGTTCCTCGGGCTCGGCACTGTTCCTCGGGCTCGGGATAGTTGGTTCGGCCGAACCACGCTGACCGGACTCGAATCCGATGCAACGGGCACGCGGGGTGAGCGGGTGCGGCTGGGACGGAGCGGAGCGGCTCGGTCAGGTGCGTCGGGCGCGACGGGCGGGTGCGTCCGGTGCGGCGAGCGGCGCGAGCGACGGGGCTCGGTTTAACCGAGCCGAGACGGCGGGTCGGGGGAACAGTGCACACGCACTGTTCTTCTTCTCCACCGAGCTCCCGCGCGCGCTGGGAACAGAGGGGGAGGGTGGCGGTTGGCGGCGGCGGCAGAGTGAACTGCGACGGCGACCAAGGGTGTGGACGGGTTCCTGGGAGTGAGGAGGTTCCATTTTCGGTGGTTGTGGGCCCAGTGGAGGCGGCAATCGCCGGCGGTGGACTTCCCCTTTCCGCGGCCATTTTTGAACTTGCGGTGAGAAGAGGGTCTCCTAGGGCAATTGGGCTGGCAATTGGGCATCCTTGGGAGATAGGGAAGGTCGTAGGGGGTTTGGCCGAAGCTCGGGAGGCTTGGGTTGGGCCGGCCACGGTGGCTGTTTTCGGAGGTGGGGTGGCTCACGGTGCCGGAAGAGGAGATGGGTTGAGGAGCTAGGGCAAGGGTCGGGGATGGTTTCTAGGGATATGGAGGTGCCACAGGCGAAAGCAATTGGAAAGTAGATGGCCGGAGGTGGGACATTGCGCTAGGGCATGGGTTTGGGGATTTCGGCCATTACTGACAGTGGGAGGGGGAAGAGGGACTTCGGGGTGATTGGTGAGCTTCAGGGAGGTGGGATGTTTCCATTGAGAGGGTCGGGAGTGCTTTAAATAGGCCGGGCATGGCGGTTCACCAGGGAGGGGAAAATATCGACGGTGGCAATGGCGGTTTCGGGAGCTTCTGGCTTTGCAAAGTGTGCTGGCATGTCTTGGGCACTACGAGATGATGGTCAAGGGCTATAGAGAAGTGACAGGTCGGCTGTGAGAGGAAGGGGCGCGAATTCGGCAGAGGCGGCCCGAGCGAACGGTGGCGGCGTTGCCACGCCTTACGGCCGTACCAGAGCGGTGTCAGGGCGGGGAAAGCAAGGTGGTAGGACGCTCTGACACGCGGGCAGGGGCTGGCAGGGGCTCGAAGCTGCGGGAGAGCTTGACGGCGAAGAAACGGGCAGCGGCGGCGAAATATCGGCAGCGACGGTGGATTTTCGGGCAGTGAACAGTACCGCGCCAAATCCCTCCGTTTACGGCAACAACGGCAAAGATTAAGGGTTGGTTTGCTTCTAGATTAGTGCGGATTAGGGCTATGGAGGGGATGGGCAAGGGAAAAACGGGAATTCAAATCCAATTTGAATTTTGCAAATTTTTGTTTGTTTCAACCTTCCCTCCTTAAAAGAATCTCGACCCCGAGATTCACCCAGGTTAAAGAATGGGTGGAAAACAAAACTTGTTACAGTTCCAATTCCTTTCCATAGATCTTGTTTTACTCAGGGCAAGCTTCCAGTAGTGACTGTTAATTGGGCTCCCGTCCGCACTTTGTCCACTTCTGGTTATTTGGGCTCTTAAAACTTTATGAAGATATTCTCAAAGTACGTATATGACTTGTGCTTCTTGGTTTAAGGTAATCTCATCTGGAAACTTATGCAATAGCATGACCATGTTCAGGTGGAGTTCTGTTGAATTTATCTCTGTGGTAGGTTTGCTTGCCTTGTAGTGTTGGTACCAATCAATTGACCCATGATTACTCGTAATCTCATATACCTCTTTATGTCTTCGGGAGTCTGTAACATAGATTTATTCCAATATCCGTTGATTCTTCTTCTCCATTCAAAGACTAGTTATGACTGTGGTGACCTGTCTTTCATTTTCTAGCAAATGTTATAAGTGTTATACTCTGAGATTTCCCTCTTCATATTATCTCATCAAAATTCTTTCTACATACCTGGATTCATCTCATTCTGTCAAACCGTATAGAGAGCTATAAAGTGTTGAGTTTCTTTTATGATTGAAACTCTGAATTTCCTCTTCATACAATATTAGGAGTGACCGTGAGATCCCAAAGTTTCTTGTTTATTCCCTGGTGGATTCTGTTGAATTTACTTGTCATAGTAGAGATAACACTTAGTAATCATACCAGAACATTCGCTTTCATTGACCATCCAACTCACAACCCTTGATTATTTATAACCATCTTCATTGTTGGGAATTTAATCTCAGCTGACCAGTGCATGTGCTATGGCTACTAATTCTAGGCCATAAGTAGCGTACTTCTCTTCAGGTGTCGACATCTCAATGCAAAAGTTATAATCCTTCCATCTTGTATCAACACACATCTTAGTCCCTGTTTCTGAGGTGTGACCGCAGGGTTGAAAATCCCTATTAGGGAATTTTAGAACTGGAGCTGTAATCAATCTAGTCTTCAATAGGAATGAGGCTATAATTTTTATCCTCTAAGAACTTTTCTTTTTATGCTCGAGCTTATACATACTTCCTTTTCTTTTTCTTCTTCTTCTTCTTTTTTTACCTGTATATCATCCTTGTATATACTAAATCATTCATGTCTTGTATCTTCACATAAACTTTCCTAGTTTATTTACCGCAACCTTTATAGGTACTTTATATACCCACATTCCTTATAATTTCCCCTTAGTATCTCTTGAGACGGGTCTGATTTATTTGTTCTAGTGTCCATACTCCCATTGTATTATTCTGATTTCCTATCCAAACTGAGTCGGTTCTTCCATCCTTTACGTAGTCTTTTAAATATTGCCATACTTCTCTTACACAAAGTTGGAACGTAGGTTCACAGTGAATTGCAATGCAACTTCTTTATTCCTTATACCACTGTACAGATAGTTCACGGATACTCACGGGTACATCCAATACCTTAAGAGGCTACTTGCTTACACAAACATACTTGCTTATACAAAAGTATGAGATAACACTCATTTTACGTTTCGTTTGTAACCAACGGTGTTGCCTAACTTTCTGACTACCTCTTTTGTCGCCTTCTCTTAGCCACTTCTTTATGGTGCATTTGTCTCCTTTTCCACTCGAGCCTTTTTGGAGCGGCGTCCTTCTTCCTCTGTTGGCAGTTGATATGATGTTGATGCCTGTCCTTTAGCTTGTATCCACGCCACTTCCTTAGGTAAGGATTTCCATGGGCATTGGGAGTGAATATGTCCTTTTTGGTTGCTGTGAAAACAAGTCTTGAGTGTCATAGTCACAAGATCGCTTTGTTTGATGATCTTCACGTATTCTGACATTTCTTCTTCTATCAAGAGAGCCTGATCAACTAGAGCTTGTAAGTTTGAAAATTCCATGGTCACGAGATAACACCTTATCTTAGGTTGCAAGCCTTCTAAAAAGCAGTCCATTCTTTTTTCTTCGGTATCGATTTCTTCTGGAGCATACTGTGATAAATGATATAATTGCTGCAAATATTCCATAACAGATTTGTCTTCTTGTTGAAGATTAAGAAAATCTCGATATTTTTCCATGGCAACTTTAGAAGAAACATAAGCTTTTCATTTTTATTCTGATATGTCCATTGGATAGCATTCCACCAGTTGATGGCCAGCTCCGATAGTTGATAAATGGCGAAAAGAACTTTTTCCGTATCCGTACATTGGATAGTTTTCAATCTCCTCTCGACATCTTGTAACCAATTGTCGGCACTTAAGAGGCTTCGTTGTTGAGGAAAATTCCGGTGGTCGAGTCTTCAGGAAAGTTGTAAGTTTGAATGCAGTCGCACTTGACATTGATACTAGTTCTTCTGGTGACGCTTTTATAATGAGCTGTTCCAATATTCTTGCTTGTTGTTCTAGTATTTTGACTTGTCCTTGTCTGCCTTCAATCCGGTCTTCTCCATGATAGACACAGCTTCTTTTATATCAGATAAGGCTTCTGTCATGGTGGATAGGGCTTTTGACAAGATGGATAGTCTCTTCTGATTTCCGTTGTCCATCTGTTACACCATCAATTCTTTAGTTTGCTCGGCGCTAATTCATTTGACAGTAGTTGAAACTTAGGGATCAGTCCTGTACCATTTTTGGGCTTAGAAGAGGAAGTGAGACGAAAACGAGGGAAGAGCAAGAAAGAGTTAGGAAAGAAAATGAAGTGAGATTAAATGATGTTTCTGATTGCTTTTGTAGGACACCTCTTGAAAATCTTCTTGCTTACTTACGAGGATAATCCCACATCGGTTAGCCTTCAACATTCGTAAGCTAAATTCATTCTCATACTACTCTTGTACATGGGCTTAAAATCCAGTGCCCTTTTTTTCTACTTCACACTAGGGCTAACACTATATCCTAGTTGTGACCTCATTTTTTTTTGTCGATAACCCCAAACAAATATAATGATTCATTTGATCCACCGAAAACATAATTCCTATTGCATTCTCCTAACTTCATTAATCACATCATGGTTATCCAAATTCTACAAAAATTCCAACCTCAACCATGACTATAAATCCAACATTAAACCTGTTATAATCCAGTATCCATATTTTAAATCCACCGATATCATTTGTATTCATATTTCCCTAAAATCCAATTATTTTTCATTATCAACTCATAATCTTAGTCGGGTCATTTAATAATCAACTAAGCTTCTTGCTATCTCCTTCTCATTTAATTCATCATTTTGAAAAATCTACCAAGGATAATATTATTAATCCGATTTATAATCCAATAATCACTATTATCAATATCCACCCAGAATATTATCATTGATTAGGCCTAAAATCCAATAATTATTATTATCACATTTTTTTCCAATCTAACAAATTCTATCACTTTATCCATTCAGATTATTCCGATATTAACATAATTCCACCAATATCTTCGATTATCATCGTCTCATATTTTAATTCCTTATGGGTTATCTACTCCTTTCTTTAAACTCCATGGCTATAATTCAACCTATTTGTTGCAATCAGAAATTTGCATTTAATTTCTTCTAAGATTTGCCTGATAGGTAAGGAGAGATCAGAACAGAGTAGGTAAGAATTAAGGACGAAATGAGACGGGATTAGAGTTTTTTTTAACATACTCTTTACTTAAAATCAGAAATTTAGTTTTGCACGAATTGCTTATTTAGCAGCCTACAGGCTAATAGTGCAATTCGGCTATTAATACAAACAGAAATCTTCGTCTATTTAAATGGTTCTACCCTTTGCATCAAAGATATCAAACGGTTATCATTTGCTACTACTCGAGCAGTGACCTTATAACTTTTCAGAAGGAAAAGCTTTTTGGTTAGGGTTTTTACACTACTCTTTTTTTTTAGCATCAGTTTTAATGTTTCTTAAGCTAGGGTTAGCATTTGTTTCATTTGGTCAGCACGAAATTAGTCTTAACCGTCTACTTGCATTTTAAGCTTTTGACAAAACCCAAAAGGAAAACTTTTACTTTTTGTCTAAGAAGGGTAAGATAGAAATAGGGAAGGTGAGACAGCAATAACACTTATGGTTTTCAAAATTCTTTTATATTTTGAAACTATGGTTTTGTGAAATCGTATTCTTAGCGTAACCAAACCTATACTTAGGGTCATCCTACGGTCAAGCAAGCGGGCTCTGATACCACTCTGTAACACCCCCATTTCTGGGAGTATTATGAAACCCTCGCAGCTGCCCAGGACTGTTCAACTGCGAGTACATCCATTGAGCGTATAACATTGCCAACACAAGCTTAAGCGCAAAAGCGAACTTTATTACAATATAAAGGCTAAAAGCCAAGTATTACAGTAGGCCAACGGCCTTTACTTACATTACAGCAAAAGATGCCACAGGCACGCCTGAGCGGAGAACGACCCTAATTCCACGTTTTATCAACCTCGTACGGAATCGTCCCTTCATCTTCTCGCATCCTCAAAATTAGTTGGTTCTGTTTATGTTTTTAGCAAGCATGAGTACTACCACTTGTACTCAACAAGTCACACGGAGCTTAATAATAATTTCATGCATAGTATATCAAGTAAGGGGGGGGGATCAAGTCTATTATTTTATGTGGATGCAGTTTTAGTTGGAACCATTTGAAAACCTTTAAAATGTAGTTCATCAAAGTAAAGGGGGGGGGGGGTTTCAAGCTTGATTATCACTACTCAATATTTGCCAAACCATTCCAAAACTACTTATGCCTTGATACTGGATTCACCCACTAAACACAGCTTCGTTTACCGGAAGCACGGCGTATTCGAATACCATTTGTCATGACTTTGCAAAGCTGCCCTGCTTTACCCACAAGATCCCTTAACTCCGGCCAGAGAGTTAAGACAACAAAGATGTTCACTGCTCAATTCTTTGTGTAGACTCCGCCCAGTAGGTGTTTAATCTCAATAAGCTCGGATGACCCCACGGATCTCGTCCGACTCATCGCAGCCCTACAGTTGTATGGTTAACCACCTCCCATACGAACTCACCCTCTGTCTCCCCCTTTCCAGTTGCAGAGGTTCAATTGAAGTTGAGCAGCTACTAAGCCAGGTTTGACTAAGTCAAGTTTGACCAAGTCAACGCTTGTGGTTGGGCGATTACTATGTCCGTTACTCAGCATAAGGGTCTAGTCCTTACATTTTAACTGAGGCATCATCCACACACAAACCCAAATTCAGTACACCCTGTACTGCCACCAATCCACAACCAGCCTCCACCCTAGGATAAGATCTTCGGATCCACTTCTGCGATCCTCATTTATCCTATTTTCAACTTTCCAAAACTCTAGACCAATACCAAACCTTAACAGTATAAAGATTCGATGTGGTCCTAAACTACCATGTTATTAATAATCTTATATTTTATGTTACTAGGTCTTGTCAAGGTGAATGTGGCCATCAAGTTAAACTGGGCTTTTCGGGTGGTAGGACATAACTAATATCATGTCATTCTAAGCATTGATTGTACATAAAATAACAGTGCGCAAATAAATAATGAAAGTACAAGTAAATAAATATCTTTAAGGAATGTAGGATCAACATGTTCAAAAATATGTGTGACTTGCCTTGCGGATTTTCAATTTCGATTATTTCGTATTCTTCAGTGGGCCGGGTCTGGACTTGAGCTTTTCCCTCCTGTTCTTGCGAAATCTCGACTTCGTAAACTAACGCAAAACAAATAAAATAAAGTTAATTCCATGCCCGAAGGATTGAGCTAGGAATAAAGAAAATAAAAGAAGAAAAGAAAATCGGAAAACTCCATTAAATTGGGATTTTAGGCTAATAGGAGGGCTATATGGGGAAATGGGCCTTGGATTTGGGTTGGCGGGCTCAAAACGAATCCGGGGAGTATAAATATGCATTTTTGGGTTCGGGCTCAACACTGTTCCTCGGGCTCGGCACTGTTCCTCGGGCTCGGGATAGTTGGTTCGGCCGAACCACGCTGACCGGACTCGAATCCGATGCAACGGGCACGCGGGGTGAGCGGGTGCGGCTGGGACGGAGCGGAGCGGCTCGGTCAGGTGCGTCGGGCGCGACGGGCGGGCGCGTCCGGTGCGGCGAGCGGCGCGAGCGACGGGGCTCGGTTTAACCGAGCCGAGACGGCGGGTCGGGGGAACAGTGCACACGCACTGTTCTTCTTCTCCACCGAGCTCCCGCGCGCGCTGGGAACAGAGGGGGAGGGTGGCGGTTGGCGGCGGCGGCAGAGTGAACTGCGACGGCGACCAAGGGTGTGGACGGGTTCCTGGGAGTGAGGAGGTTCCATTTTCGGTGGTTGTGGGCCCAGTGGAGGCGGCAATCGCCGGCGGTGGACTTCCCCTTTCCGCGGCCATTTTTGAACTTGCGGTGAGAAGAGGGTCTCCTAGGGCAATTGGGCTGGCAATTGGGCATCCTTGGGAGATAGGGAAGGTCGTAGGGGGTTTGGCCGAAGCTCGGGAGGCTTGGGTTGGGCCGGCCACGGTGGCTGTTTTCGGAGGTGGGGTGGCTCACGGTGCCGGAAGAGGAGATGGGTTGAGGAGCTAGGGCAAGGGTCGGGGATGGTTTCTAGGGATATGGAGGTGCCACAGGCGAAAGCAATTGGAAAGTAGATGGCCGGAGGTGGGACATTGCGCTAGGGCATGGGTTTGGGGATTTCGGCCATTACTGACAGTGGGAGGGGGAAGAGGGACTTCGGGGTGATTGGTGAGCTTCAGGGAGGTGGGATGTTTCCATTGAGAGGGTCGGGAGTGCTTTAAATAGGCCGGGCATGGCGGTTCACCAGGGAGGGGAAAATATCGACGGTGGCAATGGCGGTTTCGGGAGCTTCTGGCTTTGCAAAGTGTGCTGGCATGTCTTGGGCACTACGAGATGATGGTCAAGGGCTATAGAGAAGTGACAGGTCGGCTGTGAGAGGAAGGGGCGCGAATTCGGCAGAGGCGGCCCGAGCGAACGGTGGCGGCGTTGCCACGCCTTACGGCCGTACCAGAGCGGTGTCAGGGCGGGGAAAGCAAGGTGGTAGGACGCTCTGACACGCGGGCAGGGGCTGGCAGGGGCTCGAAGCTGCGGGAGAGCTTGACGGCGAAGAAACGGGCAGCGGCGGCGAAATATCGGCAGCGACGGTGGATTTTCGGGCAGTGAACAGTACCGCGCCAAATCCCTCCGTTTACGGCAACAACGGCAAAGATTAAGGGTTGGTTTGCTTCTAGATTAGTGCGGATTAGGGCTATGGAGGGGATGGGCAAGGGAAAAACGGGAATTCAAATCCAATTTGAATTTTGCAAATTTTTGTTTGTTTCAAGTTAGCACCAAAGTAGAAGCAAGTCGGCGAGGTCTCTCAAACCGTGAACAAGAATTGATCACGAATTATATGTTTCAATCATGTAGACTGAGGGCAATTTGAAGAACGATACTCTTGACCCATACATTCTCTCTCAAACCCTAGTTAAGAAACCCTCATGCAAGAACAAGCACACAAGTTTGCACCACAAACATTGCAACTTTTATGTGTATTTCTCAATGCTGAAACATAACTAATCTGACCTTCCATAATTGGTTCGGTCATGGGCCATATACAACACACGCACACAAAACGGATACAACTCGACCCAACTCCTATTTGGACACAACAACACAAGAAATAATTTCTAAAATTCGAATAGAAACTAAAATGGATACAACTCGGCCCAACTCCTATTTGGACTCAACAACACAGGAAATAATTTCTAAAATCCGGAATAGAAGCGAATTTGAAAGGAAACTGAGATAGGAATTGATCCTATCTAGATTAGAACTGAGCGTGAATTCCCCGGCTTTACACTTAATTCTTGGCGCACACATCTCTAGCTCTTTCCTGGCTCTTGTTGTTCCTAGCTCGTCACATGTTCCGGCTCATTTCCCGCTCCCTCCTCCCTAGCTCATTTCTCTACGCACGTGCAATTCTTCTTTTCTAGCTCAGTCCGGACCAGTCTCCTCACGGACGCAGCCCCTTGTTCTTTCTTTTTCTCCAAGTTGGATTCCCTTCTTCCTTTCTTTGTCAATTTGCTTTCCAATTTAAAGATGACTAGAACATTAGGCGCGCTTCGCGCGCCTTGCCATGACTTCAATTGCCATGAACATAATCCATTTTCCCCACTCGACATGATTAAGAATGTACAAATATGTAGATGGTTGCTTCAGTGTATATGGAGCCTTTTGAGGGACAGGCTAATCTGGTGAATGACCCTTGTTTTTTGAAAGAGGCACTGACACAAGAGCTAAGAGCTCAAGAGGTCTATCCTTGGAACTTCTATAAACCATGTTCGGTGAAAGTTCAACAGTTATGCCGATTTAGCAGACAAGTCATGCTGAAGAAAGATCTGTTACTGTTTCATACCTTCAACCGCTTGCTTACGGCGTTGTATTTGGATACCCTACAAGTATGCAACCAAACTCTAGTGATGACTGGTAGGATTAAGCCTTCACTTCAAACAACCATAAATCCCAGCAAACCAGTCGAAGTTCTCTTTGTGGCTAATTCAGGGTACATGAACTGGCCAAGTGCCCACATGAGGAACTGTAAATTCAATAAACCTAGACAACGATGCTCATTGCATGCAGCATATTTTTTCTTACAGACTTAACAGCTGGATTTATTGATCATTGAAGCCATTAATCCTTTAGAATATTTTATAGCTATAATAAGCTGGATACTAATGGTGTGCTAGGCATTGCAGTACGAATTGTATAAAAAACTATAATTGGTAAAGATTCTATATAAATAACTTGACTCCACAGCACCACGCAGCAATGCCAAATTGGCCCTAATTCTAACAGGAAGTGAAACTTGGTTATCTTATTATAACATCTTCAACTGCCCTTGGCTGACATCGTCATGCTGGAATAAACAAATTGGGCAGAAAACACACTAATGTAGAAAAATTCAAGAAAACCCATAAAGGTTCAGTCCAGGAACCAAAATGGCAATTTTTAAACAATAGAATAAGGTAGCTAAACAAAAAATCCTAAAAGCAAAAACTACAGTAAAACATACTTGTATAGCAGCAACAGCTTCTATTCCACCCACAGCTCCTAGCAGGTGGCCAGTCATTGACTTTGTTGAGTTTACTCTTAGCTGCAATGTAAAAATGCAAATCATTTAATTACAAAAACAAAGAAGATTTCCAGAGCCTTTCAGAAGAAAAAAAGAAGATTTCTGAAATCAGGAGGTATGCCTGAGGATTCTGGCTAAAACAACGGATGAGTGCTTCAAATTCCTTCAAATCGCCCAACTGCGTAGATGTAGCATGGGCATTTACATAGTTAATGTCTTCCTTTGCTACTCCAGCATCTGCTAGTGCGTTTTCGATACAAAGGATAACCCCCCTCCCTGATATTATATAAACATAATTACATAATATTAGTATCAAAATGGTCCAAAAATGTGAGGAAAGCACAAGAATGGAAGAACAAATGCACCACAAGGCTAAGGCATATTTTTCACCTTCAGGATGTGGCTCTGTCATGTGATATGCATCACATGTGAAACTTCCTCCCAGAAATTCAGCATATATTTCTGCACCTCTTTGCTGCAGAGTGTAATCTTAACATTTGAATAAAATCACCATGAACCTTTGCATGAATAAATTTGCAGACTAAGGAAATTGCATGAATGGAACCTTTGCATGCTCAAGTACTTCCAAAAGAAGCACGCCAGCCCCTTCTCCCATGACAAACCCATCACGATCCTGTCCCACAAAAGATAATAATAGCCTATTAGAACAATAAATATGTGCACCAAGCCAGTACGAACGCTGACAAATGTATGAAGGATTAAGTCCAGTTTACCCCCTCGAACTATGGTGTTGTAGCCACTTAACCCCCAAACTACAAAACCAGCTATTCTACACCCCACCCCCACAAGTTTGAAAATGAGTGGAGCATCTTCTACCCTGCGAGCATGTTGAGATGGTCTCTCCACTAAAATGTCTGCTAGCTCCAAAATATGGAGTTGAAGCTCTCTGTTGAGGGTCCTTAGTTCCCTCTTGAACTCTGAAATTTAATAAGTTTTCCAAAGAGACAGCCCGTTAAATCAATGAAGATAAGGTTTTCCTAGTGCTCAAAGTAACAGAAGGAACAATTTCTTTGTATAATCAATATTGCAAGTAGCTTATAATGGCAGCCCTGATAATTTAACAGATCACAATGTTACCATTTGAGTTACATATACATCCGTCAACAAACAATTGTGTTCCCAAGCATAACATTATTCTATTGTCTTCCCCCCATTTATGGTACAATAAGAATGCTATGAAATGTTTGGTTGACCGCGAGCAAAAAAAGTACAGGAATGTCATTGGCCAATCTTATACAATGTACACAAAACAAAGGAGCACTCATAAGTAGATAGCAGCAACTTAAAAGTATGTGAATGAAACAATTAGTGAATATATAAAAAAGAGCAATCCAGGTGGCAAACCTCAGCATGGATATACTGGACATCCTTGACTTCGAATTCAGCATCTTTTCTCAGCTCTTCTGATTCTAGAACAGCTCGTACCTCATTTGCTAGGTTTTCATCAGAACTTGTAGAGCCAAATGCAGTCAAGTCAATATCTTCAGAGTGCTGATTCTGGCAGTGAAACTGGTAAACAACGTCCCTCTCCTGCAATTTCCCCAGTTCAGAGTTATAAGCAAACAATGCAATGCTCATAAGACAGTGGTAAGAAAAAGGAAATGCGGTAGCAAAAGATGGTGCCCCCATGTATTAATCATCAGGCATGTTACCATGTTACCATGTTATATCCATCCATTTTGTTAGTTCAATTTGCAGTTCTTGTGCCGTATAGCGACAAGCGGCAGAGTATTTTCAGTGCTCAAAATTCAATTTTGTCAGTGGCGTAGAGCCAAAGAATGATCCAGATATTATCATCCAGATCTGCAGTAACTCTAAAAACAATGCATAAATAATTTAGTGAAGGATGAATAGTCTAATTTGATCACTACAACCAGGAATCCTTTATAGCCGTGGAAGGGAGAGAGAGGCCATGCGGTGAGCTGTGGCTGAGCTCAGCGTGGCATGAGCGGTGGAGTGGACGGCGCATGGCCGGAATGGGCGAAGGGAGTGGGCGCGGCAGGGTATGGGCGACGACGGGACGGGGACGTGAGGAGAGAGAGAGAGCAGGAGAGCAAGGGGGCGACGGAAAATCCGGGGAGGCGCCGACCGGATCCGGCCTCCCCCTTCGGCCTCTGGGCTCTGGCCTCCCCCTCCGGCCTCCGCGGCTCCCCCTCCGCCTTCGTGCCGACCGGATCCGACCTCCCCCTCCGGCCTCTGGGCTCTGGCCTCCCCCTCCGGCCTCCGCGGCTCCCCCTCCGCCTCAGCGCCGACCGGATCCGGCCTCCCCCTCCGGCCTTGTCACATCCCAAAAATTTGGCTTTTTGAAAAATTTAAATTCAAATTAATTATTTTAAGGTAATTGAATTTTACTTGGCTTTTATTTGCCTTTCTGGATTTTTCTGGAATTTAAAAACTATTTTTATAACTTAAAAAGTAATTCAAAATATGAAAATTAAATATCAACAGTAGTTGGAAATAATTTTATTAAATCCAAAATATCTCCAGGAGCTTCTGTGAATTTTTCTGGAATTTTTGGAAGTAATTTCATATTTTTCTGAGGCCTAAATAATTTTCTAGCCTTTTCTGAAAATCTAAATCAAATTCTAAAAATAAAAATATCCCCTCTCCCTCCAGCCGACGCGTGGACGGCCCAGATCCATCCACGTCGCCGCTTGGCCCATCCAGGCCGCCTCTCCCCTCTCCCTCGCTGCCTCCCAGGCCCGGCCCGTCAGCCACCCCGCCTTTCTCATCCCTCGGGCCGACATCTGGCCGGTCCGATGCGCGCCGCGTGGCCTGTGCGGGCCATCCAGCCGTCCGCGCCCCGCTCCTCTCTTCTCTCTGACTCGCGGGCCCCGCCCGTCAGCCGCTCGCGGCCTCGCTCCCGCTGCCACCCGGCCCCGCCTGTCAGACCTGTCGTCCCCGCGGAGCCGCCCCTTTCCTTTCTTTCCCCCCTCTTTCCTTTCTCGCCGGCCGACCGTACCCGAGCCGAATCCGGCCTTTCCCTCCGTCTTCTCTCCGGTTTTGGAAGCCCCGGACGCCGCCGCGACCGAATCCCCGATCTCCCGTGCTCCCCTTCCATCGGCGCCCCCTCTTTCCCGTTTCTCCCCCTTTCCTTCCTTTTTCCGGCCGACACACCGGCGAGCAATCCCGCGCCCGTGTCCCCTCCTCCGCCCCTATAAATACCTCCCTCGGCTCCGCCTCTTCCCGCACCACCTCCCACAGCCTTCCACCTTCACTCCCGAGCCCCGTAGCACCCCAGCGCCGTGCGCCCTCTCTCCACGAGCTCCGCCGCACTCCGGCGAGTTTTTGCCGACGCTTCGGTCATCCCCGGAGCCAGCCACCGCCACCCCGAGCACCCCCGTGCCCACGCCATCCTCCCCGACGCTTCGGCCATCCCTTTCCGCCGCCGGAGCACCGTCGCCCCGGAGGACCCGAGTTGCGCCACCGTCTTCCTCGTCGCAGGCCGCCTCCGCTCGTCCCCGAGCCTCGCCGACCCCTCCGTTGGACCCGCCTCCGCTCCAGGACCGCGTTTTGGACCTCATCCGCACCCCTCCGACCCTCCCTCGCCGCCGACGACCCCGCCTCCGGCCACCTTCCCCGGCCTCCCCTCCGGCAGGTAACACAAAAGAATTGATTGCCCTATATGGGTAGGCAAAGCCTCCCCGCTCACTTGGCTATCACCGCTCGCTCTCCCCTCCCCCGACTCCCTCGGCGCGCGTTCGAGCCCTCGGCTCCGCACGCTGAGGTTGAGTTTTCGTTATTTATCCGCGACTGACAAGTGGTCCCCACACGTCAACGGCCGCCGGTCTGCGCTGGCCACTGCCGCCTGGGCCCCACCCCTCTGTGCTGGACTCTGACAAGTGGGCCCGGAGTCCAGTGGGTCCCATGTGTCAGAGGACGAATCAGTGGGCTCACTATCCAGTGGGTCCCACCTGCCAGTGACCGCCAGTGGTTACTGTTCAGTGGGCCCCACCTGTCAGTCCCTCGGATAAAAATAGAATTTAAAATCTAATATTTCAGTGGGCCCCACCTGTCAGAAATTTGGAAATTTCTAGATTTATTCAAATATGAGATTTTCAAATGAGCATAACTTTCTCATTTTAACCCCAAATCCAGCCATTCAAATCTCTAAATTCATCTAAAATCGTAATCTATCCAACTATGGCCTCTGTTGAATTTTTGGATTTTATTTGAATTTTCATTTGTATTTATTTGCTTTGTTTGCTTCGTCTTTCCTCGCGTAGATTCCAACGTTGTCGACGATCCCTCTTCACAGCAACAAGAGGACCCAGAAACCCTGCAAGAAGGCAAGTCTCCTTTGATCATCTTGAGCCTATGCTTTTGAAATGTTTTTAAAATATTTTAAATTATGTGCATTGCTATTTACATAAAGTCACTAGTTCAAATCTTTAGGAATTAGTTATTCCAACTTTGTTATGCCCTCATTTGACATTGATTGTCATGTACATTGTCACCCTAGAACTTCCTTTGTCTCAATAATGAGATTACTATTAATCTTTGTGAATATTAGAATGGTAGGTTAATGCTTAGTCTTGCTATCTAATAACTTTGGAAAATCTTGAAAATGGGAAATTATGATTTATTATTAAACCCTTGTGTTTGTAAGTGTAGTGGTAATTGGAGTTGCCACTGATCTTTCAAAATAAAATAAAAATGTGAAAGTTGGTTTAGATTAGGGTGGATGGTTGCTTGGGTTGGTGCAGTAAGCACGAGAACTTGTTAAGTGTATGTTCCACCCTAGTCAATTAAGAACCGACGCTTGTGTTTGTCCAAACTGAGCATTAACCGTACAACCACAAGTCTATATGGGTACGACCTAGCTGACTAACTTATGATAGCCTAGTTTAGGTGCCACCAGTGGAAAGTGGGTGCCAGGGATGGACTGGTTATTCACAGTAAGGGACAGGGATTTACTGTACTCATATAGCGCAAGAGGGGGCTTCAGATTGGGCGGATTTAACCCTTCTGCGGTGAAACCTCAGCGGGTGGTATCTAGCTAGATTAGAGTAAGGCAAAGGCTTTGTGATATTTTATCTGGGTCTCATGCCAAAGGAAGCGTGTTGACTTTTAGGATGATTTATCTCTTGTGGGTAAAGTTGTACAACCTCTGCAGAGTGTAAAACTATTCGAATAGCCGTGCCCACGGTCAAGGGCGGGCAAGGAATGCATTCACATGGTAGATTTCTGGTTTTGGTTTTAAAATCAAAAGTTTTGTATTCCGAGGGTGGAGGGAACTCTCGGAAGGGAATCCTGGCGGATGGAGCCAGAGAGGGTGGATGAAACCCGCAGTTTAAAACTTGTCCAATGGTAATTGGTTAGCTAGTGTTGGTAGTTGGAACCTTCACTAGAAAGTTAATTCTGTTAAAACATTTACTTCATTAAATTGATGCCTTCGAAAATAATTAGTAGTAATTGAGATTTCAAATATTGCTTTGTGCAAAAGAACCGTATGGCCTTCCTTTGTTAAGCCTTGCATCTATGCATTTTTCCCAAGACTTGCGGAGTACTTTATGTACTCACATGCTACACTTAAAAATAAAAATCTCAGAGGAAATTGAAGCTCAAGAAGGTGGCTACGACTACTGCTTCGCTTGTGGCTGCGATGGATTCTTCCCGGAGGACTAGGTGGCGCTTACCCAGTCAACTGCCTGTGGCATCTTGATGGGTCTACTTTGATTTCACTTTGCTTCCGCTGTGTTTTGATTGTGCGAGGTCTTGAAACCTCCAATGTAATAATGAGACCTGGTGGTCAGTACTCTTTATAATTGTAATAAATACGTTGTTGGTCATGAATCATTTCTGTTTAACTGTGTGCACTAGCTTTGATCTGGGACTAGTGCAGAAATACACAGAGGGTCCGGGTTTGGAAATCCGGGGGCCCGACAGAGATGGTATCAGAGCCAATTTGACTGTAGGACGTGATCTAGATTAAGAATGGCAAACCATAAGGACTTATATTTATAAAAAGAGTATATTAAAAATATATAAGCTTCTTTGCTTCTACCCTCTTCCTACTTAGAATCTCGTTCTTGTCTCCAACTCCATTTGTTAAAAACTTTTACTAATCTTTTCTTTCACTCAACTTTGTAGATGGCTGGTTCATCCTCCGCTGCCCCGTGGGACTACTACTCACATGGAGAGGATGCTGGAGCATTCGCTAGCCTTCTCCGGCAGCTGATGCAGTGTTTGGAGTACCGCCAGCCGCCCATTTTCAGGGGTCGGAAGACGCGGATCCTGGATCGAGACTCATGGACGATGGAGGTATTCCTGTATGCACGGGAAGAGGAATTCAACTCCCACACATACCCCATCAAGCACCCTCGGTCCCGCTGTTTCGACGCTGTCCAGGACGCAGCACGCCTCGCCATTGACGAGTTGTGCCACCTGCACAAGGATGCTGTACATCAGTCCCCTTTTTGCTTCTTCATCAACCCCAGGGTAGGACAGAGGTATCCAGATCCCTTCGATATTCCAGCTGACGATCCTCGATTGTCACATCAGGTGCAGCTCACCCAGGCGATGGCAGTCACTTATGCTATAGCTCAGGAGGAGATTGGACAACTCCGGATGCTTCTCACTTCCAGCTATCAGCACTCCGACACGCTTCGCGCACAGCTTCTCCGGAGCCAGGCAGCTGAGTTTGAGCTGGGACGTCTCAGGGCCGCAGCCGACTACGCGCCGTCTTCACCCGTAGTTGATTACACGCCGTCTTCTCCAGTACCAGCTGTCATCCCCAAAAACCCGGCACCAGCTCGACTTTCAGGACTCCACATCAGACTTACAGCACGCAAGAAGGTGCGACGCCCCAGTCCGCCACCTGTCATCACTCTCAAGAAGCGCAAGCCTTCTCGTTCTCGTTCTCGGTCGACTGCCTCCAGTCGTAACCGTGCCTCGGCCGAGTGTGACTGTTCACGTCACCACGTGAGAGAGCGTCAGGAAGACCCGGAGGAGGATCCGGAAGAGGACCCTGAGGAGCGCGTCTTTGGAGAGGATTAGTAGTCTTTTGAGTCCGTAGTACCCAAATAAAATGTCCGCGTCCTTAGAACGCTTATTGTTATGTTTTGGTGTGCTAGATGGACTGTACCAGGCCTATGTGCACTTGTGGTACAACCATCCTTGGAGTTATCTTGATTTTAATAAAAGTTTTCCCCTAAGTGGTTGCTAGTTCTTTCTTGTGTGTTGGCTTGGGATGTGATTTAGTTTCCCTAATCTCTTACCTTTGCTATTTCCCTCTTACCTTCTGCTAACCTAAACCGCTTCAGATGGTGAACACGAGGAGCAACCCTGGCAATAGCCGTGACGCCAACAATCAGCCAGAGGACAACATTCCACCACCTCCTGCTCAGGCCCCCAACATGGAACAGATGATGGCCATGCAACTTCAGCTTCTTCAAGCTTTAGCACAAAACCAAGTGCAGCCAGCCCAGCATGCACCCAACCAGGCACCCCAGTCTAAGTTGGGAGAATTCATGAGGACAAGGCCTTCCACTTTTGCTGGATCAGTGGATCCCCTGGAGGCAGATGATTGGATCAAGGATGTGGAAAGGAAATTGGTCCTAGCTCAGTGCAACGATAATGAGAAGGTGTTGTATGCTGCCCACCAGCTCAAGGGAATCGCTGCTAACTGGTGGGATAACTACCGCGCCGCCCATCAAAATGCACAAGCCATCACTTGGGATGAGTTTGTTGAAGCTTTCCGCACTGCCCATATTCCTACGGGAATAATGGAAATGAAGAAAAGAGAATTCTACCAACTGCAGCAGGGAAACCTCAGTGTTTCCGAATACCTGAACAAGTTCACCCAACTGTCCAGGTATGCATCTGAAGAGGTCACATCAGAGGCAACCAAGATTTGGAGGTTCACGCAGGGACTTGACCCCAACCTCAAGGTGCAGCTGGTGTCCAATGATTTCCTGACTTTCCAGCACCTAGTGAACAAGGCCTTTGTCCAAGAAGATGCTCAGCGTCAGCTATACGAAACTCGGAAGAGGAAGTTTCAAGCCCAGCAGGGAGCAAGCAGCTATCGATTCCGCCCCAACGCACCTCACTTTCACAAACCTTCAGGGTCAAGCATACCAAGGACTCCCTTTTCAGGACCTCGCCCAAATCCACAAACTCCCCGGGCAAGCAATGGTGGACAACCCCAGCAGAACAAGACTTCAGCAGCAGGAGTGCAGTGTTTCAACTGCAAGAACATGGGGCACTATGCCAGCAACTGTCCCCAGAAACGCCCAGCAATGACCCCAGTTCGTTTCAATCTAGGGACTACACCAGCACGAGCTCCAAATGCAGGACAAGGCCGTGGGACACCTCAGACCCCAAGGGCTCCACAAGTGGTGAGCAGAGGGCATCTCAACCATGTGACCGCGGAAGCAGCCCAGGATGCACCCGACGTAGTTCTGGGTAAGTTTCTTGTCAACTCAGTAATTGCATCAGCCTTATTTGATTCTGGAGCTTCGCATTCTTTTGTGTCAAAAGATGTGGTTGAAAGGTATAACTGGGATGTGAGTAAACTACAGAACCCCATGCTAGTCCAGTCCCCTGGAAAGGAAATGAGGACTAACACAGTTTGCCCTGACGCAACTGTGGATATAAATGGAGTTAAGTTCTTAGCAAATCTTATTATAATAGACTCCAAGGGTTTAGATGTAATACTTGGTATGGATTGGTTAACCAAGTATAAAGGGCAGATAGATTGTGCCGACCGAGCTGTTACTCTTACCAATTCTGAAGGGATTCGAGTAAGGTTCCAGTCCAATGCACCTTCCCAGAAGAAGAGTAAGTTAACCAGTTTGAAGGTAATAACCTTGGAAACAGTGCCTATAGCAAGTGAATACCCAGATGTATTTCCTGAAGATTTGCTAGGATTGCCACCAGATAGAGAGATTGAATTTGTTATAAATCTGGTACCTGGTACAGCTCCAATTTCCAAGAGACCTTATCAGATGTCCGCAAATGATTTGGCGGAAGTTAAGAAACAAATAGAAGAGCTACAGGATAAAGGATTTGTAAGGCCAAGCTCGTCACCTTGGGGAGCACCAGTACTGTTAGTGAAGAAGAAGGACGGAAGTCTTCGCATGTGTGTGGACTATCGATCCTTGAATGATGTGACGATCAAGAACAAGTACCCTTTGCCCAGAATAGATGATCTGTTTGATCAGTTGAAAGGATCATGTGTCTTCTCTAAGATTGATCTTCGATCAGGTTATCACCAATTGAAGATAAGACCAGAAGACATACCCAAGACAGCATTTGCTACTCGTTATGGATTATACGAGTATACAGTGATGTCTTTCGGTCTAACCAATGCCCCCGCATATTTCATGAATCAGATGAATAAGGTGTTCATGGAATATTTGGATAAGTTTGTGGTTGTGTTTATCGACGATATTCTGATATACTCCAAGAATGAGGAAGAGCACGCAGAACATTTGAGGATAGTTTTGGAAAAGCTCAGAGAGAATCAGTTGTATGCCAAGTTCAGTAAGTGTGAGTTTTGGTTAAAGAAAGTAGCTTTCTTGGGCCATGTGATTTCAGCAGGGGGAGTGTCCGTAGACCCTAAGAAAGTAAATGATGTGCTTAACTGGACACAACCAAAGTCAGTGTCCGAGATCAGGAGTTTTCTTGGATTGGCTGGTTACTATCGTCGATTTATTGAAGGCTTCTCCAAACTCGCAAGACCTCTCACCCAGTTGCTGAAGAAGGAGAAGAAGTTTGAATGGAGTAAACCGTGTGAAGATAGTTTCCAAGAGCTGAAGAAGAGGTTAACTTCTGCACCAGTGTTAACACTTCCAGACATTAGGAAGGATTTCGAAGTCTTCTGCGATGCGTCAAGGCAAGGACTAGGCTGTGTACTGATGCAAGAAAGAAAGGTAGTAGCATATGCCTCAAGGCAGCTGCGACCCCATGAAGGAAATTACCCAACTCATGATTTAGAGCTTGCTGCCGTAGTGCATGCACTGAAAATATGGAGGCATTACTTGATTGGTAACCGCTGCGAGATTTACACGGATCACAAAAGCCTGAAGTACATATTTACTCAACCCGATCTTAACATGAGGCAAAGGAGATGGCTTGAGTAATAAAGGATTATGATATTGGAATACATTATCACCCAGGAAAGGCTAATGTGGTAGCGGATGCCTTGAGCAGAAAGAGTTATTGTGCCAAGCTGTGGATTAAGGACAGTATGCCTGCCCTTCAAGAAGAATTTGAGCGGCTCAACTTAGAAGTGGTAGAGGAAGGGTTCCTGGCAACTCTAGAGGTTCAACCCACGCTACAGGACCAAATCAAGGCAGCTCAAGTAGAGGATAAGTATGTTAAGGAAATTAAAGAAAACATGAAGAAAGGGAAGGCACCAGAATTTTCAGAGGATGAAGAAGGTACCCTGTGGTTTGGGAAAAGAATTATGGTACCCGAAAAGAAAGAGGTAAAGGAGTTAATCCTGAAGGAAGCTCATGAATCTGGATATTCAATTCACCCTGGGAGTACCAAGATGTACCAAGATCTCAAAGAAAGGTATTGGTGGTCAAGTATGAAACGAGAAATTGCAGAATATGTAGCTTTGTGCGATGTGTGCCAGCGAATTAAAGCGGAACATCAGAGACCCGCTGGGCTCCTACAACCTTTGCAGATACCTGAGTGGAAATGGGAAGAAATTGGTATGGATTTTATAACTGGATTGCCAAGAACCAAAACAGGGCACGATTCAATTTGGGTTATAGTGGATCGTTTGACAAAAGTCGCCCATTTCATTCCAGTAAAGACCACATACTCCGGGGATAGACTTGCAGAGTTGTACATGTCAAGAATTGTGTGCTTGCATGGGATCCCAAAGAAGATTGTGTCAGATCGAGGAACCCAGTTCACTTCGAGATTTTGGCAAAAGCTACATGAACTTTTGGGCACAAACTTAAACTTCAGTACAGCTTATCATCCACAGACAGATGGTCAAACAGAAAGAGTAAATCAAATCCTGGAAGACATGTTGAGAACTTGTGTACTGGCAAACAAGAATAGTTGGGATCAGAGTTTGCCCTATGCGGAGTTTTCCTATAACAACAGTTATCAATCCAGTTTGCAAATGTCTCTGTTCGAAGCCCTATACGGCAGAAAGTGTAGGACTCCATTGTATTGGAAGGAAACAGGAGAAGGACAAGTGTTTGGACCAGATGTGCTGAAGCAAGTAGAAGAACAAGTTCGTCTAATCCAGGACAGATTAAAAACAGCACAAACCAGACAGAAGAGCTATGCGGATAATCGACGTAGAAGCTTAGAATTTGTACCTGGGGATCATGTTTATTTGAAGGTGTCACCTCTCAAAGGAATGAGACGTTTTGGAGTCAGTGGAAAGCTAGCTCCCAGATTCATTGGACCCTTTCCTGTGGTGGCGAAACGAGGAGAAGTTGCTTACCAGTTGGAGCTTCCACCACAACTGTCAAAGGTGCATGACGTCTTCCATGTGTCTCAGCTAAGAAAGTGTCTCAGAGTTCCAGAAGAGCAGATGCCTCTAGATGAAATAAACGTAAAGGAGGACCTCACCTATCCAGAGTATCCAGTCAAGATATTGGAGGAAGCAGAGCGTCGTACGCGCAGCAAGGTTATCAAGTTCTGTAAAGTCCAGTGGAGCAACCATTCAGAATCGGAAGCGACTTGGGAGCGTGAAGAGGATCTAAAAGAAGAGTTTCCCGACCTTTTTCCCAGTCCGTTCGAATCTCGGGGTCGAGATTCTTTCTAAGGGGGGTAGGTTTGTCACATCCCAAAAATTTGGCTTTTTGAAAAATTTAAATTCAAATTAATTATTTTAAGGTAATTGGATTTTACTTGGCTTTTATTTGCCTTTCTGGATTTTTCTGGAATTTAAAAACTATTTTTATAACTTAAAAAGTAATTCAAAATATGAAAATTAAATATCAACAGTAGTTGGAAATAATTTTATTAAATCCAAAATATCTCCAGGAGCTTCTGTGAATTTTTCTGGAATTTTTGGAGGTAATTTCATATTTTTCTGAGGCCTAAATAATTTTCTAGCCTTTTCTGAAAATCTAAATCAAATTCTAAAAATAAAAATATCCCCTCTCCCTCCAGCCGACGCGTGGACGGCCCAGATCCATCCACGTCGCCGCTCGGCCCATCCAGGCCGCCTCTCCCCTCTCCCTCGCTGCCTCCCGGGGCCGGCCCGTCAGCCACCCCGCCTTCCTCATCCCTCGGGCCGACATCTGGCCGGTCCGATGCGCGCCGCGTCGCCTGTGCGGGCCATCCAGCCGTCCGCGCCCCGCTCCTCTCTTCTCTCTGACTCGCGGGCCCCGCCCGTCAGCCGCTCGCGGCCTCGCTCCCGCTGCCACCCGGCCCCGCCTGTCAGACCTGTCGTCCCCGCGGAGCCGCCCCTTTCCTTTCTTTCCCCCCCTCTTTCCTTTCTCGCCGGCCGACCGTACCCGAGCCGAATCCGGCCTTTCCCTCCGTCTTCTCTCCGGTTTTGGAAGCCCCGGACGCCGCCGCGACCGAATCCTCGATCTCCCGTGCTCCCCTTCCATCGGCGCCCCCTCTTTCCCGTTTCTCCCCCTTTCCTTCCTTTTTCCGGCCGACACACCGGCGAGCAATCCCGCGCCCGTGTCCCCTCCTCCGCCCCTATAAATACCTCCCTCGGCTCCGCCTCTTCCCGCACCACCTCCCACAGCCTTCCACCTTCACTCCCGAGCCCCGTAGCACCCCAGCGCCGTGCGCCCTCTCTCCACGAGCTCCGCCGCACTCCGGCGAGTTTTTGCCGACGCTTCGGTCATCCCCGGAGCCAGCCACCGCCACCCCGAGCACCCCCGTGCCCACGCCATCCTCCCCGACGCTTCGGCCATCCCTTTCCGCCGCCGGAGCACCGTCGCCCCGGAGGACCCGAGCTGCGCCACCGTCTTCCTCGTCGCAGGCCGCCTCCGCTCGTCCCCGAGCCTCGCCGACCCCTCCGTTGGACCCGCCTCCGCTCCAGGACCGCGTTTTGGACCTCATCCGCACCCCTCCGACCCTCCCTCGCCGCCGACGACCCTGCCTCCGGCCACCTTCCCCGGCCTCCCCTCCGGTAGGTAACACAAAAGAATTGATTGCCCTATATGGGTAGGCAAAGCCTCCCCGCTCACTTGGCTATCACCGCTCGCTCTCCCCTCCCCCGACTCCCTCGGCGCGCGTTCGAGCCCTCGGCTCCGCACGCTGAGGTTGAGTTTTCGTTATTTATCCGCGACTGACAAGTGGTCCCCACACGTCAACGGCCGCCGGTCTGCGCTGGCCACTGCCGCCTGGGCCCCACCCCTCTGTGCTGGACTCTGACAAGTGGGCCCGGAGTCCAGTGGGTCCCATGTGTCAGAGGACGAATCAGTGGGCTCACTATCCAGTGGGTCCCACCTGCTAGTGACCGCCAGTGGTTACTGTTCAGTGGGCCCCACCTGTTAGTCCCTCGGATAAAAATAGAATTTAAAATCTAATATTTCAGTGGGCCCCACCTGTCAGAAATTTGGGAATTTCTAGATTTATTCAAATATGAGATTTTCAAATGAGCATAACTTTCTCATTTTAACTCCAAATCCAGCCATTCAAATCTCTAAATTCATCTAAAATCGTAATCTATCCAACTATGGCCTCTGTTGAATTTTTGGATTTTATTTGAATTTTCGTTTGTATTTATTTGCTTTATTTGCTTCGTCTTTCCTCGCGTAGATTCCAACGTTGTCGACGATCCCTCTTCACAGCAACAAGAGGACCCAGAAACCCTACAAGAAGGCAAGTCTCCTTTGATCATCTTGAGCCTATGCTTTTGAAATGTTTTTAAAATATTTTAAATTATGTGCATTGCTATTTACATAAAGTCACTAGTTCAAATCTTTAGGAATTAGTTATTCCAACTTTGTTATGCCCTCATTTGACATTGATTGCCATGTACATTGTCACCCTAGAACTTCCTTTGTCTCAATAATGAGATTACTATTAATCTTTGTGAATATTAGAATGGTAGGTTAATGCTTAGTCTTGCTATCTAATAACTTTGGAAAATCTTGAAAATGGGAAATTATGATTTATTATTAAACCCTTGTGTTTGTAAGTGTAGTGGTAATTGGAGTTGCCACTGATCTTTCAAAATAAAATAAAAATGTGAAAGTTGGTTTAGATTAGGGTGGATGGTTGCTTGGGTTGGTGCAGTAAGCACGAGAACTTGTTAAGTGTATGTTCCACCCTAGTCAATTAAGAACCGACGCTTGTGTTTGTCCAAACTGAGCATTAACCGTACAACCACAAGTCTATATGGGTACGACCTAACTGACTAACTTATGATAGCCTAGTTTAGGTGCCACCAGTGGAAAGTGGGTGCCAGGGATGGACTGGTTATTCACAGTGAGGGACAGGGATTTACTGTACTCATATGGCGCAAGAGGGGGCTTCAGATTGGGCGGATTTAACCCTTCTGCGGTGAAACCTCAGCGGGTGGATCTAGCTAGATTAGAGTAAGGTAAAGACTTTGTGATATTTTATCTGGGTCTCATGCCAAAGGAAGCGTGTTGACTTTTAGGATGATTTATCTCTTGTGGGTAAAGTTGTACAACCTCTGCAGAGTGTAAAACTATTCGAATAGCCGTGCCCACGGTCAAGGGCGGGCAAGGAATGCATTCACATGGTAGATTTCTGGTTTTGGTTTTAAAATCAAAAGTTTTGTATTCCGAGGGTGGAGGGAACTCTCGGAAGGGAATCCTGGCGGATGGAACCAGAGAGGGTGGATGGAACCCGCAGTTTAAAACTTGTCCAATGGTAATTGGTTAGCTAGTGTTGGTAGTTGGAACCTTCACTAGAAAGTTAATTCTGTTAAAACATTTACTTCATTAAATTGATGCCTTCGAAAATAATTAGTAGTAATTGAGATTTCAAATATTGCTTTGTGCAAAAGAACCGTATGACCTTCCTTTGTTAAGCCTTGCATCTATGCATTTTTCCCAAGACTTGCGGAGTACTTTATGTACTCACATGCTACACTTAAAAACAAAAATCTCAGAGGAAATTGAAGCTCAAGAAGGTGGCTACGACTACTGCTTCGCTTGTGGCTGCGATGGATTCTTCCCGGAGGACTAGGTCGCGCTTCCCTAGTCAACTGCCTGTGGCATCTTGATGGGTCTACTTTGATTTCACTTTGCTTCCGCTGTGTTTTGATTGTGCGAGGTCTTGAAACCTCCAATGTAATAATGAGACCTGGTGGTCAGTACTCTTTATAATTGTAATAAATACGTTGTTGGTCATGAATCATTTCTGTTTAACTGTGTGCACTAGTTTTGATCTGGGACTAGTGCAGAAATACACAGAGGGTCCGGGTTTGGAAATCCGGGGGCCCGACAGGCCTCAGCGCCTCCCCCTCCGCCTCCGCGCCGACCGGATCCGGCCGCAGCTGAGTCCATCCACCCCCGCGAGCATCCCATCCCGCGGCGGCGGCGGCGGATGGGGAGGCGGCGAGGGAGCGGGGGAGGAGGGGGTTGGGGGGAGGCGGCGGGGGAGCGGGGAAGGAGGGGGGACCAGGGGAGGAGGGGGCGGCGGGGGAGCGGGGGAGGGGGGGCGGCGGCGAGGGAGCGGGGGAGGAGGGGGAAGGCGGAATGGAGGCACGGGCGGCATGGGCAAGGGCGCCTGCGTACGCACGAGACTGCGAGAGGGAGGAAGGCGGGGTTCGGGTGGGCGCCAGCGCGAGAGGGAGCAGGTCGCCAGCGGGAGCCTCGCCACGCGTCGTCGCGCGAAGGCCTCCGCAGGCGTGTGAAACGCTCTCGCGCGAGCAGACTGGAGGAGGTTTTAATAACTCTGATGTCCTGAACCAAGTCATTCTCTTTCTTTCTTTCCGAGCCATCCCCTTAGATGCACGCGCGTGCCCTCGCTCGACCTCACGCACCACTCAGCCCACAGGCATCACGCGCTCCCCCACGCCTTGTCGTCAGATCCTTCAGATTGGATCCGAATTGGGGGAAATAGAGACGCAAGAACAAATAAACGGGCTACGGCTAGATAGTTTGGAATAATAACATGATACCCCTCATTGCAGCTTAGGGTTTATATATATGGGTACAAATCAGTCTTAAAGACAAATGAGAAGATTACAAGCAAAGTTCTCTGTGATATTCCATTGCTAATGACTGTTCACGATAAGACACCCTCCTTGGCGTCGACAACATTTATTGGGAAGCATATCAGCCGTGGATCGCTTGCGAAGGGGTATGGAGCAATCTCAGCCGTCCAAAATGACTTAAGCCCTAAACATTTTGGAAACGTTTTCTTCAGCTCTATTATGAACTTTCTTCAGTTCTGGAAATTCCCCTTCCCTAACTCTTCACTTGTCCTCAAGTGTTGGAATCAGGAAACAAAGATTTTACGGTTTGAGAGTAGAACTCACGAAAGGTACATTTGATGAAATCAACATCCTCCCATGATGTGTTTTTGGGTGGAAGATTAACCCACTTAACTACCACTGTGTTACCAGAACTTGGTTTCTTGGCAGAACCCTTTTTTCAAGTATTGCTACCAGCTCAATCTTTAGCTTTCCATCTTCACCTACTAGTGGTAAGCCAGGGCTTGGGACTGCATTAGGTCCACTGTGTTTCTTGAGTTGGCTAACATGGAACACTGGATGAATACCCACATTATCAGGAAGTTATAACTTATAAACCCTTTCCAACTTACTACATAATTTGAAATGGTCCATAGAATTTACTAGCCAATTTCATTGCTTGTTTCAACCCAAATGCAGCAATCCTGTATGGTTGTATCTTTAGGTATACCATGTCTCCAACTGAAAATCGCATCTCACTTCTATTCAGATCAGCGTACTTCTTCATTCTGGATTGGGCATTAGCTAAATTCTCCTTCAACCTATTAAGCATTGTTTGCTTTTCCTCCATGAAGTTCTTAGCTTCATCATCCTCGAGGCTATGAAAAACTACTTTATTGATTACAAGGGGGAGGGGGTGGGGGGGGGGGGGGGGGGGGGGGAAACCATATAAGGCTTGGAAGGGTGACACCTTGAGAGAGGTTTGAAAGGTAGTGTCATGCCATCATTCAGCTAGTGCTAACCATGTTACCCATTTATTTGGTTCATGAAATGCCATACATCTGAGGTAAGACTCCAAGCATTGATTGACCTCTCGGTTTGCCCATCCATTTGAGGGTGACAAGCGGTATTAAACCTCAATTGTACCTTCAGGGATTTGAACAACTCTTGCCATAGCTTGCTAGTAAATATTCTATCTCTATCAGACACAATAGCAACCAGAAATCCATGCAATTTAAAGATGTTGTCAATGAATGCTTGCGTTACTGACTGAACTGAATATGGATGAGATAAGGACACAAGATATGCATATTTGGCAAATCTATCAACTACAACAAAGATTACCTCTTTTCCCCTTGATTAGGCATTCCTTCAATGAAATTGAGATATGAGTCCATGCCATATCAGAAATAGGCAATGGCTCTAAGAGTCCTAGGTTAATGACAATGTTCATATTTAGAACGTTGGCAAATGGCACACTCCTAAACAAAAGTATGTATCTCCTTCTTCATTCCCGGCCAATAAAATAGACCCTTCACCCTCTGGTAGGTGGCCACCATGCCACAATGTCCTTCCAAAGCAGAAGTATGAAGTGAACTAACAATGTTTTGCCTCAATTCAAAGTCATTGCCCACATAAATTCTTCCTTTGTACCTAAGTACTCCCGAATGATAGGTATACCTAGATTCAGGATTGGGAGCTAGTGATAGTTGTTCCATCATCTTTGCAATGTGCCTAAGTGAGATAGCTGTTCTCAACAGTTTTCATCCATGCAGGCATCGCCATTGAAATTGACATGGAACTAGCTTCTCTTCTTGATAGAACATCAACTACCTTATTCTTCTTCCCTTTCTTGTATTCAATCACATAACTGAACTCAAGTAACCTTAGCATTAACTTGTGTTAGATTCGACCTTCTGCTCAGTCATGAATTTCAAACTCTATTGATCTGTTTTGATTACTAGCTGAGTTCATAGGAAGTAATGCCTCCATCTTTTTAGTGATTCAATGATTGCCATTGTCTCCTTGTACTAAATAGAGAGTACTGCAAATTTCACTCCTAGAGTTTTGCTGAAGTAAGCAATGGGCCTACCTTTCTGTATTAAGACAGCCCTAATTCCAGTTACACAAGCATCTATTTTGAATGTGAATGCTTTAGAAAAGTCAGGCAAAGCCATAACTGGTGCTACGGTCAGACTATGTTTCAATTTCTCAAAGGCTTCATCTTGAGGTTCTTTCCATTCAAAGCCATCCTTCTTCAACATACCATGCAAAGGTCTGCATATGAGACCATAGTTTTTAACAAACCTCCTGTAGTAGGCTGTCATGCTTAAGAAGCTTTTCAACTAGGTTACATCGTGAGGTTTAGTCCAATTCTGAATGGTACTAATTTTTTCTAGGGTCTGTTGCCACTCCATGATAAAAAATAATATGGCCCAGGTATTCCATTGTGGGGCGGCGATCACACATTTGCTAAATTTTGCAAAGAACTTGTGTTGCCTCAGTATTTCCAAAACTATGGCCATGTGCTATTGGTGTTCCTTTTCATTTTTACTGTATACAAGAATGTCATCAAATAAGACTAATATGAACTTCCTTAAATACTTGGCAAAAATGGAGTTCATCAGTGATTGGAATGTGGCAGGGGCATTGGTGAGACCAAATGGCATAACAAGGTATTCATAATGTCCTAAATAAGTCCTGAATTTAGTTTTGTAAATGTCTTCTTTGCTCATTCTGATTTGATGGTGTCTAACTCTCAGTTTGGTGAAAACTGTAGCCCCATGTAACTCATCAAGTAGATATTTAATGACTAGTATGGGATATTTGTTTTTGATAATCTGAGCATTCAATTTCCTGTAGTCAATGCAAAGTCTCTAAGAACCATCCTTCTTTTTAACAAGAATTGCTAGTAAAGCATAGGGGCTGGCTCTGGGCCTAATGATTGAAGATTCTAGCATTTTCTGTATTTGTTGTTCCACCTCATTCTTTTGTTGATGTGGGACTCTATATGGTCTGATTAGGAGGGTCAGCTCCTAGTTTCATGGGAATGGTGTGGTCACATCCTCTTTCGGGTGGCAGACCGTAGGGCTCTCCAAAAACATCATGATAAGACTCAATGAGAGCTTGGTGTTGTGGCTTCACTGTTGTTAGCTCATCCTTTTCTTTCATGGACTGCAATTCAACCACATAGCCTGAAACTCCCTTCAATGATTGTTTGTCAACCCCCTTAGAGTCTATCAGGTGTAAAGTATCTGCCTGAGTATGATCTCCAAAAATGACTTAATACTCCCTTCCTTCGTTATTGCCAACCTCCTTATTTTAAGATCCAAACTAATGGGAATATGTTAATATATCCAATCACATCCTAGTACAATATCGTAACCCTTCAACTTGATATCTTGAATGAATTCTAGAACTTTCCCCATTGATGCAATAGTTAGCATTAGGTATATGTGACCCTGTCATTATTGTTCCACCTTCAGCTATGGCTACTCTGTGCAATGGATTGCTTTGGATCTTACATAATGTCTTGGTGGCAAATCTTAAGTCAATGAAAGTATGAGTACTTCCACTATCCAACAATGCTACTCCTATCTTTCTTCCAATATTCACCACAAGGGTGTAAGTCGTCACATTGGTCAAATCTTGAACTGCTTGAGCTGAAATCTAAATCAACTGCTATTCTTAGTTAGAATTAGGAGAACATTCAGCAGTGTCAGGTGGACACTCTTTTGACTCAGGCTCCTGTTGTGGGGTTTCATCCTCCTTAGAAACCATAATGTCTAC
This sequence comes from Dendrocalamus latiflorus, assembly GCA_017311315.1. Taxonomy (NCBI): domain Eukaryota; kingdom Viridiplantae; phylum Streptophyta; class Magnoliopsida; order Poales; family Poaceae; genus Dendrocalamus; species Dendrocalamus latiflorus. The sequence continues at coordinate 38,495,627 of CM029628.1, forward strand.
ATGCTGGTGTTGTTTGCATTTATGTCCCAAAAACCATTTGCCACCACAATACTTGCATATTCTAGGAATGAAAGGCTTGTTGACAGCTTCTTTTTTAAAAAAATTTTCCCACTCTGAGATTTGCTCTTGGGTGGTGTGACTTTGTACCCACTCTTCTTTTGGCCTGCATTGACAGCTTGAGAGCCTCTCTTGGCCACTACTCCAACCTCCTTTTCCATGTCCTTAGCCATTCAATAGGCTTCACGTAGTGTTTGGGGTTTCAAGGGCTTAAGATAGTGTTAGATGTCATTCTTTAATCCATTTACAAAGCTCTTGACAAAGAAGTGATTGTTCTGCCAGGGGTTCGCACTCTTGTACACTGCCATCAATTCTTCAAATTTGTCAATGTATTCTGAGATGCTTAAACTATACTACTTCACTGAGTGGAAATTCTCCAGCACCTCATACCCACTGTACTGAGCAAACCTATCACAAATTATTGCACAGAAATCTGGCCATGGTGGATGATTCCATAACAAGCCAGTACTCCTGAGCCATTTATCTGCTGTCCCCACTATATAAATCTGAGCCAGGTCAACTTAGCTTCACCGAGGACACTTGCCATAGCAAAATAGGATTCACTCTGCCTAATCCATTCTAAGAGATCACTTCTATCAAAATTTGGAAAATCTAATTTGGGCCCCTTAGCAATGGACTTGTAAAAAATTGTTGACCATCTCATTACTAGGGTTTGAGTTCCACTGCCTAGCATAGTACTGATCTAGGGGGTGGTTCATGTGGTGTTTGGGATTTGGATTCCACTGCCTAGTAAAATGATGTCCATGGTTGGGGTTCATCTAGTTCAAGGTGGGGAAACAGGAGCAGAGTGTGGCGACAGATTCTGACCCCAAGGAATTGATGTTGCAGAGAAACCAGTGGATGGGGGATAGGGGTTACCTTTAGGGCTAGTGTTGAAATTGACTCCCTGAGTGTTGTTTAGATTTATTTGACCCAGATCTTTAATCCTCCACATCATTTCCATATCCAATTCACTTGGCTGAGCATGATCTGGGATATTTCTTGGCTCTTCTTCATTTCTCATGGGAGAGGTACTCACTACAGTGTTCTGCTTAGTTGCTCGAACCTGAGATCCCGCAATTCCTTGCAGCAAAGCTTCCATCCTATTCATCTGGGCTTGTATACCTGCCACTTGTTTCTGTAACTCGCCCACCTGGTGCTGCACCAGATCTGCCTTATTGTTCACCTCTTTTGCCTCTTGCCTTATGGCCACGAACTCCAAACTATCTCCCTCATTTCTTGTCGCTAGTTTCGTCATCTCTCTACAGATCGGGTGTGAGGCTAAGAAATTTTACCAAGGAATAAGTTTCGAACCCTCACTGCACTCTCGATCTCTTCTACCACCAGATAAAGAATTAACCGAGGATTTTACAGTGTAATGCAATTTACCAACCCAATCAACTCTCAATCAATTCGCCGCCGAGGATTGTGTGAGCTCTAATACCAATTTGTCAGAACCTTCATATTGGATCTGAATTGGGGAAATAGAGACGCAGGAACAAAACATATTCTACAAGTTACCACTAGATATTTTGGCATAATAACGTGATATCCCTCGTTCCAGCTTAGCAATGGTGTCCTAACCATGCAGCCTATGGATGCGACATAGAACATGGGGATGCTAATTTTGAGCCAGCACTACTCTAAGCCCATACGCACAGCAACGCATGTGCAGCCAAATAGAAAAGGCAGCTAGTGGGCTCCTTGCTTTCAGTGCTCACAGCAACAACCACCACCACAGGGAGACACCGCAATCGACACTGCAAAATGGCTTCACTGATCCCGATGCCTGCAGTGCTCACCTATGTACCAGCGGTCTAGGTCCCTGGGATAGTGTCGACAGTCAAGTTTACTAGTATAGTCTATCTCAAAAAAAAAAGTTTACTAGTATAGACTTGTTAGTATTATAACGTTTTCTCATGTCCATTTGACCGGCGTTAGCGAGCTTCGGCCAGGGAAAACCGGCGGTTCTTCCTCCGGTGCCGGGCCGCGGACAGCGGCTCAGTGTTCCCGGAGAAGCTAGTGTAGGAGAACGTATTTCTGGCTTTGTTTGTTGTGCGCCTTCGTCAAAGCTTTGCTGCCTCGGTTGGGCGCGAGCAGTTGGAATGGAAAACTCTATGCCTGCCTGTGCACGAACGTCCTTGGGCATTGGAACCCTGCCCGTATGCACGGGGGGCAGCACAGAGACTAATCAAATGGCATGCATCCTCGGTTCTGGGGACTGATCTGGCTTACCTTACTGTACTACCCTTCACCATCTATGGTGGGCTAAAGCTATGAGCTAGATTTGTGGTCTCCATGATAGACGGAAGAGACGTATATCACTCCACTTATACTAAGAAAGTGTGACTACTTTTCACATCAGTAGTATGTTCTTTTAGACTGTGACTTTAGTTTTATCTTTTGGTTTTTGAATTCTAGGTATTAATGAGAGACAATATAAAAAGGTAAAAAGTCACATGCGATTTTGATCGATACAGTTAAACTCGGTATGGTGTATACTACAATCTACTTGTAGATCCTATCTTGAAAAGATGCCATTTGTAGCACACAGCCGAAAGGCCAAAGGCTGAGCCCTCTTGAACGCTGCCATTAATTTATTATTAGTGTATTAGTGTACACATGGTTGTTAATGTTCGTCCTCTACTTGTTGAGTTGCTGGGCTCATGGGTGTGGTTCTGCTTAAGAGCAGATCGTCACCACTACAGCTTGAGGACGAGCTATTTCATCAGGACATGTGTAATGTTATGTACACGGTACTGTTCATCCACGTGTGGTTATTGTAGCACACGATACTATTCATCCACAATTAGTTTCCTTTATTAGAGATTAGATTGATTTGGTTAGCTTGGAAGCTTATCTTCCGTTAGTTTGTTTCTTTAAATTAGAGATTGTTTCAAGTTATCCCTATAAAAGGGATGACATTGTATCTTCTCGAAGGAAGCAAAGATGAACAAACAAGTCTCTAGTCTCTAATATCCAGCTGTGGTCGTTTCTTTGACCGGCCATTCTAGATCTACTCCTCTCTCAATCGGTGCATTCCTTCACCTAGTGTCGTTCTACTTCAAATCGTCGTCGTCCGACCTCTCTCTGACGAATGATTACCCCCATGTTGTGCTAGTTCACAACATCTAATAAGTATCATTGCTAGTCTCATATTGATCAATGCAATATGGGGAAGTATCAACACGTTGGACTGAGGAATTTATCTGTATATCCTCTTTGTACTCTCTATATATATTGCTCTTTGTGCCTCATGAATATACACATAATATTCATAACAATCACCAAAATCTGGCTTATACCTGAAAAGGTCAAAGCATGCAAACTGGGCTAAGCCTAGAAGTTCGTCCATAAACCTAATTGTAAGTTCATTTTGAGAGAGAGAGAGAGAGAGAGAGAGAGGGGGGGGGGGGGGAACATAGAATCAAATGACCCTAACCCGTACGCCACCAAGATAAGGATGATCTTTACAGTCTGATTGGCCAAACATTCAGATTCAGAAATCAATTGATAATCAAACGAACACATGGTACATATTATTAAGGTAGCATAACTCAATACAAACTCATAAAGAAATTCGAAGTATAAATCATTTGTTCCATGGCCTGTAAATGAATTCGTATAACAAGTTATAACGAACCATGATACTACCAGGTCCCATGGCCCCGGAGGAAAATCTACAGTTTAATTCGGTACAAATCACAACAGCGAATCAAATACACCATAATATTCACATGGAAACTACAATACCTTACCCTGAGAACTTTAGGAATAAAATGGGAAGCCCCATCTTCCAGAAACTACATCGACCATCCCAACCCCACTTATCCAATCAAATGCACCGGTCAACTCAGTACGATAAACAATGAACTCTGCTTCGAACCCAGAAGCCAATGTCACTGTATTGCCAGAATTATCCATCAGGAACACAAAAATGAATCGCTGGGAGCTGATACAGCAGCAAATACGAGGAAGGTAGCGAGTGAATACCTCGCCCGGAGCGTCCGCACGTAGACCAGCTTGTTGACCCGCTCCACCACGCCGCACAGCGTCGCCACCACCTCCCCATCCTGATCCGACGTCCCACGCCCCCTGCACGCACACACACCCAAAACCCCCCAGTCAGTCCATCACCACACACGAATGGAGAATAGAAACAGATGGAGAGGGATAAGGACGGGAAAGGGCAGGGCGCGGTTGACGTGGATGGTGTCCGCGACGGTGACGGCGGCGGCCGGGGAGAGGGTCAGCTCGTGGAGCGCGGCCTCGAGGCGGGGTCTGGTTCAGCGAGAGGTGAAGGTCTCTCATGGCCCCAGGTAAAACCTGCCCAAATCGGTCGCGTGTGCGCTCAAAGCCGTGCGGGCCCAAGGAACATGGAGCCGGCCGGAGCCTCGCCGGCGGCACTCTCGTCCGGTTGGGCTTTGGATCAGATGGGGTCGCCCTATTATGGACGGGTTGAGGCTTGGCAGTTTTTGTTAACCAGACTGGGCTTGATTTTCTTTTTGTTGGGTCCTGGCCTAGTATAGTTTAATCCGAGCACAGCTTTTGGGTCTGCTTGGAAGCTCGGTTTTCGGCGTAAAACCGGTGTAAATTACGAGCCCAAAAAATTTTCTCGTTCGGCTAAAAAAAAAGTGATCGGGTGGGCCGCTAACACAATAAATTACAGTTGGTTTGGGCTGGCACAATAAACCTCAAACGGCAAGGGAGTCGTCGTACTCCATGTCCACCAGGAATCCATCCTCCTTGTCAAAACTCTCGCGCCTCGCTGAATAATAAAATTAGGAATAGGAGAGCTCGTGTTTTCCGTAAAAGTTCTCTGATACACGTGTGTGCACATGCGTGGCACGTATAGGTGTCAATTGAGTGTACGTCCGTCTTGTACCCTTAAAAAAACCCTGCCGCTGCCACGACGTCCGCTACGTCTTTTTGCCGGATCCTCCACCGTAACTGAAACCAAAAGGCTGTGGGCGTGACGAGGTGCAAGACTAGTTGTGCACCACGGTTGCAACGCCTCTACACTCATCCGCCTCTCAATAGCAAACTCTCTTGTCCTGCATTCGGATAGAAAACGAAAGTTAGCCTTGTGTCCGTTTCAAAAAAAAAACACACAAATTAGCCTTGTTCCTTGTGACTTGCAGCTCTTGTTTGAAGGGAAAAAAAAGTGGCCCCGTGTATGACTGTTCCATTTCCTTCCAATCCTTTTGCCAAGGTCCTGGTGGTCAGCGGAAACAAGCAGGTGATTCCAATGTCCGCCGAGGGCGAAAGGAGGCTGCGCAAGTGCCGGAAAGATTACGAGATCGTTGTTGAACAGGTTTCTCATCCCTCTCTTTAGGCTTCATTTCGTACAATGCAGACGTTGAAGGAAGAATTGGCTCCCCGCTGCTCATAATTTTACATGTTTTTTCCCCCACAATTCAATCCGTCTAGTTCACTTTTACGCCACTAGAAAGTGGCACACTACTCTATTAAATATTTGATTGTGGGTGTTGGCTTCATAATGGCCCATCACCGGTGGTCGGGGAAGAAGCCGCAGCAGAAGATCTATGATGTTGCCTCAATCCTCAGAGCCGCGGGTTTGTGTTGAAAAAAGTCGATATAACTATGTATGCGTAGGCTCGTTTGTTCTGATTGATCCATTTTCATCGAGTTTGTCTCACGACTTGACCGCATCGATGATCTCACCGCCTGCCCCCTCCCCCCCAGTGACCGATTTCGGTAGGGTGCACAAGATCTATCCCCCTCTCGTCGTGGTGATTTTCTGGATTTGCCTCTGTCTAGGGAATATTCCACTGAGATTCAGGATGAATTTGGAACCCAGGTTTTGGCCGGACAGTGTGGAATGGGGCGAGATTAGCAATGATTAGTGATAATTATCATGTTTTAGTTTTAATTAGTTATAATTAGTGTAAGGTTACCGTTGATAAACGATAATTATTCGCAATATTGAAGTGGAACTAAAGTGTAGTCAACTTGTTAAGCGGTCATCCTTCCTTAAATGAGTTGTCCAAATATGGTTCGCTTGCTAAGTTGTTTCAAACGTATAAGTCATGATGAGTTTGATGTTTTTGCTAAGTTCTCAAAATACAGTAATCGGTAGTACCTGAAGTACATGCTAACTAGGACATCTCAATTTAAAAGAAGAAAAAAACTAGGACATCTGAGTGTATCAGCGCTAAGAAAACATCTCAGTATTCTTCTGTGCCTGCAGTTCGGCCCACTGATGGACAAGATCGATTCATGGTTGGAGCAGCACAGGGCGCCGGAAGAATCACCGGTGAAGTGCATGCCTTCCCTACTCCTGCACACGCTGTTAGGCCTGTTTTGATTACTTCCACGCAGACAGGCCGCAGATACGCACTACTAATAACTTCTTTAAATGGCACTGATATAGTATAGCACTCTTCCGTTCTTCTGCCGTATGCGCAGGCTTCTGACGTGGAGGACAGCGCCCCGCCGGAGCAAGTTCGCCTTGAAGGGCTCGCGGACACCATCCGAAGGTTCCTGCGGGAGCTCGATGGACGCAGCGCAGCGGGAACGAGCGGCGACGCCACAGACCAGAAGCCCAAGATTTCCCCCTGAGAAATCTGCATATGGTTCTGCAAGGCACAAAATAAAAATGCAGCAGGATGCAGCCTTTTCGCCGGTTCTTAATGGATGTTAGGGATGCAAGATATTTCCTTTTGGTTTGAGTTTTTGAGATGCGATTTTGTAGCTGTGGACATTGGAATATGCCTCTTGGGCGGTGTTTGTCAACCGTTGTCGAACTCATTCAGTGTCATCTGAAACTGAAATGGACGTCTCTTTTGTCTCATAATAACAGGCGAAGCATTCCCGTCCGCAATCTCACCCGAAAATTCCATTGGCAGAATTTATATGTAGAGTAGCATGTTTTGCTTCTTATAGTTGCGAATGTGACTGTTGTGGCACCAACTAAACAGTAGGTAGTTCGTACCCTTTCTCTCTTGGGGACGTGAATTTAATAGAGCTAAAACCACCACTTGTGTGTGCGGAAGAGAGGTAGTGAGGAAAAGATGAGAGAACCCTCTTGCCCTCTTGGAGCTCTTTATATATAAGTGGGGCAGCATAGTAAATACCTATCCTATCCCTCAACAATTACACAAGGAGATGGTATAAAGGTAAATTCTCTTATATGTACACTGTCATACTTTTGGGTTTACTCTAGGGCCCACTAGGCAATCTAGACGCCCCAAAGGGCTGGACATCCCACAACAGTAATCTCTCGACAACAAATTTAGAGGTCTAGAGGGGCGAGCTAACGAAACCAAATGCCCCAGCCCTTTTTCAGTGGTCTGGATGCCCAAAATTGTCCGAAACAGGACTCACTTACCTGGACAAAGATGTAACCGTCTTACAGAGACCATGCCTCCGAGCCAGGCGCCACGTAGAGGTGGAGCCATCGAGGTAGAGCCGTCCTACTAAGGTGATGCCTACGAGGTAGGCGGTGTGTCTCGCGGCAAGGCAGTGGCCATCCCGCAGAGGCCATGCCTCCGAAACGGGTGGCGCATAGAGGCGGAAATGTCGAGGTAAAGTTCTCCTGCCGAGGTGGAGCCTATGGGACTGGCGGCATATCCCGTGGCGTAGTCATGGTCGTCCGGCTAAGGCCATGCCTCCGAAGCAAATGGCGTGTGGAGGCAGAGCCATCAAGGCAAAGCCGCCTGTGATGACCCGCATTATTACCATGGGGTAATAACACTAGTCAACGGATTATTATTCGTTTTAGCCGATAAAACATCGCCCTAACGAATAATAAGCCTACCAGAGTGTTGCAACAGAACAATAATTAGAGACAACATAATATTACAAGAAGATCGCCACGCAGGGCTAAAGTTATTACAAAGCCTCAAGGGCTCAAATATTTCATATTTCACCTAACCTTCGTGCGGGATGCCCACCTTGTACCTATTGAAATCCGAGTCCACGGTTTTCCATCCAGGTAACTTCTTCCTGATCTTAGCCATTCTCTGATTTGACATGCTCCTAAGCAAAGGGGGAGATAATAGCAACGGTGAGTACAGACGTACTCAGCAAGCGTTATAATACAAAATGCATAAAATGCCCATCATTTCCACTTGTAGGAATCTCAATTCCTCTCTTCAATCTTGTGTTCATTTTTAGCACCCTTTTCATCATCCCTGTCATTTCCATGACTTATAGAAAATAAGGTTTGTTGGTTTTGAAAGAAGTCCGATTTATTAATTTAGAAAACTACTGAACATACGCATGAACAGCAAAACCCCCCATAAGTTTCCGTAATTCTCCTTTCCCGGAGACAGGCATGAATTCATGATTTGGATAGCATTGCGCAAGCTTGTATCACTTTACCCATCATCACTCTGATCGTGTTGGCTCTTGGGATTATCCGCAATTCCTTTGAAGTGGCGCCCAGACCAGAGTACAGTACGATTATCCCTAGTTCAGTAATTATATCTCCACCCGGTTATTCACAATCAGTAGCCTACACAGACCCACTGAAAACGACATAACCGTTGGCTGGTAGGGTGTCCGCCCCTCACCCAGCCCCCTTCCGCGTAATATAACGCAAAAGCGTAACCCGCCTGTGGGTTCTTATACGCCCCGGTCTCATACCGGTCTTTGGGCCTATTCCCTAATTACTTCACTCCTGTGGAGAATATAACACCTCACTAGGGTATCGACTGCCCGTGAAAACGGAATGTTGGTTGATACGAATTGGTACGGTCTGTCCATACGGATGAAGTTTGTAATCCCTTATATTCTATTCTTATGCAGAGGTCCCTCCCTTGCCCACTCACTGCCTCCCCTGGCAACCTCTGCCCACCTTTTTACTTAACTTTAGTGGCCAACTGCTCCATCAGTTGCCATCTAACCCTTTTCATTCACATATAGCCATTGCTTGATTTAAAACCCTTTTTATTTCTTTCATGCAAGTGATACTAGATTAATACAAAATACTTGTTTTACGAATATACTCCGCAGAGGTGTTCAAAGGAATGCTTGCCTGGACTTTAACCATATACTCGGATTCAAGTAGGATCAGGTGAAGTTGTCCCCGTAGCTTGGATTATGGCCTGCAATTAAACACGTTGGCTACGACTTAATTTACGAGAACATAATAAAGTACGATGCGTCGAGGTGCTTGTGCTCCTAAGGTAAGACGTCACTCCATTTAATCTAATCGCAGTAGTCGAGGTTAATTTCGATACACTACTCGTCGTTCGACATCATCGCACTACGTTATGAGATATGGTTGATTTATTAGGTATGTCCGGCATTTTATTAATTCCTAGCAATTTTTCCGATTATACGGGATTAACTAGATGCATGAATAATTATAACGGCTAATATTAATTTTAGCCAATTCTCGTGTATGCCATTAGGCCTATTTAATTTCCCCTAGGTGCATATGGATTTATCCCCTTTTCTAGTTAATTCCTTCTTTACCGATGCTTCCATCGCATTTAGTACGCGTGATAGGTTCGATTATAGATCCCAAGAGAAATGGTTTCTTAATTAATCAATATCTTAATTTCTTAATTGAGCTATACTCGAGAGTCCTTATGGGATTCCTTAATTTTACTTTTAGTCATTTGCATATTTTTACAGCTTAACTGTTATTTAAATTATTGCATATCATTTTAATCGCTACGCGTATTCCTAAATCGATGAGTATTATTTTAACTCAGCACGTGCTATTCTAATTGTCGCAAACAGTACTAAATCTTCTGACAGCTATAAATTATAATTCAAACTACTTATTAGTGGATCCTACAGTTTATAATCAACTACTAACAATTGACTGGGCATTTAATTGCGCAATAAAATGATCTAAAGGATACTATGATAATATACGTCGCACGCGTACAAATTCCAGCCTACGGCATCATTTGATTTATCTTTCCTAACCAAGAATATTTACTAAGACAGTTATATGACTTAACACTATCTAAGTTAATTAGGTATTCTAGTTACAATTCCGAATGATTTAACTAGCAATGTATCAGTTAAATCGCTACACGCTACGTTTTTATTCTACAGATGGCAATTCATTTATTCTAATCACTGCAACTACTGACTAATAGTTTTCTACTGTTTAGATAGAATTAACCCAACTACCTAGGTATTTAAGTCCATAACAGCCAGTCTAAGGCTACAGTCCCTTAATTTAATCATTACGCGTACCAGTTATAATTCATTGACGGTATCACATTTATTATAAGCGCTTGAGAAATATTCTGGGCTTCTATGGCTTAATCTATAGCGTTGAGGCAATAACATGGCTTAGTTAATCGGGCTAATTTTGCTAAAGTGCACTTGCACGGTTTCTAGCTTTTCACTCTGCTTAGGGTTTCATTTATTTCAATTCGGCAGCTGACAATTGACTTCATTTGACTGACGTTAATTAGATGTGTAAAAGTCTAAGAATATTACACTGACATCGAATATCATTAATTCTCTGCTCGATTCAAAAAGAGGTTTCTATCACATTGTTGCGGCTCACATTTTAGTCCTATATTAATTTATTTAATTGCTATAACTCTTTTATGATAAGTTTCTATGAAGAGCATTTATGAGTATCTCTAAATTTAGCTAAATCTAGCCTATAATCTGTTATTTTACCTAATCTATTTTCTTCTCTCCTTTTTCCTTATCTTTCTTTTTCTTTTCCTTCCTTTCTTTCCGCCCGCTCCTCTTCCTGGCATCTCCTGCCGACGCCGCCTCTTCCCCTTCTCTCAGCACCCTCTCCCCTCTTCTTATTCCCCCGCCCGGCGCCGCTCTGGGCCTCTCGCGCCGCACCGCCACGCCGCTCCGGTTCGGCTCCTCCTCTTGCGCCAGTTCCCACCGACGCGCCTCCCCCTTGCGCCGCCGGCCCCCACTGATGCGTTTCCCCTTGCCTCGCCGCTCGGGGCCGCATGGTGAGCTGCGGGCCAGATCCGTGGCCTAGGGCCCGGATCCGGCGCTCCTCCCTCAGATCCGACCAGGTCCACGGTTGATTTCGTTGCTATTTCAATTTGGTTCTAATGGGTTTGCTCAAGATGTACTAGGTTTGGAGGTGAGTTGCCCTAGGCTAGCCATGGCCGAGCTAGAGACGCCCGCACGCCGGGGGAGTGTGCGGTGACGGTTGGGTATATGGCTAGGCCGGTGGTAGCACGTCGCTGCCTTCCTCTTCGGTTAGCCCCTGCCCCTTTTTCTCTCCCTCTACTTCTCTCTTCTACCTCCAGTGGGCAATCTCTATTATGGTTTCACTGTTGCTCATTAGTGCTAGTCGACAACGAATGGTGGTTTACTATGTGTGGCATGCAAGGCTTACTGTTGACATTGATGCTAAAACTATGGGTGATTGGTGGTTTACCTTTGCCGGTGGGTTTTGGTCGCTTTGGGGTGGATGGTGACTTGTACTCGGTGGTCACGTTCCTCGGTTGGCTATGGCCCGGCTGTCTTCTTGGTGGTCTCCTCCTCCTCCTACGGTCGCTGGCTGGCAAGTGGATCCCTTGCTGCTTTCCTCCCTCGGCTTGGTGCTGCCAGATGCTTGTGGTGGCCTTCTGGGGTTGAAGGGTTCGGCCTGCGGTCTGACCTCCTGCCGTCGCCGTCGCCTTGCTCCTGGTCGGCTCGCCTGGCCTTCGTCTTGCGGTCTGGGTTCTACTCGGTGGTTTCTCTGTGGTCGGATGGTTTGAGAGTTTGGGGGATGGGAACGAGAGGCAGTGATGGTTTTGCTCTGCCGAGATATTTCTGCTCTTTCTCTGGTGGCTGCGTGTGATATCTGGCCTGGGGCTGTGGTCTGTCTTGCTGCCCTCTTCTCTCTGTTGGCTTATGCCTTTGTGCTGGCCGTGAGATATTTCAGGACCGCTGGGCTCTCTCGGTAATTTGGTCTGGCCGCGTGCTATCTCGGGATGACTGATCTGGCCGGGTGCTATCTCGGTGAAGACAGTGGTATGCGGTCATGACTCTGGCATGTGATTCCCTGTTGCGGTTTGGGCTTGGAAAATGGGATTATGGAATGTTGGGTTACAATTGCGGGTTTCGAAAATAAAACAGGTTTGTTTATACCCCGTATGATGAGCCTATGGTTGTGAGAGGTGCCGACTGGCCCCCGGACGGTCAGGTATCTCCGTGAACGGATTACCTTGCCCAAAGTTAAACCCTAGGGCTCTGACGGCTATTCGCTTTTATTTCTTTTGTTTATTTTTATTCGTTCTTTTGTTCGGTCTTTTTCGGTATTATAATTACTGATTCGCTCCCAAATGAAATAGCGGCATGGTGGCAACTCGTCGACAATGTCTAATGTATGAGATGATCTGAATGTAATCTGGCTTTCTCTTAATATTGATGTGTACCGAATAATGTAATTTATCTAAATGTAATTTCTATTCTCAATTATTCTGGAGGTAATATCTATGTATGAGATGGACTTGGTGTAAATTAAATCCTGTATTTCTGACGGAATACCATTGCATTGCAATTGTTTAATTGTTGAGATGGTTGTTTGGTTGTTACGTGGAGTTATATACTTGTTATAATTCGTATTGTCGCTATTATGTAATGCAAATTGTAATATTTTTTTATTGGACTTGATATAAGTTCTAATTGTCGATCAAGGTATGTTATTGATTTTATCCTACACGGATTGTAATTAAATTCTGCGGTACTACAGATTGTTATATGTATTTTAATTGACTTGATGTTTTTACTTGTCGTGCAATTATATTTTATCTGGCTCTAGTCTTTACAAATTGGTCTGCGTCCTCATCGATGGAATTACGGTAATAACGTATTCGTTTATCGTTTGTTGGTTTCAATTTATACGACTACGTAGAAAATTTTAAATTCCCTCGTATTTTTAGATTCTTAATTACATCATTAATCATGCTTAACGTGGTAATTCGTTGCTTATGGTTAATTAATAATGTGGGTTGTTACACCGCCCTACTGAGGCAAAGCCTACGAGGCAGGCAGAGCGGCTTGCGATGAAGTTGTAGCCGTCCCGTCGAGGCTATACCTCTGAAGCAGGTGGATCCATCGAAGTAAAGGGCACCTCGTCGAGGTGTTGCCTACAAAGTAGGCAACACATTCCATGGCGACACCATAGCTGTCCCGTTGAGGCCATGTCTCTGAAGCAGATGGCGCACAGAAGCGGAGCCGTCAAAGTAAAGCCGCCTTACCAAGGGGGAGCCAACAAGGCAGGTGGCTTGCCCCATGGCCAAGCCGTCCTATCAAGGCCATGCCTCCAAGCCAGCAACACATAGAGGCGGAGCTGTCGAGGTAGAGCTGCTCTGGCAAGGCGATGCTTGTGAGGCAAGCGGTGAAGTCTCGCCTTGCTTCGCCACACACCTATGCATATGCTCTTAAGGCCATGTCCCTGTGCCCTTACCATCAACCAGATGCCTGTAACACCTGCTTGTTGCCCCGCCTTTTCTTATGGCCTAGTACCATTCCCCCTTCGGTCACGTGGTTGTGCTTGCCAGGGTAAAAAACATCACTTGGTTGTGTGAAGAGTCGAATGCTGCCATGCGCAAAACAAGGTTGGTCAATGCAACATTGACCCAAAGAGGGTACTTGCGTGCATGTGGAGGTAGGAAGTTTGGACTGTCGTTCCCCTACGATCAAAAACAGCACTCACGGAGGGCAAGTGACGTGGCTCGAGGAGCACACTAATGCACGCGGAGCTACGGAGTCAGCCAGACCACCGTTTCCCTATCTTAAAAAACAACGTCGGCGAAGGGCAAACAGCATGACCTGAGGAGGGTGCTAACGCACGTGGAGGCAGGGAGTCGATCGAACCATCGTTTTCCTACCTTCAAAAAACAACACCCATGGAGGGCAAACGACTTGGCCCGAAGATGGCACTTACACATACGAAGGCAGGGAGGCAGGTGGACTATTGTTTTCCTATCTTCAAAAAATAGCACCCACAGAAGGCAAACGATATAAATAGGGCTTACCAAGGACCAGAGCTAGCGAAATAGGTGGCGTCCTCACTTAGTTGTCACCGCCAAACTCCTTGGTGGGACATGTGCTGAAACTCTAACCGCTCAACCTGCTGAGGCATTGCCTCCAGGAGGAGAGCCGAGGCATTCAGAGGCCTTGCCTTCGATGCATGCCTATACCCACTGTGGCCGGGCCAAGGAAGCGAGCAAAGCCCTCACCTGGAGGTGGAGCCCGGTGTGGAATTTGACGCGGCAGGGGTGAGGCCAGTGCAGAGCTTGACACTGCGGAGGCTGGTGGCTAAGACACAGGGCTCAACGCAGAGCCTGGCTGGTGCGAAAGCCAAAGGCGGTGCTCGACACAAGGTCAGTGCAGAGGACGATGGCGAAGGTGCGCAGCTCAGTGCGGAGTAGGTGGAGACCGAGTGTAGCCTAGCATGGAGCTCAATGACAGAGCCCAATGTGAAAATCTACACGGCGGAGGAGCTCAACGCGAAGCAGGTGGAGGCTGATGTGGAGCCTAGCACAGAACTCACAGGAAGAGCCCGATGTGGAAGTCGACGTGGCGGAGGTAAGGCTGGCATGGAGCTCGACGCTGTGGAGACCGGCGGTGTAGACGCGAGCCTCGACATGGAGGAGGGGGAGACCGATGAGGATCCTGATGGTGAGCTCAAAGGCGGAGCCAGTGTGGAAGTCAACATGGTGGAGGCGAGGCCAATGTGATGCTTGACGTTGTGGAGGCCAAAGACAAAGATGCGGGGCCCAACGCGGAGGAGGCAGAGGCTAACATGGAGCCTTGTTGCAAGTCTTTACTACTGTGCCCAGGACTTTACGACCGCTTACGACCGGTTTCGAGAGCTTACGACCGCTTCCCGACTGCCTCCTGCTGCCGTTTGACCGCTCAGACAGCCGTTCGACTACATTTCTCTACCGCTGCGCTGCTCTTCCTTCAGCCTCGCTCGAACTACTGTGATCACAACTCTCTCTGATCATGCAGTGATGCTGTCGATCACTGTTCACCGTGGTTGAAGCCTCCTCAACGTGGTCGAACGCCCTTACGACCACGTTCAACTCTTCTTCAACGTGGTCGAACGCCCTTACGACCACGTTCAAGTTTCTTTGCTGTGGTTGTACGTCTTCCGATCACCCTCAAACTTCCTCCGCTGTGGTCGTATCACCTCCCGACCACGCCTGTCGATACTTTGCCGTGGTCGTAAGCCCCTCCGACCACGTTTGCCGTGGTCGTAATGGCTTCCGACCACGTCTGCGAGATCACACAATGTATTCGATACACATGGCTTTTCTTTTTCTCTTTTTTACTTCTTGCATTAATCAAATTACATGTATCCTCCCCTTTTATACCCGGTTATTCGACTTTAGCTCGGGTTTCAACTACGAATACAAAACTGACTCCGACTCCGGTTCTAGCTTTCGACTTCAATTACTACTGACTTTCGACTACGATTACAACTTACTTTCCGGTCTGACCAAACTCTGTTTCGACTACGACTCCCGACTGTGATTACAACTTGATTTTGATCATGACCAAAACTTGGACATTGCTTCTAAACAAGATTATTTACAACAAGCCTGGCGCAAAGCTCGGAGGCGAAGCCCAGTGTGGAAGTCAACATGGCGGAGGTGAGGCTGGCGTGGAGCTCAACGTTGCGGAGGCCAGCACGAAGCAAAGACGTGTGGCTCAACACGGCGCTTGGCCAGTGCGGAGGCCGGTGGTGAAGACGCGGGGCTCGACGTTGCTGTCACCCTCAATGCGCGACAGACTAAGCTCGATGGTGAGCAGCTTGAGGGTGCTGTCACCATGCAGAAAGAACACCATCAAATAGGTGAGGCATGAAATGGTCTCGGTGGTCCGTGATGGAGAGATGCTCACAGACCAAGGCTTGTTGCATGGTGAGTCCCTCGAGGTTCTTCTCGATGTGCTTCGCTCTTGGTGGCCATCTCTGGCTCATTGCCTGCTCTCCTGCTGAAGTGACTACTGCTCCTCTTGTTGGGTGAGTAGATCTCTCTTACCTTGTCTTATCTCTTGCTTTTGAAGCTAGGTTTTCATCAAAAGGGAGTGAAATCCAGCGCAATGAGATATGTCGAAGCTCGCCTGCGAAATATATCTCTTGGGTGGTAGCGATTCCTAGCCGCTCCTCCTTGCGCAGCTACTAGCATGGTTCCTACAGATGATGCTAATTGTTGCAGCTCAAGCAAAAAAAAGGGTAGTTCACACCCTTCCTCCCTTGGGGATGTGAAATTGATGGAGCTAGAGGCCACCACTTGTGTGTGCGAGAAAGATCTAGTGAAAAAAGATGAGGGAAAACCCCTTGCCTTCCTTGGGGCTCTTTATATATGAGTGAGGGTAGGATAGCAAATACCCATCCCGCCACACAACAATTACACAGGATGGTGGTGTACAAGTAAATTCCCTTATATATACAATGCCATACTTTTGGGCTTACTCTAGGGCCCACTAGGAAATCCAAATGGTCCAAAAGTATGGGCACCCCCACAACATTGACATTTCAAGATAACGCAAATGATGCCTTGAGTAGTGCCGATTTCTAGCAGTATATGCATGTCTTCTAGCGTATTTGCCTGACCCTAACTTTGTCTGAGCTTAGGCCCTATTCGTATTGGCTATTTCTTCTGGCTTGTGTTTAGAAAAACAAAAGGCCAATGCGAACACCTAGTTTTTTTGAAGTGATTTCTCTACTCCTCTCACTACCGTTTCCCTCTGGGATAAGACAGTAGGTTACGGGTGCATCACCCACTCCACTCATCTCGCTGCCATCATGCGCACATATCTGTAGCACCTCACATACCAATATGAGATACTACTATGAAACGTCATCACCAAAGCAAGAAGTAAATAACAAAGCAACAATAGAAATTGCAAGAAATTAAAATTTTAAGAGTACTTTGTTAGAGAACCAGTGGAAGCTGAAATAAATGTTTGAAACATGGGACCGTTCCATTTCCTACCAATAAAGAACTCGAGTGCTCCTATCCATGCATATTGCTATTACTCCACTGGCCTTTTATCTGAGAACGGAAAGAGCAAGCATGAGAATTGGAAATCTCAGCAAGTACCCAACAACGATCGCAGTGTAAAGGACAAATAATGGAAGCAAATAATTGACACAGGTTAAATGTAACAAAACTAGATTATCGGAACCACTGATACGCGATTCAGCCATGACCCAACCGGCCAAACCACGTCGACACCGTGCGTCGGCCGCACCGCCGCCTACGGCCATCGTCACCGCCGCCGGCTGGCCCGCACCACTGCCGCCTAGGCTCGCCAACCCGTGCCACCACTGCCTGGCCTTGTCCGGCCCGCTCCGCCGCCGACTGGCCTCGCTGACCTACGCTGCCGCCTAGCCTTGCCGGGCCCACGCCGCCGCCTCCCTGCCGCAACCGGCCCATGCCACCACCTTCTAGCCCCGTCGGCCTGTGCTGCCGCCTGGCCGCACCCCGGCCTGCGCGCCTCAGCCACGCCATTGTCGGGCCGCTGCACCATCGCTAGGTCGTTGCGCCGCCACCGGGCCGCCGGTTGGCCAAAGGCCCAAGAGAGAGAGATGGAGATAGATGGGAATACGAGAGAGAGACTTGATTGGGGAGAAAAAGTATGTCTGCGCATGGAGAAAAAGTGCCCCCTTTTATTAGGAAATTTTTGTACGGATAATCCGTTTTTTATTCGAAAATACATAAATATACCCGCGACAAAATTTTTTACAAAAATAATCTCCAGTCGCCACCCCATTGGGCGACTGCTACCTTTCGCCCAACCGGGAGGCGACATTTAGGGAATCTGTGTACCGTTGAGCGACTACTGCAATCGCTGTACGGTTGAGCGACTTCGATTGAAGTCGCCCAACCGTTGGGCGACTGCAATTGCAGTCGCCCAACCGTAGGGCGACTGAAATTATGCCGCCCACTAACCCCGAGCACATTCCCCTCGTTCTGCCATTCTACTCATTCATTCTGCCCAGAGAGAAGAGAGGAGGAAGAGGAAGAAAAGAAGAGGAGAAGAGAGGAGGAAGAGGAAGAAAAGAAGAGGAGAAGAGAGGGAGGAGGGGAAGAAAAGGAGGTGAGGAGAGAAGAGAAGTCGAAGCTATTCAATCGATTTGGATCCAGGTATTTTTTTTAATTATGTTGTATTTACAGTCTTCAACTCCCATGTTATTTGACATGTCGTAAATTTCAATCATACATGTAGGCATACATCATTAATGGCCAGTACTACATTGAGAGTGTATTATGGTGTTGGAATCATTCGTGATGGTCCGACTGGTGTGGATTTGAGCGATTTTCCGCAAGTCACTCTCGTACTTCCGGATGACGAGAATGCTCAAATGACAGATGTGCAGCATTGGCTGACCCAGAGTTTTTCATTGGACCCCGAGGTGTGCAGCGTCGTTGTGCAAGGGCTTTGGAGCCAGTCTTCCACTGACATCAGATGGGAGTTGAAGACATTGGTGCGCTCTGGTTCGTGGAAGGGCTTTGTGCAAGGGTGCCGGCGCCGTGGATACGAGTGTGTCCTGCTTGTGCAACCGTGCTCACTACAAGCAGCTGCGCAAGCTCGTGCGTCCGCCTATGCTTCGGGGGGTGCTAGCACCTCGGGCGGGCCGCACGTCGGTGGAGCTGATGAAGTTGCTCGTGATGAAGGCGATGCGGTACACGGAGGAGAGTTAAGGCCGTCAAGCTATACAGAGGGAACTGGGCAAGCCGATGCGGTACATGGAGGAGAGTTACAGCTGTCAAGCTATAGAGAGGGAACTGGGCAAGCTGATGAAGGAGAGCATAATGAGTATATCGTGCAGCAGATGGAATCTGATGACCAGAGGGCATGGGATGAAGAGCAAGCTGTAGAGGACGACGAGGAGGACAGTTCCGATGATGAAGAAGTTCCTATCCCCGAAGAATGGAACCAGTATAATGCGGAGGGTGTTTCCGCACATGATGAGCATGAATCGCCATGGGAGTATCATCAAACAGAGGTTCGGGTGCATGCTATGTTTGCTGACAAGGAAGCGCTGCAGGATGCCATCAAACTTTGGGCCCTTTCAATGCAACGGACATTTCGCGTCGTCAAATCAAGCCAGGAGCAGTACACTGTGAAGTGCGAGCAGACTGGTTGTCCTTTTAGGGTGCACGCACGTAGACCCAAGTATGAGACTCATTGGATTGTGTCCAAGGTGGAGCCGCACTCCTGCATTGTAAACACAGTCTTGGCGAGGCATCGTAACCTGACGTCCGGATTTATCGCCAATTTGATGTATGGGGAGATAGTGGAGAAGAAAGATGTTGCGGCCACACATATTATGCTAGCTATTGAGAATAAATTCAAGTATAAGATTAGCTACGCGAAGGCGTGGCGTGCGAAGCAAAAGGCGTTGGAAAAACGTTTTGGCACTTTCGAAGCGGCGTACGACAACCTTCCTCGTATGCTTAAGGTGTTGCAGCAAAGGAACCCCGGCACGTACATCGCGGTGCACGACAAGCCGTCCATAAGTCCACCGGGATTTGCAGTGTTGCAGAGAGCATTCTTTGCATTTGGTGCTAGCATTGAAGCATTCAGACACATGCTGCCAGTTATCTCAATAGATGGGACCTTCTTGACAGGCAAATACAAAGGGCAGCTCCTGACGGCCATAGGCGTTGACGGTAACAATCAAATATTGCCGCTGGCCATTGCATTTGTGGAGAGTGAGAATTATGAGAGCTGGCTGTAGTTTCTGAGACATGTGAGGGGTGGAGTT